>CM039589.1:26276062-26595703 GCA_022457205.1 Saccharum spontaneum | reverse complement strand
GGGATAGAGAAGCTCCGAGAGTCTTGCTCAACATGGTTTCTTTTGGAGCAAGCACTTCAAAGGTTGTACAATTGGAAGGTACATAACTCTGCATTTTTTCTTTATGTTATCAATTGTTAAGATAGTATCCTTATCATGCTCTTTTACCTTCTTATTTTCATCTGTAGTGGGAGCCTTCTGGTGATTGTTCTAAGAATGCTGAAAATATGAAAGGTCAAAGGTTTCAGCCTGGCAACTATATGTCATCAGAGTTTGTTCCAACCAAACTGCTTTTCAATGGGGTAGGTTGGTCCATGCCACAATCAGAAACCACTAAAAAAATTGGTCGGAACACTGCAGCTTCTAACCTTGAGAATGAGACATCTAGTGACAACTTGTTTACTTCAAGTTCTGGTAATCAACCATGGTTTTGGTTCCCCACCCCTGATAGTAGTTGGGGTGTTCCAGAATTTCTTGGTCGTGGCGGTGGTATGAGGGATGAACTACCTTGGAAGATTAAAGCTTCTATCCTTTACTCAGCCCGTGCTCACCCTGGTGCTCTGCGTTCATTAGCAGTCCATGATGATGAGTGCACAGTTTTTACAGGAGGAGTTGGTCCTGGTTTTAAAGGAAGTATCCAGAGGTGGGAATTACCAAACATGAGCTGCACATCTGGTTATTATGGGCATGAAGAGGTCAGTTATTTTACTGTGAGTTTTAATAAGATTATTTTCTCTCTGCTTTTATGATGGATGATTTTGTTTTGTATCTATAGAAAAACCTTGATTTTTTACTTTGTGAAGTAGCAGTTGGAAATTTGTTTAAAACATGATATGTTCCAAAGACCAAATTGTTTGTGGGGACCACCATTAAATCCAGGTGGTCTAAGGGGTAACTTGAGCCCCCCAGAACTTTTTACTGGCTGCTGTGATGATGGACCCATGCTTCTTCTGTTTCAGTTCTTCCTGGTTGAACCACCATATAGTTAAAATAACTAGGCCAACAAGCAGTATTTATAAACTTTTTGGAACTAGAAACTGAAACCTAAGAGGTTATGGTTATGGCTTTTGCTCAGTAACTAGTCACCTCTTCTGATTAATCAAGAAATAGCAAGGTTCCTTGTATCGCCTCTACCCCTGATCTTATGGTATGGCTGCCAGGCATTGGCGGTCATGCTGCTTGGGTTAGGACAATCTGAAGTATGCCCATGACAAACTTTAGTACTAGGAGGCATGGAGAGGAGAGGAAATGGTAGGCTTTAGGGTGTCAGAGACTATCATTGTCTAATTTAATACTTTTGTCTGATTTAACATGATCTGATTTTACACTCGTAATCGCCAAATTGAAATAACAAACATAAAAGATGAAGTTAAAGAGTTCCCAATCTACATGGCTTGAATTGTTTCCACTTGTTTGTAACCATTACACCCAGGTGATGGAGAATTTATAGATTAGGAAAAGATGCCATCAAACATGCTCAAATGTATTCAATAATATTTCCAATTCTAATATGTTACATCTTTCTTCATTTAAGAGAAAGTCAAACAGTATAAAATGTGTGGTTAATATTCTGTGGTAGTGATTTTGACTTGTGCTGCAGCTTGACATCTTATGTATTAGATTGCTTGATCTCTCTTTAATGTGTTTTATGTTTGAAATAATCGTCCACTCTTTGTAATTTTGTAATGAAATATTTTAAGTGCAACCAGTTTGCTCTCCATTTTTTTTAATAAACTCATTTATCTAGGTTGTCAATTCCATCTGTATCCTGTCAATTACTGGCAGAGTGGCTTCTTGTGATGGCACTATCCATATATGGAATGGGCAGACTGGAAAGCTCATTGCAGCTCATGCTGAGTCATCTACAACTTTTCCACTCCAAACCCCATCTATTGAGCAGGCAAACATGCTTAATCAGGACGCACTCTCAGGTGGAATATTGTCAAATGCATTTCGTGGTAGTTTATATACGACTATGCATTATATGGAATCTGAGGGTATACTTGTTGCTGGTATGGGAAATGGTTCAATCAGGTATTAATCTTGTGTCATCAGTTCTTTTTTTGTTTGATTATGTCCTATGAATATATGTTGAGAAAAATATCTTTCCTTCAACTCTACTCTTTGACTGGGGAAGGCTTGTATGGCCAGCACCCAGCAGGACCTGACAGGATGCAATGCCCATAAATACACCGGCAAAGACATAACAAAATGGGGAGAAAATTTACTTGAACTGGTTAGGTAGTGATATGCAATACTTCCTCCATTCCAAATAATTAGTCACTTTGGCTTTATCCTAAGTCAAACTTTTTAACTTTGACCAAGTTTATAGAAATATATACTGACATCTACTATACCAAATAAGTGCAGTCTAAAGACATATTGCATGGTGGATTGAAAGAAACTAATTTGGTTTTGGAAATGTTTTGGTACATTTTTTGACATTTGATGTAGCCATTTCCTTCCCTTTCTTCATGTTTTTAAGGGGATCGGCACCTATGGTGCCTTCATCTATGAGCTTTTGTATGATGTTCTTGACCACAAAGAAATTCTTGAGCATATGACCCAAGATGCGATGGAAGTGGCAAAAAATTGGCTCATTGGATTTGGAAGTTTCTTCCGGCCTTTTTGGTTTAGGGAGCTCAATATGATTTAACCCCTGTAGGCCCGTAAAGAGGACCTCCACTTCTTTGGGGATTGGGGAAGGAGTATTTTTGGTTTTTTCGTTCACTTTTTTTTAGAAAACGCGGGAGAGCTGCGCTTCATTGTATTAGGGAAGAAAATGGTCCCCATATAGACTCATCTCATACGGGGACCAAATATGAGAGGTGGTTTTAGCAGCAAAACAAAGAAGATTCTACCACCAAGCTCCAAACCTTGCAGCTTCTTTGCTCCGGCTAGGCACCAGAGACTATGTTCATATTTGAACTCCCTCAGAATTGATGTAACCAAAAGGTGCAGCACCCTTGAAGCCACATGCATTCCTATGCTTCTGGATAATCCAAACGCGCAGAATTATTAGAGAATTCACTCCCTTTCTGTGCTCTTTCTTCATCCTTTTCATTGTCTTGCGCCACCAGTTGGCAAAAGCTACGCTCATTCTGCCTAGGAACAGGCCCAGCTAGTCCAATTGAGCAAACAATCTGAACCAAACTTCTCTTGCCACTACACAAGGTGTTAGGAGGTGTTGTATCGTCTCATTCTCTTGATCACAAAGGGGGCACTTATCCGGATGTGGCGCCTCACTAAGAGTCGGCCTACTAGGAGCTGATGCATGTCCCTTATTTTGGAGCCTTGTGCCCCCCAGTTTGGAACTTCTACGGGACCACAGTAGTCTCCATATCCAGCATTTGCTTCCATCTGGCGGGCGGCTTATCATGCTAGCCACTTTTCTCTAGCAGCATGTTCAATGATCTCTCTGGGTGGGAGACGTTGCATATAGTTTTCAACAATGTTTTCAGATCGGACGACTAATCACGATTAATCGCGATTAGTCGTCCTTATCGTAAATAGGTGCTCGATAAGGGCCCTCGATTAGTTTTTTTCGATCAGAAAACTTATCGTCCGATAAATGACGACTAATCGCGATTAGTCGTCCGATAAGGCTAGCTGGACAATAAGTTGGGCAGTACAGGTACATGATGTAGATAGAATTCGGCCCACCTTTGGCTGGCCCATTAGGGTTAGAAGAAGAGGAGTGCTGACGTGTTGAGTGAGGGGAGTGAGTGAATCAGTGAACCAGCTGCAGCCGCCGCATGATAACGATTCATTACAGACATGATTACATGTCAAACTGTGCTTGGTTGTTTGCCTCTACCATTTAGTATATACAGGGTCGATCAGGTCATCCAGGCATGAGGACGACTAATTGATCCGACTAGCCGATCAGACCGATCAGACCGACTAATCGACCCTGATCGACGACTAATCGCGATTAGTCGTCTGATCGGTGGTCATACGACTAGCCTCGATAATACGATCTAAAAACATTGGTTTTCAATATCTGTAGCCTTTGATGACAATTCTTCAAAAGTTATTGGCCGCATACCTTGTAGGTGGTATAGCAATTTGGGACCAGGCTCCATAGGACCTAGGAACAAATGCAAGATGCCTTCCTTGAGCGTTTCTATAGTACTCAAAGGACGGTAGGAATCACTGAGCTCAAACTCTGCAAAGAGCAAATGAGAAGGATGTGGATTTTATCAACAGGTGGAGAAGTCTAGCCTCCACTGTCCACCACTAATCACAGAACCAGAACTGCAGAAGCGGTTTGTATGTGCATGAACAACTTGAGCTCGGACATGGCCATCTACCTCCAAGGATAGACTTGGTCAAAGTTAGAGAAGTTTAACTTAGGATAAAACCAAAGTGACTTATAATTTGGAACGTAGGGACTAGGGAGCAGCAGTTTGGGAGCATTGTAGTGTTTGTCTAGAAGGATAGTGAATTAGTGATATGAAGCTGAGAGCATAATTCCTTTCTCTCCAAATCTCGTTATTTTACTGTATTTGTTCTTGATAAGTAGCCTGAATTAGTCTATTAATTATTTCATTGCACATTGGTTGAATTCTTGCAGATTTATTGACATATCTCGGGATCAGAAGCTACATTTATGGAAGAGTGATACGGCTGAAATATCTTTCTCATCACTGGTGTCAGCTATTTGCTCGTGTGGCTCAAACAAGCTTAGGAAAGGAAGCCCAATGGCTTCATCCTGGATAGCAGCAGGTTTAAGTTCTGGATATTGTCGATTGCTTGATAAGCGTAGTGGGAACATCATTGCAGTTTGGCGAGCACATGATGGACACATTACAAAGGTATGCTAATGCACTCCTAGCCCTCTGCTGGTACAAGAAAGCTTTGATTACTTTGACATTTTCTGATCTGATTTGTTGTTTTCTATTCGCATTTATGCTTATAGTTGGCAGCGCCAGATGATCACTTAATTGTATCAAGTTCCCTTGACAAGACTCTTCGAGTGTGGGACCTCAGAAGGTATTATTTTGTTGATGCAAATATCTCTTGTCAATTGACCTATTTGGATGTAGCTTTTTTATATTGTTAATGTATAGGGATTGACATAGATAAAAATGCTGGGGCTATTGTCTTATACTATTTTCTTTTTTGGAATTGTTTTAGATGAACACCTTCCCAGGTTGTACTGTAGCAACATTAGTTAGTAATCTGATGGATTCCTGAACTTAAATGGCACAATACACATTGACACACTGCTCTTCAAGATTGGATATGGATTCCTTGTATGCCTTCTGGCTTGCATGTTCTTAATTTTTTTTTGTGGGAAAATGTGATAGGAATCTGGCAACGCAGTCAAACATTTTCAGAAGTCATTCAGACGGCATTTCCAACTTCTCTGTGTGGGGTCAGGACGTGGTATCAATTTCAAGGAACAAAATTGCACTAACTTCCCTATCGAGACCAGCAAGTGAAGTAAGACTTTCCTTTTCGTAACAGGCACCATTGTTCAATCTTGAAAGAATTTACTGCTTCCAAGTTCCAGCAGTAGTGTAACCCCCCATTTATAGCAATTTTTAGAAACTATATGAGATGGAAATCTAATTGGCTCTCATGAAAGTGATTTCCATTTATTTTTAAGCAGATTGGACATCAGCAGCTTGCACTTCAGAACTTGTATTCGGCTGACAGAGGGGTGAAACACAAAAACCTATCTGTCCTTTCAACTATTGCTGTGCTTCCTTTGTCAAGGTTGTTTGTGGTTGGAACTGAAGATGGATTCCTCAAAATGTGCCACTAGGTGCTTCTCCTATACTGGAGTACTGGTGACCATCTCTCATTGTGAAGTTTTTGTGGTTTATCTCTTTCCATATGTTGAGTTGAATTTTGTGTGGAGCCTGGTTATAGTTGTGTGGGTGGGTGGGGGTAGGACATATCCACACTGTACAGGAAATACATTGTTTGCACTTCGTCTGTCTGAAAGCTCCAAATTTTGCTTGATCTTTCTCTCTTGAAACAGCGCATCCTTATATGTATCTGCTTGACGCTTCATTTCTTTGTTTTTGATGAAAGTCCGATAAAAAGCTGAAGTATAGAGTATAGACTGATAAAATTGGAGTATGTTGGAGAACTTGTATCGTACTTTACTGTAGCATACTATATAGCCTGTCTTGTTGTCAGGCACATCAGTACGCCTGTCGATTGGGCATTGGCTTGCTCCGCCAACCAAGCTGAGGGCGCCTTGAATTCTAGCTTTCCTCTGCCTGATTCGCTGCAGACCTGGGACGGATAGGATTCTGGTGGGTTAAATGTGGGTTGTTGGGCAGCCGTAGGTAAAAGTAAAGAGGCTTTACTTCACCTGAAACAGTGCTTGGGCAGCATGAGAGTTCTGTGCTACCACTGTGATTGTGTCGTTTTAAGCTGGGGTCAAGGCTGGGATTTATGGTCTTAAGGAAAGGTTAAGACAGAACCGTACTGTCTGGGTAAGATGATATCCATGGTCCATGCATCTCTGTCCTTTGTAGCCAGTTCAATTACTGCCACGGACATGTGGCTCCTGCTGCAAGAGAACCATGTGACGGGTCCACTCTTCAGCGAGGTCAGGTACGCGTACGCAGCTGAACATGCCCCGCCCATGAGGCCATGAGCCGCTGCTCGTCCGTCAAAGGCTTGGACAGTGCACCAGCAGCCCTGCTCAGCGTCTCAAACTTTCACTTGTGCAACTAAAGACGAGCAATGGCGCATATAAATGTGGGTGCCGAGCAACGAGCTTTTGGTGGCCCAATCCGATCAATCAGGCTACTATCAGAGCCCGTGTGACCGTGTGAGCAGAGCAAGCCGTAGCCCGCAGGGCGACCAGCAGCCATGGAGAAGAGAAGCAGTGGTAGCGCCTGCCTCGTCCTCGGCCTCCTGCTGGCCGCCTCCCTGTCGTGCCAGTGCCACGGCGCGCGCGACGTCCCCGCGGAGCCGGAGAAGCCCCTCCGGCCCCAGAACGTGTTCGGGTTCGGCGGCTTCTACCCTGGACCCTCCGTCAACTGGGTGTTCCCGGGCCCCAACGGCGTCACCCCGCAGGTCGGCTTCGGCGGGATGCCGGGCTCTAGCGCCTTCCCGGGCGTCGGAGGCAGCGGTGGTGTCTCGCCGTTCACGCCCGGCGGCGGCGGTGGCGTGGTCGGCATCCACGGTGGTGCTGGTGCTGCTGCTGCTGGTGCCGCGGCGAAGAAGCCATGAGAAGGTGAGGGGGCCAGAGGGGAGCAGGTGCTCCGGAATGTGAGTCCGTGTTGTGTAGGTGGTTGAGTGAGGGCCGTGTGTGAGTGTGGTGGTGATCGAGCTTGGTATGCTTTGTGAGAGTGTTGTTAGTGGCATAAGACTACCCGCACTCATGGACCTCTATATTCATCCTCTATACGTCCTAGTCAGCAAGATTCTCTTCTCTATACTCAATTCTCCTGCACCTATCCATCCTCTATATTATCCTCTATCCACTCTATCCACTGTGAGGACCCACTTGTCACTTTATCTAAATATATCTATGTGTGATATAGTTTTTAAGGATTTATTGAGATGAATTTAATGGTGAAATCGAAATTTAATTTAGATTTTTGGTTTGTGAGTTATAGCATTTTTTTTTCTTTATTTAGCTAGTGGGGTCCGCCACTGTAGAGTATAGAGTAAGCACAGTACTACTCTAAATATAGAGTGAGAGAAATGATAGAGTATCGTTTTAGAGTACCTAGTGCAGTAATTTTTACTCTATATTCATACTCTAAAGCTTTAGAGTATCGTTTTAGAGTACTCGCTGCGGGTAGTCAAATAAACGAGTCTCTGGCTTGTCCTTGCAGCGGCTGGCTGTCGACTTCACTCTCGTACGTGTTGTGTCCTGGTTATCAGTGCTTTGTGTCTTGTAGTATTTGTGTGCGAAGGACTCCTTTCTCATGTGGTGTCTACTAGCATACATCTGGATCCTGTGTGGTTCTCGATCTCCTTTTTCTTTTCGCCGTGTGTTATTCAGTTCTTTTGTATTGTATCCACCTATGGTCGATGTTAGCATGGATGCTCATTAGTACGTGTCCTTAAGTGATTCACTTTTTTTTAAGATAATTAAGTGATTCACTATGATCAACACGGCACATCTTTCTTGCGGTTACATGAAGGTATAAATTCGCATCGTGCCGCAGCACTTTTTTTACAATCACATTCCCCATCAGTGTTATGGTGTTCTTTTCCACCCCACAATTTTACATTATATATATATATATATATATATATATATATATATATATATATATATATATATATATATATATATATATATATATATATATATTCATCCACCACGCACGACATTTATCATCAAGTATTTACTAGGAATGATGCATAGCCTTGGCTCCTCAGGTGGAGACGATAGGGTAGAGATGGGAGCTCACCGTGGGCTTGAGGATGTCAGAATAGCGGAACAGTGACGAGGCGGAACAATGCCATGCCGAGCCGCTACACCGGTGTAGTTGGTTGGGGCTGCGTCCTTGCTCCGCGAAAGGGCCTATTAGGGCACCCGCAGTGGTTAGCTCATAAGCCAACTCTAAGCATTATTTTTATATTTTAATAGAAGAAAGAGAAAAATTAGCTCTTGATCAAGAGCTAAGCTTATACATACAATTGAGAGTGTCATATGTGTCTAATCATACTATGAGTTATTGGTAAAAGCTAGCACTGTTGAAGAGGTCGACTTAGAGCTAATAACTGACTTATACTATTGCGGGTGCCCTTAGTGTTCTTCCTTGAGTAGCTAGGGCTGTGGGTGGAGAGAGGTGCCCACTGGTGGCGCAGCGTTGGATCGGAGAGGAGGGCTCAACATGGCTAAAAATAGCCACGCCGGCCATGGCCACGATGGCAGATGACAAGAGATGGATTGGGGGCACATGTAGGGCTATCAGCGCTCGGGGCTAGGTTGTTTTTTGGAATGTGGGTGGTTAAGGTGAGGCGAGGATAGCCGTGCAGCACTCGATCAAAAAGCAGCGAGGGTGATAGGTTGCGGTGACAAAGGTGGTAGGGGTCATGCCCCGGACGTGTCCTTGTCGCCTACTCATGTGGGAGTGACCACGCCGTGGATCGGTGACATGGCGTGCATCCAGGGAAGGCGCAGAGGAGGGGCAGGGTACGTACGACAAGGATGCGCACGGGGTGTCAAGTGCGGTCAGAGGTGGCCGTGCTCTACTCTGATCTGAGATGAGAAAAAATGGATAAGAGAGGAAGGGGATGACAGTGTTAGATATATTGTGGGCTTGGCCCACATAATATTTAATATATCAAATAAATTCTAAGGGCCCTATAAATAATGTGCATGTGATGGTTTAATACCATACGGAATTGTGACTAGATGCTAAGCATGCATGGCGTGTCATGCCTGTGATGTTTTGCCACTTAAGACGAGTAAGTACAGGAGTTTCTTTTATTAACGCGGGTTAATATGGGAGTTTCAGCTAGTTAATATGGGAGTTTATGTTATTAACGCTGGTTAATATGGGAGTTTCGAAAGGAGTTTCCAATATTGCTAATGACAACGGGAGTTTCTCCTATGAATGTTAATTCCGTGACGTCTCTCCCGTCTCATGATCTCGTGCGTCTGCTCGTCTTGCCTGGCTATGAGATATAAAAATCTCATCCCATCGTCCATTCATTTAGCTTTGACACTTGCAAAAACCTTAGCTTCTGCTGATCATAGTTCTCCCCGTCCCGAACCTTGCGCACACGAGGTCTGGGAGAGTAGGCCTCCGAAACGCTGCTGCCCTTGGGTTCACCTGCTCGGGTGAAGGACGACAATCATGTTTTTGGATTGTTAGAAATTTAGACAAATTTAGTAGCAATTTAATCTAGAAAATGATAAACAATATGTTTATGACGTCATATATGTGCATATGTGATCTAAGAATGAAAAGAACGTGCAGCATGTTCCCTCGATAAGGAAGAATTTGATTAGTGGTTCTTTGTTATGTCGTGATAGTTATAAACTTGTGTTTGAGTCAAATAAGGGCATACTTTCTAAGTATGGAATATTTGTGGGAAACGGTTATGAGAGCGGAGGCTTATTCCGATGGTCTTTAAACGATGCATGAGTTAATTCTGTAAACCATATGAGCCAGAATAATGAGACAAATGTTTGGCATTCACGCTTATGTCATATTAATTTTGGTTGTATGACTTGTTTAGCTAGTTTCAATTTAATCCCAAAAATTGATTTGGTCAAAGTTTCTAAATGCCATGTATGTGTTGAATGAAACAATCTCGCAAGCCTCACAAGGCTGCTGCGGCAAGAGACTTGGCACCATTAGAACTAATTCATTTCGATCTGTGCGAAATGAATGGCGAGTTGACCAAAGGTGGCAAAAGGTATTTCATGACGTTTATAGATGATTGTACTAGATTTTGCCATGTGTATTTACTGAAATCAAAATATGAAGCTGTTGACACCAAAATTTGGTTCGAGAGGAAAGGACCCCATGGTCGAAATTTGTCAAAGGAAAGCCAAAATATTCAACGAGGTCGGCTAAACAAAGTTGCCATCAATCAAGTAAGGTGACATCATCACCTTAAGAGGATGTGCCCAATCAACAGAGTCTGGATAAAAAAACGTTGTCATTCCAAGGAAGTGGGCCCTATCGGCAGGATCAGCAAGGCATGGAGCGAGAAGACACGTCGGACTTCACAGAAGGGAAAGATTGAGGTCCAAGTTATCATAAATTAGGAGGTTTTGTTTTCTTTTCCAAGTTTGAAGATCTATCTTATTCGACCAGGACTCGTAATCAAGCCTTGGGTATAAATATTGAATCCCAGCTATTGTAATAGACATCTCTCATCGATCAACCAAATCAAGTACCTTTACTTTTCGGCTCAGGCCACCCCTTAGGAGTAGGAGTAGAGTAGATTTCGACGAGTTCTTTGGGCAAGGAGGGCTGCATCGGACGAGTTGACCTTCGGCTTGTTTGTGAGTATCCGTCACGACTTATATTGTTACTTGCAAGGCTGCAATAGACGATTGATCCCTTGCGAGTTGCGGTATAAGTTAGTTATTGATCTATATTGTTATTTGTAAGGCTGCAACAGATGACTTATCTCTTACAAATCGCGGTATAGATTAGTTATCGATTTGTATCAACTTTTACAAGGTTGCAACAGACGACTGATCTCTTGTAAACGTTGGTATTAATCAAAGTTATTGATATTATGTCAAATAGTTTACTATTTAACATAATATCACCAATTGCCCGATCTAGACTGAGATTCGTTGGTCTTATCTATTTTGATCTATTGTCTGCTGATTATTATCACAGTTGAATTCAATTCTTGTCGTTAGATCCTGTTTTAATGACCAATCTATCTCAATTTTGATCATACATGGTGGGTGTTTCAAGTTATGTTCCACTAGAAGATAGGTTCATTGACCGTCAGTATCCGGTATGACTCCGCTATCAATGCTGCATTAGCCGACTCAACCTGTTGATAGCGTGTCAGATTGGACCGATGGTTAATAGATCTATCTATTAAGAAGAGCATGGCGTCAGCCACCCGCTATGTCCCCATCGGCTATTTAGCCGATGGCCCAAGCCTCCACACGTATGACATGCCTTCACGACTCCTTTGTGATATAAGTAGATCTATCGACCACTGGCCTCCGATCTAGGGTCCTACTGTTAATGCTGCATCAGACGACTCGACCTATTGATGGTACAATAGATTGAATCTAGCTGTTTGTAGATTTATTTGTATCCAACGGATGAGTGATCATATGCCGTGCGACACGATCGCTGGAATCGGCCGTTTAGCTGATAGCCTGTTTTGTTGAGGATGTATTGGCAGTTTATATGCTTTTACTTGTTTTTGTCTTAGTTAAAAACTAGTATGTCTCTCACATGTTATCTTACACACCTATCCTTACATCTTTCACATACTTTTATGATCATCGGCTAAGTTAGAACCATGCAACTGAGTAAATAATAATTACCGATATGCTTGTTTTACTTACATTACATCATGAACATGTTGGATATCAACTCTTTAGTCGATAGCCTTATTGCCACTTGGTCATATATTTGAAACTGTCTGGACAAACACCGGCATGTTTCACCTTAAATTACTGATCAACTTTCTTTCCTTGTCAATTGCGGAGTCAAATTGACTGGCACGCCCTCGGTTGCAACCATCCGGTTCGGCACCCTTCCTAAGTCCGGAGAGAGCTCGAGATCTACTCCGCGCGGTATCTTTCGGCTTGCTGCGTGTGCCAGTGGCTACCTGTCGCTTTCTGCCATCAACACATCTTTAGCATGCCTGGTGGGACCACAATCATTAACATGAATAATGAAGCGATCCTCAAGGTCAACCTTGAAGACTTGCCTGACGACCAGAAGGCACTTGTTGAGCAAGCGGCAAAGGCAGTCAGAGAAAAATGCCTACTGTCTTACAGTATGACACACAATTCAGTCGTTTAGAAGACTCCCTGCCAAGTGTCCTCCTACATGGACAAAGTGAAGATGTTGAAGCAAGAACTACTACTCATTTAGTCCACAAGATTGTTCATGAAACCTTTACAAACCACTATAAGGTGTTGGCCAACACTATTGGCAATGTTTTGAAAGAAATCTTCTTTGGAGCGCCAGTTGATCAGGTTGGGCTAGCATACTCTAATGGCTTTAATCCTTCAGTTGTGGGAAGCAACATACTTGGTTCTAGTCAGCAGTCGAATGGTGGGCAGTTCCAACAGCCACCAATACAACAGCTCTCAGGGGCATAGGCTCAAGATCAGACCCTGCAAGCGGCAAGGGGCAAGGTCAAGCTCTGCCGACCGCAGGGGGGGAAGGTCAAGCTCTGCCAACTGCAGGAGGGCAAGGTCAGGCCCTACCAACGGTAGGGGGGCAAGCTCAGATGACAGGGGGCAACCACCAGCACAACAATCACCAAGTGCCCCTATCACACAGATAGTCTAGCAGCCAACCTCCTCAGCTACTAAACAGGTTGTGCAACGGCCGACTCAGGGAAGATTCAGTACTTCCTATCAAACGCCTCAGTCGGCCTATAGAATTGCTCCATTAGTGCAAAGGATCATCAAGAATGTTGATCCTAACTACTTCAATAGTCGATTACAAGGATATGCAACTCGCAATGCTCAGATCGACTATCCAGAGGGATACCACCTCATTTCTGATGCCAATACATATGAGCTTATGCCACATCCCGGGTATCAAAACCCTTACAGTCATAATGCACAGCAACTCCAGCAATCTTTGGCTCAGAATCAATAAGTTCAAGTACAAGGATCTCAAGCTCAATCTCAAGAGCAGCCGAGACAAGAAATTATCGGCATGGATGCTGAAGACTTTGTCAATCAGATAACCGGAATGATGTAGAGCCAGTTTGGTCTGAAGCCCAAAGGACAAGTTGTCTCCTACCAATGCCCGTACCTAGCCTGGTATGACATTGTGCAACTCCCATCACGCTATAGAGTCCTAGATTTCTCCAAATTCACCAGGATAGATGAGATGACAGTCATGGAGCATATCAGCCGCTATCTCGTTTAGCTTAGAGAAACATCTATTGAGGAGGCACATAAAGTTAGATTCTTTCCCTTGTCCCTGTCTAGACCGGCCTTCAGTTGGTTTTCATCGCTAGAACCAAACTCAATCACTGGATGGGCCAATCTGGAGAACAAGTTCTACGTGTATTTCTACAGTGGGACAGGAGAGAAGAAGATTATAGACTTGACAACTATGAGGCAGAGGAACAATGAATCAGGCTCTGAGTTCGTCCAAAGATTCAGAGAAGTAAGGAGCCGTTGCTACTCACTGAATCTGTCTGATGGCCAATTGGCTGGATTGGCCCTTCAAGGGATGTTTCCATTAATCAGAGAGAAGTTTGAAGGCCAGGACTTCGAAAGTTTGGCCCATTTAGTTCAGAAAGTGTCTGCCTTTGAGAATCAGCATCGGGCCCTGCGCAGAGAGAAGCACTTGAAAGGAACCGTTGCTATGATTGATCCCTATGATGTAGACTCCAACGGGGATGATCCAGAAGTCGTGATCGTCGAATGGATATGGAGCAAGGCTCTTGTATCTTGTCCATGGGTGAAGGAGTCGAAAAACACCTATGACTTCGATGTTAAGAAAGCCGACAGGACCTCCGACTTGCTGCTAGAGAAGAAGCAGTTGAGATTACCTGCAAACCATGGATCCCTTCGACTGAAGAACTTAAAAGGAAGAAATACTGCAAGTTCCACAATGTTACCAACCACAACACCAACGATTATAGAATCTTTCGCTTCCACATTCAGAAGGCCATTGAGCAAGGAAAGATCAAGTTTGAGCCAGCCAAGAAACCAACAATGGACATAGATAAGCATCTTTTCCTAGGGGTGCACATGATAGAGTTCCTGTTGGCTAAAGGGAAGATGAAGGTCTTGACGTCGGCTAAGGCCAAGGAAGATGGGTCGGTGAAAGGTCTTGATGGCTAGAGGGGGGTGAATAGCCTTTTAAAATTTTCTACAAAGACAAGCTAAACAAGTTTATCAATACAACAAATAGCGAGATGCGAGTTTTGCTTAGCCTACAGGGTATTTGCAAGCCACCTATCCAATTCACAATTCTAGTATAATGGCACTCAACCGCACAAGTCAAACCGAGAAGGTAACTACAACTACAACTAGCAAGCTACACAAAAGAGCTACTCTAGCAAAGCTAACTAGGTAGCAAAGATAACTAAGAAAGTAATACGGAGTTGAGTTAGGAGAGTTTCACCGAGGGGCGAAGTATTGAGCCAACCAATATGATCAATAATGAATACCAAGACAACCGAACATCGGGATCAATCAATCACAATATGAAAGTGATGACACGAAGATTTATTCCGAGGTTCACGTGCTTGCCGGCACGCTAGTCCCCGTTGTGTCCCTCTTCACCACGTGGTTCGGTGGCTAATCGGTCTCACACCGAGCCTCTCAAAAGGCGCCACAAGAACCTACCAAATGGCAAAAGGTTGCAATGACACGAGCAATTTACTAATGTTGCCTTTGGCGCTTCGCCGAGGTAGGCACGAACCCCTCACAATCACCGGAGGTGGCTAAGAACAATCACCAACTCTTGCCAACGCCTCCAAGCTGCTCTAAGCCGTCTAGGTGGCGGCAACCACCAAGAGAAACAAGAATCCCGCAGCAAATCAACCACCAAGTGCCAACTAGATGCTATCTCACAATGCAAATGCACTTGGATCACTCAATCTCACTTCGAATATGCAAAGAAGCAAGAGAGATGAGTGGGAGGGGAGTTGCTTAGTTCAAAGTGCTCACAAGTATGTCAAATGTCCAAGAGATGGAGCCTTGAGCCGGTCAACGAGTATTTATGGACGTACCCCTTCGAATATAGCCATTACGCACTTGAAATAGCCGAAGTCGCGCTGACCGGACGTGCTGGTCAAACTGACCGGACGCGCCAATCGCACAACGGCTACTTTCGCGAAGCACCGACCGGACGCGCTGCACGCAACGACCGGACGCGTGAAGCTCGACCGGACGCGCTGGTCCCGTGACGGACCAGACGCGCTGGTCAAGCCTGAGCAGCGCACGACGAAACAGCGACCGGACGCGCTGGAGAACCGACCGGACGCCACAGTGTCCGCGTCCGGTTGGAGTCCAGTAAGCTCCCTCAATGACCGGACGCGTCCGGTCGGTCATGACCGGACGCACCACGCGTCCAATCAACAAATTGAAACTCACGCAGACGCTGAACGCTGACCGGACGCGTCCGGTCAAATAGAGACCGCGTCCGGTCCAGCGTCCGGTCACCACTGTGACATCCGTTCGCTTCCGTTCGATTTCCGACTTCTGGCATAGTGGAAAATAGTCGTTTCAACTCCTCAAAAACGCCTTGATCACGTAGGGTTACGTCCAAATCCAAGTGTGGCCATCATGATCACCATGTCCATCTTGCCACCAACCTTGGAATGTACTAATCCTCATATGCTACATACAACTTAGGCATAGGATTAGTACTTAGGCATTGTCACTAATTACCAACACCAAACATAGAGCTTTCAATCTCCCCCTTGTTAGTAATTGATGACAACCCTTTCACAAAGATATTATGATAAAATTTTGATTGAACCCATGTCACATTGTCCAAGTATATTACTATGTGTAAGAAGTATGGACAAGTGATCATGAATTTAAATTGATAGCAATGGCTCCCCCTACATGTATGCTATATGTTTGGATTTTGGAAGCATACATGTTAGATAGGAAAGATTAGGAGCATTGACTACCAATAGGTGCTAAGTGTTTTAGATTATATACCTTTGAAGCGTGATACCATCGGAGTAGCGATAAACACCATCTTAGCACCTTGTGTAGTTAGATACCACTTGGAAAAGCACAAACATAACTAGAAACCTCGTGAGATCAACATTATAAGCAAGGCTCTAGTACCACTTTGGAAAACATGAAGCAAGAAAAATCTAACTACTTCCTATTCATGCTAGTACCTCAATATACCACTCAAAATATACTAGCAAGTCACCACACAAGCAATGTATCGGAGAAAAATAAATACATAACTATGCATCATACATATGAAGTGCACAAAGAAATGCAACATTCATGTTTAAGAGCTTGCTCCCCCTACTTATGTGCTCAAAATTTTAATTATTAGTTGATCCCCTTCTTTTATCAATTTTCCCTTTAGGGTTTTCTCCTCCTTTAGAATCTATCTTTGTGAACAACATTTTCTCCCCCTTTGGCACCAATGACCACAAGGGACCAATTCTAGACAGATTATCATGTTGAATTATGGGGTGAGAATCAAGTTTGTGATTCAATCTAGATTGCTTGCATAAATAAAATGCTTCAGTTTGATCCAAGGGCAAGATTCTTCACACCTCACTAGAAGGGTTATCATGCACCATGTTGAAGCAAATATTTAGACAAGTGAACTAGATTAAACACTTAGGATCACAAGCTACTTAAACAAGTTATATGCTACCACTAGATCATACAAGTCATGAAAACAATAGTGGCACCATATAAACTACAAATTCATTTGATTTTCATGAATGAGCCTAGAACATGTAAATTATGACTAGATGCACTAAACAAGTCCTTAGCATAGAATGTATGACATGTCAACCAATTGTACCTTGGGGCTCGAAGGAGAGACATGTCATAAATAAGGTGCATCAACTCATGTTGGAGAAGTCAAGTATGTTCAACTCATTCTTTAGCTTGTGAAATCTCTTCTCATCAAGTGGCTTGGTGAATAGATCGGCTAGTTGATCTTCGGTGCCCACACTCTCAATAGCAATGTCACCCTTTTGTTGATGATCTTTAATGAAATGATGACGAACATCAATATGCTTTGTTCTTTGATGTTGAACCGGATTGTTGGTTAGCTTCACGGCACTTTCATTGTCACATAGCAATGGCACATTCTTAAAGTTGATTCCAAAATCCTTCAATGTTGCCTTCATCCACAAGATTTGTGCACAACAACTACCCGCGGTGATGTATTCGGCCTCAGCGGTAGATAGTGCAATACTATTTTTCTTCTTGGATGACCATGAGACAAGTGATCTTCCCAACAATTGATAAGTCCTGGAAGTGCTCTTTCTCTCCACTTTGTCACTGGCATAGTCGGAATCCGAATATCCAACTAGCTCAAAGCTTGCACCTTTGGGATACCATAATCCAACATTTTGTGTATGCTTCAAATACCTCAATATTCTCTTTGTTGCCTTTAAATGACTTTCTCTTGGTGAGGCTTGAAATCTTGCACACATGCATACACTAAACATCACATCGGGTCTTGATGCCGTCACATAGAGTAGGCTACCAATCATTGATCTATAAAGCTTTTGATCCACCATGTTGCCACTCTTGTCACTATCCAAACTTCCACTAGTGCCCATTGGGGTTGTAATGCCCTTTGCATCTTCTATGCCAAACTTCTTGAGCATATCTTTGATGTACTTGGTTTGGCTCACAAATATTCCTTCCTTCATTTGTTTGATTTGAAGTCCAAGAAAGAAACTAAGTTCACCAATCATTGAAATTTCAAATTCCTTTGCCATCATTTTCCCAAACTCATCACAATAATCTTGATTGGTTGAACCAAAGATGATATCATCAACATATATTTGCAATACAAACAAGTCTTTCCCAATCTTCTTGGTGAAGAGAGTAGTGTCCACTTTGCCCATGACAAATCCTTTGGTTAGCAAGAAGTCCCTCAATCTTTCATACCATGCTCTAGGTGCTTTCTTCAATCCATACAAAGTTTTTCTCAATTTGTAGACATGATTGGGTTTCTTGTCATCCTCAAAACCGGGAGGTTGCTCCACATACACCTCCTCTTGAATGTACCCGTTGAGAAATGTACTCTTCACATCCATTTGATATAGCTTGATATTATGAGCACAAGCATAGGCAAGTAAGATCCTAATTGCTTCCAATCTTGCAACCGAGGCATATGTTTCACCAAAGTCAAGACCCTCTATTTGTGTGTAACCTTGAGCCACTAGTCTTGCTTTGCTTCTTACTACTATTCTATCTTGATCTTGCTTGTTGCGAAAGACCCATCTTGTTCTAATGACATTATGATCCTTAGGCCTCTCAACTAGTTCCCATACTTCATTTCTCTTGAAGTTGTTGAGCTCTTCATGCATTGCGTTTACCCAATCCGGATCTCTCAATGCTTTATCAATGTCCTTGGGTTCTTCCATTGACACAAAAGAAGAGTGAGCATAAAATGATGCCAATCTTAATCTAGTTTGAACTCCCCTTTGTATGTCACCAATGATGGAATCCAATGGATGGTCTCTTGCAATGTTAGTTGGTTGAAGCACTTGGACTTGATTGCTTGGATGTTGATGTTGATCATAAGTTGGAGATGATGAACTAGCCACTTGTTGATCTTGTTGCACTTGAGATGATGTACTAGCTTGATTTTGCAATAGAGAACCACTAGCTTGTGTAATTGGACTTTGGAGCACTTGATCTTTGTTGTCATCCACATCAATCACTTGCTTTGGCCTAATATCACCAATATCCATTTCTTTCA
Source organism: Saccharum spontaneum (assembly GCA_022457205.1). Lineage (NCBI taxonomy): Eukaryota > Viridiplantae > Streptophyta > Magnoliopsida > Poales > Poaceae > Saccharum > Saccharum spontaneum. Next base: position 26,576,669 of record CM039589.1, on the reverse strand, counting down.
TAGCATTGGTCAATTGAGTTCCTCTCACATCATCCAAGTTATTTTCCTCATCTTGAGAGCCATTTGTTTCATCAAACTCAACATCATGAACTTCCTCAAGTAAACCACTAGCCAAATTCCAAACTCTATAAGCTTTGCTAGTAGTGGAGTAACCAAGTAATAATCCTTCATCACATTTCTTCTCAAACTTGCTCAATCTAGTGCCGTTCTTCAAGATGTAGCATTTGCAACCAAATACCCGAAAGTATGCAATGTTGGGCTTTCTTCCATTTAAGATCTCATATAGTGTTTTCTCTAAGAACTTGTGGCAATAGAGGCGGTTGCTATAGAAGCAAGCCGTGTTGATTGCTTCGGCCCAAAAGGAATGGCTCACATTATACTCATTCAACATTGATCTTGCCATATCAATCAAGGTTCTATTCTTTCTTTCAACTAAGCCATTAGATTGAGGTGTATACTTGGCTGAAAATTGATGCTTGATTCCAAGCTCCTCACATAGCTCATCAACTCTTGTATTTCTAAACTCACTTCCATTGTCACTTCTCACTTTCTTGATTGTGGTTTCAAACTCATTTTGTACCCTCTTGATGAACTTCTTGAATATGTCAAATACATCACTCTTGTCCACAAGAAAGAATACCCATGTGTATCTAGTGAAATCATCCACAATCACAAAGCCATACTTGTTGCCACCAATGCTTGTGTATGTAGTTGGCCCAAATAGATCCATGTGCAACAACTCAAATGCCTTGGAAGTACTTGTTGACGGTCCTTAAGTACCAAATATAGTTATCAAATAAATAAAGAAAAGGATCCAAATGAAACCAACACCTAGACTTAGGGTTTTATCTGACAGAATTCCATGAGTTTTGGTGTTTGTCTGTTTCTGTAGGGGGTTATCAGAAAATACAGAGGAAAGGCCCACACGTCGGGTTTACATAGAGATAATAACGTGTTCACCGATTTTCTATCATCTAGAAGACTCCAGAAGCCACGAGATCGAACGGGAGGCCGAACGGGCCCGGAGGCAGGGCGCCCGCCCTGCTCCCTAGGGCGCCCGCCCTAGCCTGAGAGCCAATTAGGCTCCGTCTCGCGGATTATGCTCCACCGACCTAAGGGATCAAGGAAAACCGTGCGATTAATGTCGGTTTGATCCGACGGCCCACGTTCACTTGAGGGGGCTATATAAGCAGGACCCTTGGCCCCTGGAGGAGGCACTCCCTCATTCTCAATTCCTCAAACCCTAATCTCAGGAGGAGAGTCTCTGATCAAGCCCTAGAGCCACCACATCAACTAGATCTCTAGTATAGCATAGCTACATAGGATTAGAACTAGAAGGAGTCAATCTTCAATTGGTTTCCGGATCTGTCAAGAGGATTCTTGGTAATTCCTTTACTGTTCTTCATTGTTCATCTTTGTTCTTTAATATTATGAATACAACTTTGTTCTATTTCAATATATTGATTATGACTATGCTCTACTTGTTTATGTTTGCGATTATATTGTTCTTAGTTTATCGTAGTTATATGCTTGGCTTAGTTAGATTGGAATTATATACATGTTTAGTATCGTATAGCGTTTATCCATCGGATCTATGGGTAAATGATAAATATTGTGTAGGCGTGGTGCTTAGACCATATTTATCTGCGATTGCACCTTATATGCCGGATCGTGGGGTGGTCCGCGATGGTGACAGCTTTGTTGGTTCTTATATAGTCCCCCTCCCGTGTGTAAGGCAGGCAGGGCAACATTATTACGGGGGAGTGATTGCTATGTTTCTCATCTTCCTTGATAATATCACTATGCATGGGCGTAGTCATTTCTCGTAATGATTGCCAAGTGTACTTGCACTAACTATGATATGCTAGACTTTATAGTTAAGAATAACTTAGGAAATATCCTTGTAGTTCGTCCTAATACCATGCTAATGACTTGCTAGAATATTTGTTGAGGTGCTTATCATTATTATATGTGGCTAGCTGATCAGATTAATTATCTTTGTCACCATTCATACTTTATCTATATTTTATGTGACACTTACCCCTGTATGCAAGAGATAGATGAATACTCTCACTTATACATGCAATGATTGATACTCATTCCTATATTCCATTCCATAATCAACATTGATGTTAGTAATCCCTTCCCAGTGGTAAAAATATAAATAACGATACCTGGAATACTTCCCGGTTAAAATGCTACATCGGTATTAATCTGTGCGCTTGCAGATCTTATTTATTATTTATTTAGAAGAGCAGTTGCATATTTCAATACCGCGTCTCTCATGTCATGCTGGGGATGACAACTTGGCTTAAGTGGCATGAGGGATAGGTTCGGCATTTTTGGCGCCGTTATCAGAATTAGAAAACTAAGTCTACTTTTGGTAATGACGTTAAGAATGCCCAACAAGCATTTTTGGCGCCTTTGCCGGGGAAGGTTGATTTACTAACAAGGAATGAATACGGAATTTGAGTCATCATTCGCATCATTAAGTGATTGAGATCATCAATTCTCCCATACAGATTTACCCCTGTATTTTTTCATTCTTATTGTTTTGCAGGGTGATGTATGAATAGAGGACATCTTCCAGAAAATTTTGTTGACAACCCCGAAGCATTAATCAGAGGGGCAAGAGCCAAGCTCAAGAAGTCAACACTTCGACACAACACTTCATCCAATCCAGAAGACCGCCGAAGTTTCATCCGGAATTTGTCAACAGAGTTCGCAGCCATGGCGAACAAGACGATCCGCGAGTTCTCAGCTCCCACTACGGACAACATCCGCACTGGACCTGCCGCGGCCATCAACAAGAACTTTGAGCTCAAGCCAGGGCTCATCAACATGGTACAAGCCAACCAGTTTTGTGGGAAGCCGCACGAATATGCAAGTGTTCATCTCCAACACTTCCTAGAGATTTGCAGCACATTCACTATATTAGATGTTCCCAGAGACGCCATACTACTTCGCCTTTTCCCATTCTCACTATTGGGGAGAGCGAAGCAGTGGTTCTACGCGACGAAGGATAAGAACACTACGTGGGCACTCTGCTCTACGAACTTTCTGGCTAAGTTATTTCCCATGGGCAAGACCAATGCTCTCCGTGGGAAGATTACAAGTTTTCAGCAACAACATGATGAATCCGTTCTAGAAGCATGGGAGCGCTTTCAAGATTACATCCTAGAATGTCCCCATCATGGAATGGAGAGCTGGCTACTTATGCAGACTTTCTATCATGGGCTCATCACTAGTGCTCGTGAGACCATGGATGCTGCAGCTGGAGGCGCATTTCTATCAGTCACCATACCACAAGCTACAGCCCTTGTGGAGAAAATGGCGTCCAACCAAGGTTGGAACGAAGAGAGGATCCAAACACGCAAGAAGGGTGGAGGTATGCACCAGCTCAAGGAGGTAGACATGCTGTCTGCAAAGTTAGACCTACTCATGAAAAAGCTCGATGACAAAGCTGGAGACAAAAGAGAAGTCATGAACGTCTACGACTCTCACATGACTTGTGAGGAATGTGGAGATACTGGACACTCAGGCAATCACTGCCCTGAGATGCTTGAGGATGCAAGGTACATCAACAACAACAACAACTACAACCGTCCTCAACAAAATCAAGGTTGGAATCAACAGAGGCCTAACTACTCAGGTAACTACTCAGGTAATTATCAAGGTAATAACTCTTACAACAACAATAATAATTTTCCACCCCTGAGAGAGTTAGTGTCTAATCAAGGAAAGCTAATGGATAACTTGTCTAAGAAATTGGCATCCAATGATAAAATACTAGAAAACATAAATAATAGAATGGATAATTTCTCTACTGCCATCAAAAACCAAATTAGCTTTAATAAAATGATTGAATCTCAGTTAAATCAAATAGCTGCTGCTGTTCCTGCTACTAACCCCGGTATACCATCACAACCGGAAGGATTAGAATCTGCAAATCTTGTAGACATGTTTGATGCAGGTAACTATTGGAGTAATCCCGTTGTCGAAGTACATAATGACCTTCTGCCAGTCAAGAGAGGCGATCTAGGACGCCCCGTCATCCCGATCTCCATCGGCATGGTGGACTTCCCAGAAGCACTCTGCGACTTTGGCTCCAGCGTCAACATTATGCCCAGGGTACTCTATGAAAAATTCTTTACATATCCTTTATCAGAAACAACTATGTGTTTGCAGCTTGCAGATCGGACACTAAGCTTTCCTAAAGGAATATTAAAGAACATGTGTGTCCGAGTTGGTACCGCATACGCTCCAACCGACTTCGTGGTGATAGAGACCGGGTCCGATGAGAGGTCACCAGTTATTCTGGGAAGGCCATTCCTGAACACCTCGGGAGCTATCATCTACGCCAGCGCTGCGAAGATCAACTTCAACATCAAGGAGAGGAAGGAGACGTTTTCCTTCAAGAACAAGATTACACAAATCCCAGAGTAACCCCAACATGAACCAAGGAAGAGGACCAACAGGAGGAACAAGCAGAACAAGAACAACCAAGGATGGACCGAATCAGCTAAGATGGTCACTGCAGTTCAAGGAGGTCAAGATGGTCGACTCAAGTCGCCGTTCCTAATCAAGAAGGACGACCCAGGCATGCCAAGCATTGAGTGCTTAATCAATGGATACTCCTTTCAGAAGGCGCTCTGCGACAGTGGATCAGGCGTCAACATAATGGCCACAGTCACCTATCAGCTCTTGTACGGAACCATGCCCTTAAAACCAACATACACTCAGCTCCAGATGGCAGATCAGACATCCCGAAAGGTCGAAGGTATAGTAACCGATGTCCCTGTTAAAATTAACGATCATTTTGTCCATACAGACTTTCAGGTCATTGACATGGGAGACGACGAGTACGATCCACCCATCATCCTAGGAAGACCGTTCCTAGGCACCGTCAAAGCAATCATCTACATTGGAACCGGAGAAGTTCATATGCATTTCCCCTCTGAGAAGGTACGCCGCTACTTTAATGACCCTAACTATATAGTTGAAGATTCTAAGCAGGTCAGGACAAGAAGAAGGCGACGTAACCGTAACCAAAGGAGGCAAACCATCAAGGACGTATGGGCAGACTATGAAGGAGAGGTCATAAGGCCTGAGGATACACAACAGGAGACCGAAGCACCAAGTCGGGTATGGAAAGTGAAGACAGTTACACAAGAAGAGGAGGCGCTGCCGGAACCACCGTCTACGCCACCCAAATCCCAGGACAACTAAGAAGAAAAGAAGTCCTGTTCGGAGGACTTAAAAACACCGAACGCCGTGCCAAGAGGTAAACTTGGTAGTTATCATTTTCCCTTTAATTATTGCTCAGTTAATCATGTTCATTCTGTCTAAAAAAAATGTTAAAAACAGTAAGCCCCATGTGAGTATGCGAGTGGCATAAAACCCATAAGTACATTCACTGTGGTGGCATAAAAAATTAATAATATATATTTTTTCTGTTCTATAAAAATGAAAATAAAAATAGAGAGTGACATTTATCAAGGAAGCTCAAACATGATAAAGGCTAGATATTTATGCTAACGCTTAATCAAGTTCCACGAAGCTTTGTTGTCTATTTGAGCTTCACAGAATTCAGGAAGACTAGCAGACGGAGGATATCCTAATCGTTGTCAGGGTGCTGCCGACATTCAAATACACCTCTGCACCTGCTAGCTACATCAGAAGAAATTACGTCAAGATCCAGCTTGGGGGAGAGCATCCCCATTTATCCCGATAAGTATTTTTATCTACATTTATACCTATGCTTTATTAAAATAAAAAGATGCATAATCATGAAAACCCAAATAAATATTTTGTGTTTATATATATTTGCTTAGTTTAATAAATAAATAAAGTAGCTATGCTAAACTGAATCTTGAAAATAAAACTCTAGCATGGATATGATGAATAGTTGCTCTGCCTAATTTTCAAATTTGTTCTCTCTCTAGTTTAGACATAACTGTTATAATTTAAAACTGGCTCTAAACCTGAACTAGCGGGAAGAGAACTTGATCTGAAGTCTAAGTTGTTAGCGGATATGATATGGGAAGGTTGAGCTGCTGTTTATCTGTTCCTAGAGATGCTAGAATTCTGGAGAATTTTATCTTTGAAAATCTTTAAAATGTTGCATGATGAGTTCCTGTATGATGAGAGTTTAAATTCCTACCACAACCATATATACATGCTTGTTAGAATAAGAGCCGCACTTTTACTACTTACTGCTTATGGGCATTGAGTGTGGTCAAGCTGTGTAGACCCTTAGGAACTTGTCATGTGGTTAAAATCAAGATTCACTTGCGCGTTCACTCATACATGCTGCTTCTACTCCGGAAGTACGCATCCACATATATCCACTCATTTCCATCTCCAGATTCACCCAAAATTATTATACTCCTGACCCGGGAGAGAATAGCCAAAAACATTATCCCATTCCTGTTATTCCCTGTGAAGTTAATGCTCAAGTCATTTCTACTACCACTTGCTATATTTTCAAAAGAGGGAGATTGCTCTAAAATATATATATATATATAAATACGAGGAAATAAAAAGGAGCAAGTGCTCGGAACCTCGAAGAAAGAAAAAGTGAGACGAGAGGTAAAAATGGACAAGTGTCCGACAGTAGAATTAGGGGTACAAGATACCCACCTGAGAGAAAAAAAAGAAAAAAAATAGAGCATCTCATTCCCCTCAAAAGTTTTAAAAAGCAAGAAAGGTATGTATTCCCTCAAAAAGAGCATTAGACTTTTGTTATCACCATACACCACTCATTCACCACACATGCACATCTTGATTTGACTTATTGACTTGTTTCTCTGGATCCATGGTTTGACTATGCAATAAATGTTCTATGAGTATGTATACTGTATCTCCCACCTATGAGCTCCAGATATCAAAGCCTTATTAGAGTAGGGTGAGAGAGAAGGCAATGTCACTACGCCTTATACCATAAATACCACATACTTTGAGAGAGAAGGCATATACCATTACTGCCTTGGTAAGGATCTAGAAATACCACAAAAGAGAGACCCGAGAAAGTCATACAAGGAATCTCTGAGTTTTATTTGAAAAATTTGCAAAAACTCCAGAGCTATAGCTGATCAAGAATAAGAGACATGGCGTTTGACTAGACCGTTCTATCTTTTAACCACTCAAGATGCAGGTGACGGTTGCAAGCCCCATGGTGAAAGGTAAAATGAGTAAGTTTTAAGTCTTGACAGTTTACTCTAACTCAGGGATAAGACCTTATTTGAAAGCATATGTACCGTCAACGTTCAAAGGCATTGCAACAACTTCTGATCCATAATGAGTCTATCCTTGCTCAGGGACGAGCAAGAGGTAAGCTTGGGGGAGTTTGTTGACGGTCCTTAAGTACCAAATATAGTTATCAAATAAATAAAGAAAAGGATCCAAATGCAACCAACACCTAGACTTAGGGTTTTATCTGATAGAATTCCACGAGTTTTGGTGTTTGTCTGTTTCTGCAGGGGGTTATCAGAAAATACAGAGGAAAGGCCCACACATCGGGTTTACATAGAGATAATAACGTGTTCACCGATTTTCTATCATCTAGAAGACTCCAGAAGCTACGAGATCGAACAGGAGGCCGAACGGGCCCGGAGGCAGGGCGCCCACCCTGCTCCCTAGGGCGCCTGCCCTGGCCTGAGAGCCAATCAGGCTCCGTCTCACGGATTATGCTCCACCGACCTAAGGGATCAAGGAAAACCGTGCGATTAATGTCGGTTTGATCCGACGGCCCACGTTCACTTGAGGGGGCTATATAAGCAGGACCCCTGGCCCCTGGAGGAGGCACTCCCTCATTCTCAATTCCTCAAACCCTAATCTCAGGAAGAGAGTCTCTGATCAAGCCCTAGAGCCACCACATCAACTAGATCTCTAGTATAGCATAGCTACATAGGATTAGAACTAGAAGGAGTCAATCATCGATTGGTTCCGGATCTGTCAAGAGGATTCTTGGTAATTCCTTTACTGTTCTTCATTGTTCATCTTTGTTCTTCAATATTATGAATACAACTTTGTTATATTTCAATATATTGATTATGACTATGCTCTACTTGTTTATGTTTGCGATTATATTGTTCTTAGTTTATCGTAGTTATACGCTTGGCTTAGTTAGATTGGAATTATATACATGTTTAGGATCGTATAGCGTTTATCCATCGGATCCATGGGTAAATGATAAATATTGTGTAGGCGTAGTGCTTAGACCATATTTATCTGCGATTGCACCTTATATGCCGGATCGTGGGGTGGTCCGCGATGGTGACAGCTTCGTTGGTTCTTATATAGTCCCCCTCCCGTGTGTAAGGCAGGCAGATCAACATTATTACGGGGGAGTGATTGCTATGTTTCTCATCTTCCTTGATAATATCACTATGCATGGGCGTAGTCCTTTCTCACAATGATTGCCAAGTGTACTTGCACTAACTATGATATGCTAGACTTTATAGTTAAAAATAACTTAGGAAATATCCTTGTAGTTCGTCCTAATACCATGCTAATGACTTGCTAGAATATCTGTTGAGGTGCTTATCATTATTATATGTGGCTAGCTGATCAGATTAATTATCTTTGTCACCATTCATACTTTATCTATATTTTATGTGACACTTACCCCTGTATGCAAGAGATAGATGAATGCTCTCACTTATACATGCAATGATTGATACTCATTCCTATATTCCATTCCATAATCAACATTGATGTTAGTAATCCCTTCCCAGTGATAAAAATATAAATAACGATACCTGGAATACTTCCCGGTTAAAATGCTACATCGGTATTAATCTGTGCGCTTGCAGATCTTATTTATTATTTATTTAGAAGAGCAGTTGCATATTTCAATACCGCGTCTCTCATGTCATGCTGGGGATGACAACTTGGCTTAAGTGGCATGAGGGATAGGTTCGACATTTTTGGCGCCGTTATCAGAATTAGAAAACTAAGTCTACTTTTGGTAATGACGTTAAGAATGCCCAACAGTACTCATAATGCTCTTTAATGGATGAGTGTTGCCCACTTGCTTTCCGGCTTGACATGCACTACATAGCTTATCTTTCTCAAATATGACATCCTTCAAGCCTCTAACTAAGTCATGCTTCACTAACTTGTTCAATTGCTTCATGCCAACATGACCAAGTCTTCTATGCCATAACCAACCCATACTTGATTTGGTGAGCAAGCATGTTGAGAGTTGAGTGTCACTAGCATTGAAATCAACCAAGTATAGATTCTCATATCTAAAACCCTTGAAGATCAAATTAGAGCCATCAACACTAATTATTTCCACATCATCAACACCAAATATGCACTTGAAACCTAGATCACACAATTGAGCAACCGAGAGAAGATTGAAGTTCAACTTTTCAACTAGGAGCACATTGGAAATGCTATGATCATTTGAGATTGCAATCCTTCCAAGAGCCTTTACATCACCCTTGCTATTGTCACCAAATGTGATACTATCAATGCCACTATCATTTGATTTGAGAGAGTTGAACATTCTTAAATCACCGGTCATATGTTAAGAGCATCTACTATCAAGCACCCAATGCCTTCCTCCGGCCTTGTAATTTACCTACAAAATAAATTAATGTTTCTTAGGTACCCATACTTGTTTGGGTCCTTGGAGGTTAGTAACTAAGCTCTTTGGTACCCAAATGGCATTCTTCTTTGGACCCACAATTGGTGTACCAACAAACCTAGCATGCACACCTTTCTCACCCTTGGTAAGCACATAACAAGAATCAAAAGGAATGTAATCCATTTTAGCATGAAACTTGTTGTTGTTCTTGTTCATTTTATTACAATTAATCTCTAGATGCCCAACTTACTTGCATCTATTGCAATAACGACCATTGCTCTTCACAAAGCGAGACTTTGGAGTAGCAAAGGCCGCCTTGCCCTTCTTGGGAGTATAGCCCAAACCCTCTTTGTTAAGAGAGAACCTTTGGCTACCCAAGCATTTTAGCAAGCGGGCATCCCCACCATAGGCATTGCCTAATGCACGGGTGAGATCATCCACTTCTCTCTTGAGAGTCTCATTCTCAACCACAAGTGATGAATCACTAGTAGTAGAGATAGAGTTGGTTGTGGTGGATGATGATGAGCTATATGAAGCATTAGTAGGACCAACAAATAAAGAATCATCAATAATATCACATGTTAGTCCAATATCACAAGTGACAATCACTTGCTCTTCCTTAGCTTCCTTCATGAACTTCTCCAACTTGAGGTCCTTTTCCTTGATGAGCTCAAGTAGAGTGGAGTGGGCTTTCTTAAGCCTAGTGTGAGCAACTTCAAGGTCCTCGTGGTCTTCCTTTAGACACTCACGAGAGGCCTCTAGCTCATCAAAGGATTTTCTAAGAGCTTTGAGCTCTTGTTCAATTCCTTTGCACTCCTTACTCTTTTTGAGAGCAACAAGCTCCTCCATCAAGGAATCATTTTTATTGCTCTTGGCAATGAGCTCTTGTTCCAAGATCTTGTATTTCTTGGTTGTCCTCTTGTAGCCCTTGCTCATTTGATCTATTATGCCCAATAGATCATCCTTGGAGTAGTCCTCATCCTCCTCATCATCACTCCTACAACTATCACTAGCACAAGAATCATCATCACTATCATCATATTTTACCTTGGTAGGCTTGGCCATAAGGCATGTCGATGTAGTGTCGAAGATGGATGACTTGTTGGAGAGGGCGATGCTTGCAATGGCTCGTCGAGTGGTCCTCTCATCATCACTAGAGCTTTCATCATCATCACCATCGGAGTTGTCACTATCCCAAGTGACCACATAACCATCACCCTTCTTCTTCTTGTTGATAGTGAAGCTCTTCTTCTTTTTCTTCTCCTTATTGTCCTTCTTGTTCTTCTTCAACTTCAACTCCCCATCATGATATCTTTTGTCTTCATAGGGGCACTTTGCCACTACATGATCGGGGCTATTGCAATTGTAGCAAAGCACCTCTTTGCCTCCATGAAGTCCCTTCTCTTCCTTGCCCCATATCCTTTCTTCTTCATGAACCTCCCCATCTTGTGCACTAGGAGGGCCATGGTCTCATCATCGAATGGATCATCATCATCACTCTCCACCTTGCTCTTACCCTTAGAAGATGAAGCCTTGAATGCAATGGGCTTTTCTTGCTTGACCTTGGTCTCCTTCTTCTCTTCTACCTCATCTTCATCATCATTGTATTGGGCATCGGTCATTATATCTCCAAGCACATCGGTTGGTTTGACCTTGTCCAATCCCTCTCTAAAGATCATTCTTCTCAAGGTGGCAAACTTCTTGGGTAAGCACATCAAGAACTTGTGTGAGAATTCCTTGTCCTCAACCTTCTCTCCAAGCCCCTTGAGATCATTGACAATGACTTGGAGCCTATAGAACATCTCCGGGATGGATTCATCATCCTTCATCTTGAAAGTGGAGAACTTGTCCTTGAGCATATATAGCTTGGCACTTTTTACCGTTGAAGTGCCTTCATATGTTTCTTCAAGCATTATCCAAAGCTCATTTGCCTTTTGAAGATCTTTGATTTGCTCAAATACTTTATCATCAATGGCACGGTAGATTGTGTCAAGTGCCTCTGTGTTGCATTGTTTGTTGATGCGGTCATTTGGAGTGAGATTTCCTTCATCAAGAATGATGTATCCTTCTTTGGTCACATCCCAAACCTTCTCATGTATATTGCCTAGATATTGCTTCATCTTCCTTTTCCAATGATCAAAGGAAGAGACGCCATCAAAGAATGGAGGCTTGCCATTAACATGATTGAACATAACTTGAGCCATCTTGCACCGAGGTTGTTAAGCCTTGCAAACAGTGACCACGGCTCTGATACCACTTGAAAGGTCTTGATGGCTAGAGGGGGGTGAATAGCCTTTTAAAATTTTCTACAAAGACAAGCTAAACAAGTTTATCAATACAACAAATAGCGAGATGCGAGTGGTATTTGGCCTACAGGGTATTTGCAAGCCACCTATCCAATTCACAATTCTAGTATAATGGCACTCAACCGCACAAGTCAAACCGAGAAGGTAACTACAACTACAACTAGCAAGCTACACAAAAGAGCTACTCTAGCAAAGCTAACTAGCTAGCAAAGATAACTAAGAAAGTAATGCGGAGTTGAGTTAGGAGAGTTTCACCGAGGGGTGAAGTATTGAGTCAACCAATATGATCAATAATGAATACCAAGACAACCGAACATCGGGATCAATCAATCACAATATGAAAGTGATGACACGAAGATATATCCCGAGGTTCACGTGCTTGCCGGCACGCTAGTCCCCGTTGTGTCCCTCTTCACCACGTGGTTCGGTGGCTAATCGGTCTCACACCGAGCCTCTCAAAAGGCGCCACAAGAACCTACCAAATGGCAAAAGGTTGCAATGACACGAGTAATTTACTAATGTTGCCTTTGGCGCTTCGCCGAGGTAGGTACGAACCCCTCACAATCACCGGAGGTGGCCAAGAATAATCACCAACTCTTGCCAACGCCTCCAAGCTGCTCTAAGCCATCTAGGTGGCGGCAACCACCAAGAGAAACAAGAATCCCGTAGCAAATCAACCACCAAGTGCCAACTAGATGCTATCTCACAATGCAAATGCACTTGGATCACTCAATCTCACTTTGAATATGCAAAGAAGCAAGAGAGATGAGTGGGAGGGGAGTTGCTTAGCTCAAAGTGCTCACAAGTATGTCAAATGTCCAAGATATGGAGCCTTGAGCTGGCCAACGAGTATTTATAGATGTACCCCTTCGAATATAGCCGTTACGCACTTGAAACAGCCGAAGTCGCGCTGACCGGACGCGCTGGTCAAACTGACCGGACGCGCCGATCGCACAACGGCTACTTTCGTGAAGCACCGACCGGACGCGCTGCATGCAACGACCGGACGCGTGAAGCTCGACCGGACGCGCTGGTCCCATGACGGACCGGACGCGCTGGTCAAGCCTGAGCAGCGCACGACGAAACAGCGACCGGACGCGCTGGAGAACTGACCGGACGCCACAGTGCCCGCGTCCGGTTGGAGTCCAGTAAGCTCCCTCAACGACCGGACGCGTCCGGTCGGTCATGACCGGATGCACCGCGCGTCCGATCAACAAACTGAAACTCGCGCAGACGCTGAACGCTGACCGGACGCGTCCGGTCAAACAGAGACCGCGTCCGGTCCAGCGTCCGGTCACCACTGTGAGCTCCGTTCGCTTCCGTTCGATTTCCGACTTCCGGCGTAGTTGAAACTCGCAAGCTCGGCGGGAGGGAGAGAGGACCCCAAACCCTCTCTACCGCTCAAACTCCACCACCTTCGCAAATGTGCTAACACCACCAAGTGATCTCGTCATGTGCGAGTGTGTTAGCATTTTCACAATCATTTTTTGAGGCATTATTAGTTCTATCGAAATGCATATGATTATGAAATGCACACCTAGAGGCACTTAGGAGGTCAATAGCCGCGTCATTCCCTCTTTATAGTACGGCTATCTATCCTATAATGTAACCACACCCACTAGGTGTCTTGGTTACTAAAACACAACCCTTAAGCATATACCTTTGCCTTGATCACGTAGGGTTGCGTCCAAATCCAAGTGTGGCCATCATGATCACCATGTCCATCTTGCCACCAACCTTGGAATGTACTAATCCTCATATGCTACATACAACTTAGGCATAGGATTAGTACTTAGGCATTGTCACTAATTACCAACACCAAACATAGAGCTTTCAGTCGGTTGACCCCAAGGTTCAAATATTGGCTAATGAGTATGAAGAAGCTAAGAAGCTACATGATCAACAAAAGAGTCGATATGAGCAAGGTGAAACATCTAGAGCTGGTTCTATGCATCCTCGTGCAACTTCCAGGATCTTGTTAAACAAGTGGCAACGCTAGAAGGAGAAGGACTATCAGCGCTGGCTCAAAGAAGAATATGAGCATCGGTGCGAAGAAGAAAGGTACGGAAGAGAACAAGCTGAGCTACATTGGAGTTGTTCTTTCTTTAGACGCTGCTGGAACGAAGGTTTAAAATTGCCTACAAGACGTAACTGCCCAGAATGCAGTAATCAATATTCAGAGTTTAGGCAGTCTCAAGCCAACCGTTGGTCCATCCATGAACGTCTGAGTTTTTTAATCTAACAACATGGATCGGTGCATAAAAAGTAAAGAAGTTCATGATCGGCTAGGCAAGCATACATATAATTAGAATTGGACCGGTCGTGATGAAGAGAAAGAGTATGTTTGGCAAAAGGGCTAGTGGTGTCCTAGAGGTCTGACAAGGAGCCAGAAAAGAAGAGTTCAAGGCCTGCGGAACAGAGAATTAGAAGCTCAGAAGTATAGCAGACCTCGGACATGGCGCGTCAAGCAAACAACCAACAAGGGCAAACCATCGGCTAATATTGATATGGTCTTCATCTTGCCTGCAGAATTTAGAGCTCCCTCTAAGTATGAATAACAAGAATCTGATAGAGAGGAGTATGATGAAGAAGAATTGGGAGAAGCAATAGCTCAGCTAGCCCTCCAGTCCTAACAAGCTATATTTGACAAGCCATCTCAGCATCAGCACATGAAGGCTTTATACATGAAAGGATTTGTCGATGGGAAGCTGATGACCAAGATGTTAGTCGATGGAGGTGCAGCATTCAATCTCATGCCCTATACTCAGGGGGCAGTTAACATCGAATTGACGATTGGAAGTAAGACCCTACCTATTACTTTCTTCGTCTTTGATGGTAAAGGAACATATAGTCTGCTCTTGGGTCATGACTAGATCCACGCCAATTGTTGCATTCCTTCAACGATGCACCAATGCCTTATCCAATGCAGGGAGACAATGTTGAGATGGTTCAAGCTGATACATCTGTGAGCGTCACAACTGCTGATCCAGCCTACTAGGAGTTTGAAGATTGCGAATGCTTCTCTGGTAGACTCTAGGAAGGAGGCGTCATCAAGATCAACGATGAACGTCAACAGCCAATCCAAGCAATCAGCTCTCAGAGTTTATTTTAATGACTTCTTTAGTTGGTGGTTATGGAATGGATAAATGTTGCTCTTATGAGTTAGTTTATCAGAATGTAGCCATTCTATTTCAAGGAGTCAGATTTGGATTTAAACATGCAACATTTTAAAAGAGCTTGACAACTAATGATTTCTGAAGTTCACAAGTAATTTGGTATGTGAATTATCATTGGCTATTTCAGAAACGATTATTCATCGTAAAGTCCAGACTCTTATGATTAAGGATAATGTTTGAAGTATGGATCATCGTTAAGTCTGATAGCCAATACTAACGGAGTATCACCTTTAGAACAAATTTAGCAATCTTAATTCGCAGATGCGGCATGCATCGCCTATAGTGCAAAATAAAAGAAAAAATACAAGTCATATAGAAAAAGCATCAATGACATAGGGTTAGATAGAGAATTTGAGGCAAGGGGAATCGACTATTTTTATTCATAGTAAGTCCCTAAGTATAAACTACTGGCCAAAGAAAACTTTGTTCACAATTCCTTCGGCCGAAGAAGCATCTGCGGCGGCTTCTATGTGCCCAGTGAAGGCCTCCACCAGCTCATGATGGTCATCACCGCTGGTGAAACTAGGTTGGAGCCCCCGGAGTTCATGCCTAGTGTTTACATGGGCAATCATCAGGGCAACTGCAGCTCCATGGTGGATGTTGTGGAGGGTGATTTCCTCGACGCGTACAGAGACATCATGGAGACGGTTCTCCAGCAAGGCACCTTGGATGTTTAGAGCCCCAGCGGCATTGTTTGCCGCCAGTTGGAGGGCCTCTAATTCCTCCATCAGGACTGAGATAAGGAAAAGAAAGGAACCATCAGGGAAAGCATGATGAAACAAAATGCTAGGGGAGTGAGGTTTCTTCTAAAGATCTTACCCATAACCCTGGCGTTGGATTCAGCCAATCGCGCCCAGGCGGTGTTGCTCTCCCCCTCAACAGTGGCGAGAGCAGTTTGGGAGGCAGTTAGAGCGGCCTCCAGATGCTCGGTTTCTTGGGCCGCCTCCTAGCAGCGACCCAATGCCTCATTCCACCCATGGAGATAATGACGGGCGTCATCCCTATTGTATGAGTCTGAGGAATCACTAGAAGAAGACGCCGAAGCCACCGGTTGAGCGTCTCAGGACGCAAACTGCACCAACGTGCTATGAGTGCAGGCACAAGAGATGGTCCTGCAAGACATAAGATGGTTAAGCCCTGATAATGACCGAGAAATCTTGAACACGAATAAGCTTACCCTAGGACACGAGGATGCCACCGCAGAGGGAGGTCATCTTCTAGGACGTCGCCGGTAGGGCGCTTGCCATCCGCCATAGATCTCTACTAAAGGCTGGTCTATCAAATATGAGGATGAAGAAAGAAGGGATGTGCGATGGGGAGAGTGAAGGGCGAGTATAGATGTGACCTCTTGGCTACCCCTGAAAAGCATGTATTTATTGACACGAGTAGGTTCATCAAACCGCACCAAAGAGGTGTTAATGGAAAACATAGGGGCCATTCCAAGAATCGAGGAGGCCACGCGTGGCCAAGAAATCAGCGGTTGGACGCAAGGAGTTGCCATTTTTCTGAAATTTCATGTTCCTGTTTCATTCCGGACTGCGGACCTAAAAGGATCCATTCACTGTAGTTGTTGCCATCCAAACTCCAAGACTGGCTCTAAGAATGGATCAGTTGAAGGCGGTTTTCAAGGCCCGAGAAGAATTGCTGGGGAGCCGATCTCTAAAACAACGAAAATTTATACAGGACGGAGGTCGGCTAAAGTATTTGCACCAAATACTGCAATACATAAGAGTTGAAGCTTACAAGTTTAGAACCATTCATGTTGTGTCTGAACAAATAGCACTGGTTCTTGATAACCACATTATCATTCAAGTTCTAGAACGCAGATTTAAGATGAATTTTGCTCAGTGCGATTTTGGTATTTGTGCTTGACCACAGATGGTCTAGCCTCAAAGAGTTAGCTGATTTGGTCCAATCGGCTGTTTTTAGATCAAGGACCTAAGTTCGAAGTGTTCTGATGGGATCTTCATTATCAATTTGAAGGCTATCACTAAAGAAAATTGGTGACGATGAAGGAGAATGATCAAAACCAAAATACGAAGAACAAGTACAAAAGAATTTTTTATTCATTTTTTTGACATAACCCCTAGTTACAAACTAAGGGCTGAGGAAGACATTGTTCACAACTTCCTCGGCCGAGGTTATGTCCGCCACGGCGACACCGACCCCCTCAAAGTCGTCCACCAAATCTTGGTAGTTGTCAGGGTTCTGCTCCTCCGGGAAGCTGGGCTCCAGCAGGCGAAGATCATGCCCCGAACACACTTGGGCTATCACCAGGGCAACAGTGGCACCATGGCGGATGCCATGAAGGGCCACCTCCTTGGTGCGCGTAGGATGTCTTGGTGGCGATCCTCCAGGGTGTCGCCCCGGGTATTCAAAGCATCGGTAGCGTCACCTGCCGCTGCCCAAAGGGCTTCCAGTTGCACCATTAGAACTGAAGACAAAGAAGCACTAGGTGTCGTTAAAACCGTTAGCAGGATGGAAGCATCAAAGGAAACTAGGATGTTGAAGATCTTACCAGCGACCCTGGTGTCGGACTCCGCTAGCTGCGCCCTAGCCACATTCTCCTCTGCCTCCGCGGCAAAAAGGGCGGCTTGGTAGGAGTTTAGGGCAAACTCCAACTGCCCATGTTGCCGGGTGGCCTCAGAGTAGCGGGTGATTGTCGCATCACGTTCATGACGAAAGCACCATGCGTCGTTTCCATCTAAGGCCGGATAACGAGCCAACTCGGCTCGGCTCGTTCTAGCTCGTTAAGATAACGAGCTAGCTCGGCTCGTTATCTTAACAAGCCAGAAAGCCAGCTCTGCTCGGCTCGTTTACGAGCTCGAGCTGGCTCATTAAGCTCACGAGCCAGGTATAAAAAGTACATAAATATAATACTTGCATATAAAGCTTGAGAATAGTAATAATACAAAAATAATACATCTAACAGCCTTAAATTGAACAAAATATTCATATGTGCTAACATATTAACCATTTGTAAAGTGAAAGACATGAAGTAATACAAAACTAATATAAGTTATGATGACTTTTTCCCTGAAACCATGGCTTGTTTGGCTCGTGAGCGGCTCGCGAGCTGGCTCGAGTTAGCTCATTATAGCTAACGAGCTAAAATCTTAGCTCAGCTCGGCTCGTTATCATAATGAGGCGAGCCGAGCCGAGCCAGCCACTAGTCGAGCGAGCTAACGAGCTTCGAGTCTTTCGTCCAGCCTTATTTCCATCATAAGAATCGATGAAATCGGAGGAAGAGCCTGCTTGTGCCACCGATTGGGTGTCATGGACAGCACCAGGATGATCACCACTACAAAATGAAAGAGAAGGGCCAGCAAGACAAGATGAGAAGATTGAAGTCAGATCTGATCTTTCCGTACCCCTAGAGCCAGAGACGCCGGCGCGGAGGATGGTTCTCTTCTAGGGATCACCAACTATGCGCTTGCCGTGATCCATTGATCTGTGAAGGACAGATTGGGATCTGAGGAAGAAAAGAAGTTACACAGTGGCAAAAGCAAAGGCAAGATGCAAATGTGGCTTCCTAAATTCCCCCTGCGGAACGTATTTATAGACAAAAGTGGGACGCTGATGGATTTTCTCGAGCAACATGGACTTAAAATTAGTAAATGGAAGGCGAGAAGCCGTCCTAAGGATTGAGGAAACCACACATGGCCTAATAGGAATGCAGCGGTTGTAGGCGCCGCAGACCTAAGATTTTATTTACTGGAGTCCTTTATATGGTTGTTCTATTCCAGGTCACAGACTTGAAAGGATACCAACTCGACTTTGCATTTTCACGCGCGACCGGAGGTAGGCCTTGGGATTAATCAGCTAAAATTTGATCAGAGGCTAAATTAGCTGATGAACCAAGCTTGGGATCTTAATAAGAAAGGCATTCAATCCAGAGAGTTGATCACTGGTGCAGCAGTCGACAATGGTAGAAGGAGTTGTGTACAATGGAACATGATGTTAACCAGAGTATCAAAAGGTCGGCTATAGAGCATGAGTTGGAGGTAGCTCGGAGGATCAAAGAGGGGGAAAGAGATGATCCAACAATCACCATCAGAAGTTGAAAAGAATAAAGATCAGTACAAACGATTGGAAGTGCAGCACATACAACGGTCACAAGAAATAATTTTGGAATAAAATCATTTTATCCCAAAATTGGGGGCCTGTGTTGACACCAAAATTTGGTTCGAGAGGAAGGGACCCTAAGGTCAAAATTTGTTAAAGAAAAGCTAAAATATTCAATGAGGCCGGCTAACCAATGTTGCCATCAATCAAGGTGACATCATCACCTCAAGAGGATGTGCCCAATCGACAGTGACTAGATAAAGAAAACAGCATCATTCCAAGGAAGTGGGCCCTATCGGCAGGATCAACAAGGCATAGAGCGAGAAGACACGTCATACTTCATAGAAGGGAAAGATTGAGGTCCAAGTTATTATAAATTAGGAGGTTTTCTTTTCTTTTCCAAGTTTGAAGATCAGTCTTATTCGACCAGGACTCGTAGTCAAGCCTCGGGTATAAATATTGAACCCTGGCTATTGTAATAGACATCTCTCATCGATCAACCAAATCAAGTACCTTTAATTTTTGGCTCAGGCCACCCCTTAGGATAGGAGTAGAGTAGATTTTGACGAGTTCTTTGGGCAAGCAGGGCTGCATCGGATGACTTGACCTCTGGCTTATTTGTGAGTATCCATCATGACTTATATTGTTACTTGCAAGGCAGCAACAGATGATTGATCCCTTACAAGTCGCGGTATAAGTTAGTTATCGATCTATATTGTTATTTGTAAGGCTGCAACAAACGACTAATCTCTTACAAGGCTACAACAGACAACTGATCTCTTGTAAACGTTGGTATTAATCAAAGTTATCGATATTGTGTCAAATAGTTTACTATTTAACATAATATCACCAATTGCCCGATCTAGACTGAATTCGTTGATCATATCTATTTTGATCTATCGTCTGCTGATTATTATCATAGTTGAATTCAATTCTTGATGTTAGATCCTATTTTAATGACCAATCTATCTCAATCTTGATCGTACATGGTGGGTGTTTGAAGTCGTGTTCCACTAGGAGGTTCATTGACCATCAATATCCGATATAACTCTGCTATCAATGCTGCATCCGTTGACTTGACCTGTTGATAACATGTTAGAATGGACATTGGTGGTCAATAGATCTATCTGTTAAGAAGAGCATGGCGTCAACCACCCGCTATGTCCCCATCGGCTATTTAGCCGATGGCCCGAGCCTCCACACGTATGACATGCCTTCACGACTCCTTTGTGATATAAGTAGATCTGTCTACTGCTTGCCTCCGATCTAGGGTCCTACTGTCAATGCTGCATCAGATGACTCGATTTGTTGATGGTACAATAGATTGAGTCTAGTTGTTTGTAGATTTATTTGTATCCAACGGATGAGTGATCTTATGCCGTGCAACACGATCGCTGGAATCGGCCGTTTAGCCGATAGCCTGTTTTGTTGAGGATGTATTGGTTGTTTATATGCTTTTACTTATTTTTGTCTTGGTTAAAAGCTAGATGTCTCTCACACGTTCGCTTACACGGCTATCTTTACATCTTTCGCATGCTTTCGTGATCATCAACTAAGTTAGAACCATGCAACTAAGTAAATAATAATTGCCGATATGCTTGTTTACTTACATTACATCATGAACATACTGGATATCGACTCTTTAGTCGATAGCCTTATCATGCTGGCCACTTGGCTGTATATTTGAAATTGTCTGGACAAACACCGGCATGTTCCACCTTGTCAATTACAGGGTCAAATTGACTGGCACGCCCTCAGTCACGACCATCCAGTCCGACGCCCTTCCTAAGTACGGAGAGAGCTCGAGATCTGCTCCGCGTGGTTTCTCTCGGCTTGCTGTGTGTGCCGGCGGCTACCTGTCGCTTTCTACCATCGACAGAAGCATTGCATTATTTTAAGATCTATAAAGCTGAAGTAGAAAACCAATTAGAGAAGAACATCAAACGATTGCGGACTGATCGCGGGGGAGAATATTTCTCAAATGATTTTTTTGAGTTTTGCGCGGAGCATGGGATCATTCGTGAGAAAACACCGCCATGCTCAGCACAATCCAATAGGATTGCAGAGAGAAAGAACCATGCTTTAACTGAGTTGGTTAATGCCATATTAGAGATAGCGGGACTATCTAGGGAATGGTGGGGTGAGGCGATATTGACAACATGTCATGTCCTGAATAGAGGGTCCACTAAAAACAAAGAAATTACGTCATTCAAGGAATGGGAAAAGAAGAGATTAAATCTCTCCTACCTACGAACATTGGGTTGTTTGGCAAAGGTGACTGTGCCAATTAACAAGAAGCGAAAGCTTGGACCAAAAATCATTGATTGTGTCTTTCTTGGGTATGCTATTCACAGCATGGGTTATAGATTTTTAATAATAAATTCTAGAGTGCCTGATGTGAATGTTGGTACTATCATGGAATCTAGAGATGCTACATTTTTTGAGAATGAGTTTCCTATGAAAAATACACGTAGCACTTCTAGTCATGAGTCTATTCCATTTCATGAGAAGAATGAACCAGTGATACACGCTGATGTTGAAACCCATGTGAAAAATCATGAGGAGGATAATAATATAGTCACTCAAAAGAGTAAGAGATGAAGGACGGCAAAGTCTTTTGGTGAAGACTATATTATATACCTTGTAGATGACACTCCTAAGACCACAAAAGAGGCATATTCATCTCTTGATGCTGACTTATAGAAGGAAGCTCTTCAGAGTGAGATAGACTCTATTATGTCTAATGGAACTTGGGAGGTGGTTAATCATCCTTACGGGTGCAAACCTGTGGGATATAAATAGGTGTTCAAGAAAAAGCTTAGGTCTGATAGTACTATTGAGAAGTACAAGGCGAGGCTAGTAGCAAAGGGCTATACACAGAAGGAAGGTGAATATTATTTTGATACTTATTCACCAGTTGCCCATCTAACAACTATACGAGTGCTACTTTCCTTGACTGTCCCATATGGTCTTCTCGTTCATCAAATGGACATTAAGACAACTTTTTTTTTGAATGGAGAGCTTGAGGAAGGGATCTATGTGGATCAGCTGAATGGATTTGTAGCGAGAGGTCAAGAGGGGAAGGTGTGTAAGTTATTGAAATCTTTGTATGGCCTAAAACAAGCTCCTAAGCAGTGGCTTGAGAAGTTTGACAGAACTTGAACATCAGCCGGCTTTGTTGTGAACGAAGCTGATAAATGTGTATATTATCGGTATGTTGGAGGAGAAGGTGTGATCTTGTGCTTATATGTGGATGATATACTAATTTTTGGAAATAATATTAATGTGATCAAGGAAGTGAAAGAGTTCTTGTCGAGTAACATTGAAATGAAAGATTTGGGAGAAGCTAATGTTATTCTTAACATAAAGCTACTTAGAGAAGGAAATGGTGGGTAACTCTTGTGCAATCCCACTATGTGGAAAATGTGTTGAATCGCTTTGGATATAGTGACAGCACACCTTCTCCAACTCCTTATGACCCAAGTGTGCTATTAAGGAAAAATCACAGAATAGCGCGGGATCAATTGAGAAATTCTTAAATTATTGGCTCGCTTATGTATTTAGCTAGTCCAACGAGGCTTGGCATCTCATTTGCTATGAGCAAACTTAGCCGGTTTGTTTCAAATCCAGGAGGTGATCATTGACATGCTCTTGGGAGGGTATTGCGCTATCTAAAAGGGATTATGAGCTATGACATTCACTATATCGGGTATCCGAGTGTACTAGAGGGTTATTGTGATGCAAATTGGATATCTGATGCTGATAAGATTTACGCCACAATTGGATATGTGTTCTCACTTGGAGGTGGCGCTATTTCGTGGAAGTCTTGCAAGCAGACTGTCTTAACGAGGTCAACAATGGAAGCAGAACTCACAGCACTAGATACTATCTCAGTTGAGGCTGAATGGCTTCGTGAACTTCTTATGGATTTACCGGTGGTTGAAAAATCAATACCGGCTATTTCCATGAACTGTGATAATCAGACTGCTATAATCAAAGTGAACAGTTCTAGGGATAACATGAAGTCTACATGGCATGTGAAGAGACAGTTAAAATCTATCAAAAAACTGAGAAACTCCAGAGTAATAGCGTTGGACTATGTCCACACATCTAATAATCTGGTTCATCAGTTTACCAAGGGTCTATCACGCAATATGATAGAAGGTACATCGAGGGAGTTGGGCTTGAGACCCACTTAAAGTCATTCCATAGTGGTAACCTATCCTATATGATCGGAGATCCCATGAAGTAGGATGGTGAAACAAGCTAGTGGTTGATGGAGAAACCCCTTATATTAAGATCCAAATCATTTGAGATGCACTATTTCTCCTATGTTGTATGGTAGGTTGGTTAATTCCTTAATGTGATCCGAGTAGCTTATTTAAGTAGGGATGTTGTCCTACAGAACATCCTAGAAGGAACACACCTATATGAGTTTGACTGCTAGTCACAGTTTATGAAATGTGGGTAATCTCTAGATACTCATGAAAGGCCTCGAAGTGTGACTTATATGCTTCAACCAGAGGGAATGCTTGTAGTAGCCTAGTACCAGAAAAGAATTTTGGTGAAACTCATTTCGCACGAAACTGTCAATTCAAGGCATAGTCCATTATTCAGTTGTGAATGTGTGTAACCCTTATTCTTGGTGGATGTTCAACTTAACAATCTCCACCAAAACTCTGGTATATCAAAGAACTGTGGATTTGAGATTATTTATTGCGTGCCCTAGAATTTGGTGGGGATTGTTAGATATATTGTGGGCTTGGCCCACATAATATTTAATACATTAAATAAATTCTAAGGGCCCTATAAATAATGTGCATGTGATGGTTTAATACCATACAAAATTGTGACAGGATGCTAAGCATGCATGGCATGTCTTGTCTATTATGTTTTGCCACTTAAGACAAGTAAGTATAGGAGTTTCTCTTATTAACACTGGTTAATATGGGAGTTTCGGAAGGAGTTTCCAATATTGCTAATTACAATGGGAGTTTCTCCTATGAATGTTAATTCCGTGACGTCTCTCCCGTCTCCTGATCTCCTATGTCTGCTCGTCTTGCCTGGCTATGAGATATAAAAGTCTGATCCCATCGTCCATTCATTTAGCTTCGACACTTGCAAAAACCACAGCTTTCGTTGATCATAGTTCTCCTAGTCCTGGACCTTGTGTGCACAAGGTCTGGAAGAGTAGGCCTCCGAAATGCTGCTGCCCTTGGGTTCACCTGCCCGGGTGAAGGACGGCAATCACATTTTGGGGAGTGTCACTGATGGCACTACTACTCGCTACATCTTCTTCTTCTTCCCGGGGGTCTTGTAAGTTTTCTTCCCGGCGCACGGCGAAGGCTCTCTGGTGATCGGCGCTACTTCCTTTCTACACTGCATCGAGTGAGACGACTACACCGATAGGCACTATGTCGACTAGTGCATCCAGCTCTGTCGCTGGGTATGTTTCCATTGCTCGCTATCCAGTAAGGTTTTGGATCAATATATTGCTAGTTAGTATCATCTACATGTTATTCATGCTTAGATCACATATGCACATATATGACGTCATAAACATATTGTTTATTATTTTCTGGATTAAATTGCTACTAAATTTGCCTAAATTTCTAACAGACAGGTGGAGTTGGTCGAACCATAAGGAGGTCAAGCAACCTCTTAGATCCACCGTCCTCCGATCCAAGGCTTCATAGATCTCCTCGGTGGCGGTTGACTAGTATCCAAGGTGATCCCTGTTGGGCATTCTTAACGTCACTACCAAAAGTAGACTTAGTTTTCTAATTCTGATAACGGCGCCAAAAATGCCAAACCTATCCCTCATGCCACTTAAGCCAAGTTGTCATCCCCAGCATGACATGAGAGACGCGGTATTGAAATATGCATTTGCTCATCAAGATAAATAATAAAAGGGATCTGCAAGCGCACAGATTAATACCGATGTAGCATTTTAACCGGGAAGTATTCCAGGTATCGTTATTTATATTTTTACCACTGGGAAGGGATTTCTAAGTATCATGGTTGATAATGGAATGAGAATATGGAACTGAGTACACATCATTGCATGTATAACCGAGAGTATTTATCAATCTCTTTATACAGGTATAAATGTCACATTAAGTAAAGGTAAAGTGATAATGGTGACAAAGATAATTAATCTGATCAGCTAGCCACATATAATAATGATAAGCACCTCAACAGATATTCTAGCAAGTCATTAGCATGAAATTAGGATGAACTACAAAGATATTCTCTAAGTTATTATTAACTATAAAGTTTAGCATATCATAGTTAGTGCAATTATACTTGGCAATCATGGTGAGAAAAGACTATATCCATGCATAGTGAATATTAGCAAGGAAGATGAAGAACATAGCAATCACTCCCCTGTAATAGTATTGCTCTGCCTGCCCTATACACGAGAGGGGGACTATATAAGAATCAACGAAGCTGTCACTATCGCGAACTACCCCACAATCCGGCCTATAGGGTGCAATCGCAGATAAATACGGTATAGACACCACGTCTACACAATAGTTATCATTCACCCACTGTACACATGGATAAACGCTATACGATCCTAGGCATGTATATAATTCCAATCTAACTAAGCCAAGCATATAACTATGATAAACTAAGAACAATATAATTGCAAATATAATCAAGTAGAGCAAAGTCATAATCAATATATTGAAATAGAACAAAGTCATATTCATAATATTGAAGAACAATGATGAACAATTGAAGAACAATAGAGGAATTACCAAGAATCCTCTTGACAGATCCGGGAACCAATCGAAGATTGACTCCTTCTAGTTCTAATCCTATGTAGCTATGCTAACTAGAGATCTAGTTGATGTGGTGGCTCTAGGGCTTGATCAGAGGCTCTCCTCCTGAATTAGGGTTTGAAGTATGAGACGAGGGCCTCTCCTCCAGGGGCAGGGGCCTTGCTTATATAGCCCTTTCAGATGAATCTGGGCCGTCGGATCAAACCGACATTGAACGGACGGTTTTCCTTGATCCTCTAGGTCGGTGGAGCATAATCCTCGAGGCGGAGCCTGATTGGCTCACAGGAGGGGGCGGGCGCCCTGGGGACTAGGGCGGGCGCCCTGTCTCCGGCCCCGTTACGCCTCCCGTTCGTTCTTATGGCTTCTGGACTCTTCTAGATGTAAGATAATTACGTGTTCGGTTAATATCCCGTCATTAATCCGACATGTGGGCCTTTCTTCCGTATTTCCTGATAACCCCCTGCAGAAATAGATAAACAACAAAACTCATGGAATTCTGTCAGATAAAACCCTAAGTCTAGGTGTTGGTTTCATTTGGATCCTTTTCTCTATTTATTTGATAGTTATAATTGATACTTAAGGACCGTCAACAATCCCATCGACTCTGGCTATCTTAACATGCAATGATGGGACCTTTAATCCAAGTGAAGCTCCACCTCAACCACAGGATCAAACTGACTTGCAACCAACGTGTTCGATCATTCCAAAGTGTGTTTCTGGTTTGTGGTGTGGATTGATGACATGGATGAACTTTGGCCAGGCCATCCTTTGCTCATTTAACTTGCTTTGGTATCTATGTTCACATATTTTCATATACAAATGGAACCATATTATTTAAAAATAAAATACTCCTATGAAGTTGATTTCACCTTCACTTTACCGATATGTTGATGGTGGGATTAAGCATTTATTAGTGACTAGCAACAAAGAATTCATGTACTCTATCTTGAAGATGCAAAATAAGTATTTATAGAGGAGAGTCATCCTCCCACACGGGAGGAAGCATGATCTCGACTTCGTGATAATGTGATAAAACCTAATGTGACATCCTCTTTCATCCTAGGGTCGACCCACTTAGACAAGTGGGCTGATCGGCCCAGGTGTTCTTTCCCTAGATGATACTCATTTTTTCTCATTCTTGCTCCTTGGATCATTCTAAGTCCAAGGAATGAGGGGAGAAGGCAGCTCTGGGTGTCATATCTCATACATAGGAGGAATAGAATTGGACGGAATTAGATTTTGCATTAAGCCTCTCTGGTGTTATATACAGAGTTCACATGACCTGAGGGTCAAACTAACATATGGGATCATAATCGTAACAAACTCCATCCTAGTCATAATATACAGTCTACTCTTCACTGTGTTTGTGATGTATGTTGGTCTTTTCGGTTGGTAAATGGAAAACGGAACACATGTTATAATATTACATACAATGTATAGTGATATTATATTATCAAAAATATATAGAAACTTAAAACTCGGACTACCGCGAGAGGGGGGGATAGCATGAGGACTTCTCACCCAGTCCGAGAAAACCCTCTGAACCTCGTAACGCAGGGCAGACGAGGAGTTTTGTTTTAACCTTCGGCACTGCAATTCTCCCCGTGGGGATCGAACCTAGGCCACGAGGGTGCCAACCAGAGTCCTTGGTCAGCTGGTCTACCATCTGTTGGCAATATATAGCAACTTACATAGTTGTTCAGATCATTGAGTTCTAATACTCCCTCCATTCTAAATTATAAGACGTTTTGGTTTTTTTATACATTGTTTTTACTATGTATGTAGATATAGTGTATGTCTAAATGCATAGCAAAAGCCGTGTATCTTTAAAAGCCAAAACGTCTTGTAGGGAGTATAATTTGACTGGATTTTACTACAAATTGTCTGTGACGAATTAAAGACATCTTTCACCATTGCTAGACCATTGGGAATAATATGTTTGTTTGGTTTTGTAGGGAACCTCTAGGATTTCTCTATTTTATTGCAATGATGTGACAGTTTATTGTATGGAAAATTAAAAAATCAAATATATCTTTAAAGAAAACAATTATATACTTCTACTAAAATGCAGACTACAATAATGGATGGCGTGATATATATCCTTTGAAAGAGAATGATAAAAGACGGAACCAGATTCTGATTCTCAAGATCAAGACCTAATCATGATCGATGTATGCTATACGAGCCTAACAGCAGCCTGTTCGCTTGGGCTGATTTGGTTGGTTGAAAATACGGCTAGCTGATTTTTTGTGAGAGAAAAATACTGCTGGCTGGGAACCATCCGATTCCTATCCAACCGTGGGCCAAGGAAACAAACTAATCTCACAGACCTGTAACCATACCCATATCAGCCCAATTGCTAGCGACCCTTGGTCCACTAGTTCGATTCCGCCGCAGACTCCTCCCAGGTCCGGGTCGGCAACTCGGCGTTCCCCTTCTAGCTATGATCGGAGGTCCTCGCCGGCGCTCCCCTCGGAGGTCCTCGCCGGTGCTCCACTACCCTCCCCTCCCTGATCTGGCGTCCTCAGCGTCAGCGCCGGTAGCAGAGGTCTCACCTCACGAGCGCCGGCCTTCCCCGCCCTCCACCGAGCGCGGTGCAGACGCAGCCGCCCCATGGCTGGTTTTGACGGCGGAGTTCCCCACCTCTCTGCCATCGTGACGCCCGGCTTCGTGGCCACAGCCCCTGCCGCCCTATGGTCAGGCTCATCGGTGGACTGTAAAAGACTGATAGAAGGAGACTGTAATTGCTATCAGTTCTGTAAAGGGAATCCCTTCTGTAAATTGTTCAAGTGCTAGTGCTAGCAACCAAATTGTGACTGGTTACTGCTATTGTGAATGCAATGCACAGAAGATGCTATTGTGAATTGATTTGTTGTAAATTGTGACCGGTTATCGCCATTGTGTTGTAAATTGATTTGAAATCCTATTGTGAATGCAATGCACAGAAGATGTCACTCGTTACTGCAATTTCATATGGCTGCACAAAAGATGTTGGTTACTGTAATTTCATCAAGATGCACAAAATGATGCATATTACTGCAAGCTCCCTTTGGCTGATTACACTTGAACCACAAAACCAAAACTATCTTAACACCATCTGTCATTGCAGGACAAATGCAGAGGGGACATAATCTGTACTACTAGAATTCACCAATAACACCATCTGTCATTTGCTCCCTAAAAAATAGAAGAAAAATAATTCAACATAATGACCATGTATGATTCGGAGAAAAAATGTATTACTTTGAAATATTACCTTCAATAGGTGAGAGAAACTATTGATTCAGAGATCTCTTCCTGAGGTAAAGATGGATGGTTCCGGCATACATTTTGTAGTGTTGCGCCACCATCGACTGACACTTTTGTAGTTTGTTGCTCCTAATCAGATAGAAGAGAATCAAATAGTTAAATACAATTGAAACTTTTTATAGCGAATACAGTTAGAGATTCTAATCTGATATATTTTGTGTTGTCAGATACCTTTGAACATTTTCCTTTTTTTCTTGTCACAAACCTTTGAACTTTTTTCTTTTTTCTTGTTACACACCTTTGTACTGTTTCTTTTTTGTTACCTCCCCGTTTTGCACACTTGCGCTTCTTGTCAAGCCAAGTTCTTTTGCGCTTCGAGGTTTTAGTTTCCACCTTCCTTTTCTTTAGGCTTGCTGTACTCAACAATTCATTAGGCAGAGTAACATTGGTGGGAGCGATGATGGGA
Organism: Saccharum spontaneum; assembly: GCA_022457205.1. NCBI lineage: Eukaryota > Viridiplantae > Streptophyta > Magnoliopsida > Poales > Poaceae > Saccharum > Saccharum spontaneum. Next base: position 26,547,021 of record CM039589.1, on the reverse strand, counting down.
TCTATAGGGCTTTCTTCTTCAACTTGCTTGCTGAGCATGTCAAGTGTGTTGTTTACTAAGATTATCTCCAATAAGTGACCCATATGGGCACCCAAACCCAAAATGGGTAGCAAGAGACCCAAAATCGGCCTCCAACAGACTACATACACGGAAGACCCATTTTGGGTTGCCTGAGAGGCACAACCCAAATATGAGTATCCTCTCTCCTGGAAACCCATTTGCAGAAAGGATTCTTTTTTTGGGTCATGTTGTTGAAGAAGATGTCCAATGGGTATTGAACCATTTGCCTGTAGCGCTACCCAAAGGTGGAATGGTCTTGTATTTTAGGTGTTGTTATTGAAGATAGTCTAATAAGGTGCATTTTGGATGGTTGGCAGCTCGACATGCCAAATTGAGACTAGAAAGCCAGCCCTCCCTACAAGAAAACAAATAAAGATGACATGATATTAGGTGGCGAATTGAACAACTAAAATATATACCCTAAATAAATGAATAAAAAGAATCAATCATGACATTACACACATAGGCGGACCGACCTATAGAGCGAGCAAAGGTGGCCGCCCTAGGTCCCCTCTGGCGAGCACCACCCTTACCCCTGCTATCCTCCAGCCGACGACGGTGTCCGCCAAGCCCTAGGTGCGAACACAGGTCGTAGCGACCGAGCGACGGGAGGTTGAAGACGCACGTGCGTTGCTGGGCCGTCTGGCCAACAAGGCCACTCCAATGGCCCATTTTCTACCCTGTTAGGCCCCTTGACTTTGGCCCTTAGGGACGGCCGGTTAGCACAAGCAGGAAGCCAGGAACCACACACGGGACCACGCGAGTTTATTACATATTTCCTCATTTACTCGTATCATTTATTCATTACTAAATTTATTTTAATTGAGGGTTGTTTATGCTTTTTGGTTTTCATCATTTCATGTATGGTAAAAAAAATGGAACAAAAATTCTCCTTATGTTCTTTTCATGTGAAAGGGAATCATGTTCAAACTTCTATTTGTTTGCTGAATTACATGTTAGAATATATGTGTTATGTGATGTATCAATATATATATATATATATATATACGGTATACATACATAGTTAGATCGATACATCGGTGAAGTGCGCTATATGTATATAGCGGTCCGCCCTAGCTCATATTTTCGGCTGGGTCCGCCTCTGATTACACACCTATTTTCTTCCATCCTAAATCTGCAAATTTTATTTTGCAAGCAAGTTGATGTTTCCTTCAAGCTTCCATATCAGTCTTCTTTCAATCGATCAATTCAAGCACAACCCAATAAGGGAGGAAAGAAACAAAAGAATTAGAAGAAGCAGTTTGACAGTTTGCCGATGGAGAGCAATAGACGATACGATTGTAGAGATTTTGGCACCAATTTGCCGATGGAGAGCACAAGCAGAAACCTGAGCTCGGCACATGACCTTCACCGATCGCTGCCGCACGACCTTCACCGCTCGCGCCAAAAACGTGAGCTCGGCGCCAAGGCAGCGAGGATTCGCGCCAGAAAAATTACCGCAGTTTTATACTTAGACTTAAAGAAGTACTTTATGTTTCCTCTTTGCGTAGAAATTTGATAAGTGTTTTGAAACTTGATGGTGATGAAATTGATTGCCATTTTGGTAATGGCAGATGTAAGATACTTGTTAATAATGAATGTGTTGGTCTTGCCTTCCGACAAGATAAGCTTTATTTATTATCTCTTGATGAAAATGCAAACAATGTATGCGATGAGAATATGAATGATTCCCCATCTGCGAATGTAACTAAGAAGCGGAAGCGAATTGATGATGCCTCTTCGAAATTATGGCATTGTCGTTTGGGCCATATTTCAAGGGGGAGAATAGAACGGCTGATTAAAGAATCAATTCTTCCGCACTTAGAATTTTCAGATTTAGAACAATACGTTGATTACATCAAAGGAAAGTATGTCAAAAAAATTAAGAAAAATGCCAAACGAAGCGTAGGAACTTTAGAAATAATCCACACTGATATATGTGGTCCATTTCCTGTGAAAAGTGTGGATGATTATGATTCATTTATAACATTCATAGACGACTACTCTTATTATAGCTATATTTATCTAATTAAATAAAGATCGGAAGCATTGGATAAATTCAAAATAGTTAAAGCTGAGGTTGAAAATCAGCATAATAAGAAAATAAAGATAGTACGATCAGACCGAGGTGGAGAGTACTATGAGCGACATACCCCATATGGCCAAATTCCTGGACCGTTTGCAAAGTTTCTACAGGAAAATGGCATAGTCGCTCAGTACTCCACACCGGGGGAGCCTCAGCAGAATGGAGTGGCTGAAAGACGTAACTGTACATTAATGGATATGGTAAGAAACATGATAAGTTACTCCACATTACCGATTAGTTTATGGATGGAGGCACTGAAAACCGCTATTCACATACTTAATCGAGTACCAAGCAAATTGGTGCCTAAAACACCGTATGAATTATGGACAGGAAGGGAACCCTCACTTAACCATTTGCATGTGTGGGGCTGTCCGGCTGAGGCAAAAGTGTTTAACCCAAACATAGGAAAGTTAGACTCCAAGATAGTCAGCTGCCATTTTATTGGCTATCCAGAAAGATCGAAAGGATATCACTTCTATTGTCCTGACAGACATACGAAGATTGTAGAAACAATACACGCTGTGTTCTTGGAGGATAACATGATCAGGGGGAGCATGGTAGCACGAGAAATAAGCCTACAGGAGAAGCGGGTACATGTACTCACTCCGATGGTTGAAGAACCATTCTTTATGCTACCTGTTGCTGTTGAGCCGACAGTGCAGGACACTATAGTGCCAACACCTGTTGCAAGTTCTCCCATGGCAACAATGAATGAACATGAGGAACCTGTCTTTGAGGAGCCTGTCCTTGAGGAACCTATAGAACCAAATGTCGCACATGAGGAAGAACAACAACAGCCTAATGTGGAACAAGTGCCAGAGGCCCCTAGAACGTCTCAAAGAACAAGAAGGTCAACTATTTCTAATGACTATGAAGTTTATGAAACAGAAGAATTTCAGATGGGGGATGATCCCACCTCATTTGAAGAAGCCATGAGAAGCGACCACTCATCAAAGTGGCTTAAGGCCATGGAAGATGAAATGAAATCAATGAGTACCAACAAAGTTTGGGACTTGAAAATTATTCCTAAGGGAACTAAAACAGTAGGTTGTAAATAGATCTACAAAACAAAATATGATTCCCAAGGGAATGTAGAAAGATTTAAAGCGCGACTTGTGGTGAAAGGCTTTACGCAAAGAGAAGGGATTGATTACAATGAGACGTTTTCTTCAGTCTCATGTAAAGATTCCTTTAGAATTATAATGGCACTTGTAGCCCACTATGATTTGGAGTTACATCAAATGGATGTAAGGACGGCGTTCCTTAACGGGGATTTGGAAAAAATGTTTATATGGCACAACCGAAAGGTTTTGTTGTAAAAGAAAACGAAAATATGGGATGCCGCCTAAAGAAATCAATCTACGGATTGAAGCAAGTCTCAAGACAGTGGTATTTGAAATTTGATAGAACAATAAAAGGTTTTGTGTTTAAGGAAAATGTTGAGGACAATTGCGTTTACGTAAAATTCAAGAATGGAAAGTACATATTCCTGATTTTGTATGTGGATGATATCTTGCTTGCTAGTAGTGATGTCAATCTACTAATGGAAACGAAGAAATTCTTGTCCTCGAACTTCGATATGAAAGATCTCGGTGAGGCCTCATTCGTTTTGGGAATAGAGATTTACCGAGACAGAAGAAAGGGGGTTCTAGGATTATCGCAAAAGGCATACATAGAAAAAGTTCTGAAGAAATTTAGTATGCATGCATGCAGCCCTTTACCTGCTCCTATTGTCAAGGGCGATAGATTTGGGAAACATCAATGTCCCAAGAACGAATATGAGATTAAGCGAATGAAAGCGGTACCGTATGCTTCAGCAGTTGGAAGTTTGCAATATGCTCAAGTGTGTACACGCCCTGACTTAGTTTTTGTTACCGGGTTACTTGGCAGATATCAAAAGAATATAGGAATAGAACATTAGAAATTAGTGAAGAAAGTCCTGCGTTATTTGCAGGGTACGAAAGGCCTCATGCTAACGTATAGAAGATCTGATTCCCTGCAGATAGAGGGGTATTCAGATTCTGATTATACGGGAGAAGAAAGAAAATCCACGTCAGGATATATATTTACTCTCGCAGGAGGGGCTATATCGTGGAAAAGCTCCAAACAAACCGTAACTACATCCTCAACAATGTATGCCGAGTTTGTAGCATGCTATGACGCAACGGGACAGGTGAATTGGCTAAATAAATTCATACCCGGATTGAAAGTGATTGATAATATCAATGAACCACTGTGATTGTATTGTGATAACAATCCAGCGGTACAATATGCTTATAACAATAGGTCAAGTGGTGGTGCCAAACACATTGACATAAAGTACTATGTTGTGAAAGATAAAGTTCGGGATCATATAATAAATCTTGAGCATATAAGTACAGAGAAAATGCTCGCGGATCCGCTCACAAAGGGCTTACCACCCAACGTGTTCAGAGAACACGTAGCCGACATGGGTTTAAGGGAAAGTCTATGATTCCCGAACATATGAAGGGCCCAGAAGAAAGTTTCGTTTCAAAACGGAGAAATGTGTTGTGGCTGTTAGTCTAACGGCACTAATTGCTATGACGATGAAACCGTTCAATGCACTAATCTGCAATGGAATAGGATAGAAGCAAGAAAAATATGAATTGAAAGTTTTGAGTATGAAATTAAAGAACGAAGAAAATGATGAGAGATCAAGGGGGAGAATGTTAGGTTTTTAATCTCCCACCATTAGGCCCAACGGCCTTTTGGGTCTTGTTCTCGCGCCCTGATCGGGGGCGCCCAACCCTACATGGTTGGTGGGGCCCCGTCACACTGCGCTATATATAGAGGTGGGGGCCGGCTGGCTCAAGGATGAGGTTCACCTCAGCCGCCACTCCCCACCGACATTCACGATCCTGATCTGAGAGGGGCGCAGCCAGTGACGGGAAGCCGCCACCGTCTCCACTGCGCCACCACTTCACTGCATCGACCTCTCTCTCTCCACCGAACGCCACTACCGGACCGAAGATGGCGTCCACGAACGAGACTCCGACTGCTCCGACCACTACGGCCTTTGATGGTTTGCGATCCTATGCTCCACCTCTTCCTTTTCTCCTCTCTGACTCGCAGTAGAAGAGGTACTAGGAACTATTGATTTATATGTAATTGATGAATATGTACCCGATCTAATGAACCTAAGAACAACGCAACACTATTATGATAGATGCCCTTAAGAAAAACATGGTGATAACCGCCACGAAGAAGGTAGCGGCGACGACAAAGAACCACCGGTGAAGCCTAAGATCAGAGACGACTTTTACATTACCATACTTGGGCTTCATCCTTTCAAAGAGATTGTGTACCTGAGCAACTACTACAGCACGGGACTGGCCTATCATCTTGACAGTTCCAAGGTCCAGTACTTGAGTAACATGTGCCCAAAGCTCTATGGTGTGATCGCTGGGCAGCACGCAGATATTGAAACATCCTTCCCTTACACGCCTTGCTGGATGGAGAATTCATTTACAGGCTCCATTTGAACACACCATGTACAACGAACTTATTAGCATTTTTTCTTTATGGTGGAGCCTAGCCACTTGCTCGTGGTGGAATGTGGCTATTAAGGCTCTAATTTCCAACTCAACGCAAGTGTTGGCATTCATAGCTAATTAGTTTTCTTGAGGTGTACGCATTGTGGCTCATTCTTGAGGTGCTAATTTGAAATGGAGGTAGTAGTTACACACAGGTAATCCAAAATCATACAAACAGAAAAAGGAACAAACCTTGCCCCATGTTTTTAATTTATATGTTCAGATCAGAAGATATTTATTTCATTTCCGGCACGTCAAGAGCAGTAGCTGACATGGTAGAGCTCATGGCAATACTGAAGAACATCGTCACCGTGGCTATGCAGACAGTAGTAGAAGATCACTAGATCCTCTACAGATAGCTGCTACTACCTGCTAGTTGGCTGCAGTGTCGGCTAATTCCTCCTGGGCAGAGTCGGTTGTCATGCGAAGCTCGAATCCAGCGCTGCTGCTGATGCTGCCGTTGTTGATGACCCTGCAGTTGAGCCTGATCTCCCCCTGCGTTCCCGTGAGCACCTCGATGTTGCCCATCTTGACCATGGACTTGGCGAACTTGCTCTTCCACTTGCTGTCGCTCTTGACGAACTCATCGACGGACTTCTTGAGCGTGGCGTTGGTGAGCAGCGCCTGGTCCGACGTGAAGAGGCCGAGGTTGTTGGTGAGCCCGACGTAGTACTTGTTGTCGAGCACCGCGGGCGTGATGAGGTCCATGTCCGTGGTGGTGTTGGGGAAGAACCGGCTGGTGTTGGAGGGGCAGATGCTCCTGAGCAGGAAGGCGTAGGCGGAGCTGATGGCCGGGTCGACGTCGCTGGCGTTGCTGAAGCCGTAGAGGCGGTTGGTGAAGGAGGAGCAGTGGGAGCGGCCGACGGTGTGCGCGCCGGAGAGCACCACCATGTCCTCGGCGGTAAGGTTCTTGCGCGTGAAGTTGCCGACGAGCTCGGCGGCGCTGGAGAGCGGCGAGGGGAGGTTGCTGTTGGCGTCCGTGTCCCTGGACACCCGCCCGTCGCGCCGCCCCGCGGGGACCTTGTACGTCAGGTTCCCCGCCAGCGCGACGCTGTCCCGCGCCGCGAACGCCAGGATGTCGGCGCACGAGACCGTCTTGGGGCACCGCGCCTCGATCGCCGTCTTGGCCGCGTCGATGACCTCGAAACCACGAAGGCTCGGGTTGTTCGGGGCCGCGTCCTTCTCCGCCGTGTTGTTCGCCGTCGAGTCGATCAGCACCGAGCCGTCGCAGCCCTGCATGCATGCGTCATCCGTCACGATATTGCGTTGGTTGAGCATGCATGATGCGCGTGCGTACGTAATTCATCCGCCGTGATATTTTACTTTCTTTCACATGTATGCATGATCTGAATTATTTCGTCATCTCTGTAAATTGCATGTAAGACTATTCATGCTGGTAGTTCTAGCTAGGTAAGAAGCCCTAGCTAGGTAGTAGTAGTAGTAGTAATAATAATAATAATAATAATAATAATAATAATAATAATAATAATAATAATAATAATAATAATAATAATAATAATAATAATAATAATAATAATAATAATAATAATAATAATAATAATAATAATAATAATAATAATAATAATAATAATAATAATAATAATAATAATAATAATAATAATAATAATAATAATAATAATAATAATAATAATAATAATAATAATAATAATAATAATAATAATAATAATAATAATAATAATAATAATACTGCAGTAGTTGGCGATGAACTATTTGGTGTGCATGCATGTGGCATGGTCGTTGGTCATATGGTCCGTGATCCCAGCACTGGTCGTCCTTTACCGAGAGTAGTTTGTCCACATGATGTTCCTGTCTTGCCAACTGCCCAAGAGGAGGTTAATAGCTAGATGTGGATCTGACATGTATATTTTTCCAATTCTTTTTTTAGAAAGGCGGCAAGAGATTTGCCGTGATTTTATTAGACGAGAAAAATAAGAAAAACGACGGTTACAAACTTAACACTACTCGACTACAAAAACGGCGACTATGATTACTGTGGCACATAGACTGGTGACCCAATCTAACAAGAGACCTGATACAGACCGAAAAACTACAACTGACCCATCTTAGAACTACTGAACGCCCGTAGCATAGTAGAAAGGCGTATCGCTTCAAGTTACTCCACTTGAATAGGTTCCTGCGTTGCATATTGGTACTGTGTGATATCATCTTTGCAAAGCATAGCCACTTGATTTGCTTCTAAAGATCTGTGCTGGAATGTTCTTCTATTCCGTTCTTTTCACAAGTTCCACCAAAAATAGATCATGATTCCGTCCAGCTTTCTTCTTTCTGTTTTATCGACCTTCACGCGGCATTTACGCCAGTAACCATGGACTGATCCTATCAACGGTACTGAGTCGAGCATGGACAGATTCAACCATCTTTTTAAGTCTGTCCAGACCTGTTGTGTGTATGGGCAGTGCAGGCAGAGATGATTTGGTGTCTCAGGTTCATTCCCGCATAACTTGCATGTCGGATCATTGGCCCAATTGCGCTTAATTAGATTGTTAGAAGTAAGAATCTTTTGGTGTAGAAGTGTCCATGCGAAGAAACGGCATTTGGGTTCCGCTCTCGCTCTCCATATTGGCATTATCTTCAGCCTGCTGTAACTTCCTTCAAACTGAATTCGATATGCACTCTTGGTTGAATATTCCCCGTCGTTTGTCCATCTCCATCTTATCGTGTCTTCAAGGTTCTCATCTAGTTGGATATCAGCTATCTGCTCCCAAAGACTAACGTATTCCTGAATCTCTTCGGCTGTTTGAAGTGGTAAAATGTGGGTTATCCATTTATACCCTTGCAAGGCCTTGTGGACTGAGAGCTTTTTCCTTCTTGCCTTTTTTAATAGACTTGGGGCTAAACATTTTGGTGTTTTCCCTCCAATCCATGACGAAGACCAGAAGCTAGTTGTCTTCCCGTCGCCAATCGTCACCACCGTGGAGGCAGCAAACAATTCGCGGTCTCGCCAATCACAGGGAAGGTCCAACTCATTCCATGCACGTTCCTTGTGTTTCCACTGGAACCATAACCATCTCAACCTCAGTGCTCTGGCAAAACGCTCTAAGTCTAAAATCCCCAATCCCTCTTTAATCTTTGGGCGACATGTCGTAGGCCAATTTACCAGAGAGTGTCCCCCATGTACCTTGTCCGGTGTTTCCCCTCTCCAGAGAAAGCTTCGCCTCAATCGATCTATCTTTCGTATTAGCCATTTCTGTTCGGGGAATGCAGTCATGTGATAGATGGGCTGTGAGGAGAGCACCATTTTGACTAATGTTTCCCTTCCTGCCGTTGATAGAAACTTACCTTTCCACCCGGGCAGCCTAGCTCCAATCTTATCCAGCAACGGTTGCACCTCTATCCTTCGTAGCTTTCTAATGTGTAATGGGAGTCCCAAGTACTTTCCTGGAAATTTACAGACCTTACCCGGGAAGTTTTGCAGTAGTTGGGAAACCATCCCGTCCTGAAGACGAATGGGGAAGATTTCTGTCTTCGAGATATTTATTTTGAGGCCCGAACACTCCCCAAAGAAAGTTAAGATTTTGTATAGTCGTTCCAATTCCAAAGTCGATGGGTCCGCGAAGATAGCGGCGTCATCCGCGTATAGCGAACATCTTAGGTGTGCCGTCTTTGGTAGTACCGGCTTGAGCACACCTTTCTGTGCTGCCACTTCAATGATTCGTTGTAGTGGATCAATGGCCAGTATGAACAGCAGCGGGGAGAGTGGATCGCCTTGTCTCAGACCTCTGGCGTGTTTGATCCCTCTTGTCAGCTGTCCATTGACGAGTACTCTTGAGGAAGCGGTGCCCAGCAAGGCTGCTACCCAATCTCTCCATTTGGTACTAAAACCCAGTGCCTGCATTACCTCTATAAGGAAGGTCCAGCCTATGGAATCAAAGGCTTTAGAAATGTCTAACTTGATGAAAAGTGCCGGTCTTCGTTTCCGGTGGAGCAATTGTATAACTCTCTGTGAGTAAATGAAATTATCATGTATGCATCTTTTTTTGATGAAAGCATTCTGTGCACTTGACACTAGCTCGTTCATGTGTGGTGCCAATCGATTTGCTAAAAGTTTAGTGATTATCTTAGCCACACTATTGATTAGGCTAATCGGTCTATAATCTGATATCGTGGCAGCCACTTGGTTCTTGGGGAGGAGCACAATGTTGGCCTCGTTAATCAGACTCAATCTTGGCGTTCGATGCGAGTAGAAGCTCCAGATCGCTTGAGTCAGGTCCTCTTTTATAATTGTCCACCATTTCTTGTAGAACAGGCCAATGAACCCGTCTGGGCCTGGCGCCTTCTCTGTTGGCATTTCTTTGATAACAGATGCAATCTCATCTTGGGTGAATGGTGTGTCCAGGTCTTCCAAGTTGTGTTGAACGTAGCCTAGCTCTTGCCAATTGATTCCCTTTGTTCTTATATTCGGTTTCCCCATGGCTTGGGAGAAATGTGTATGTATCAGGTTTGATTTCTCCTCTTGCGACACTACTATCCCTGATTGCCCACATAGTGAGGCGATGAAGGTCTTCTTTCTTCTCGCGTTGGCGTGCAGTTGGAAGAATCTGGTATTTGTGTCTCCTTTCCTAATCCATGTTAGACGTGAATGCTGCCTTGCTCTCGCCTTTTGCATTGCAGCCAATCCCAGGGACTTATTCTTCAGGTAACGTTTGAATACCAACTCATCCTGAGTTAGTGTTAGTGTTCGTGCTTCCTGTGCCTTTTCCAATTCCAGCTGCGCGTTTATTTAAGACTATGTCTACAGCACTTTAGAACCAAGGAACTTTGCGCCTTGTTTAGATGCCATCTAAATTCCAAGTTTTTTCACACTCTCTCCATCACATCAATTTTTAGCTGCTTGTATAGAGTATTAAATGTAGGTAAAAAAATAACTAATTACACAGTTTAGTTGGAAATCACGAGATGAATCTTTTGAGCCTAGTTAGTCCACAATTGGACAATATTTATTAAATAAAACGAAAGTGCTACATCGGATAAAAAAAATTGCAAATTGAACGAGGCCTCGACGTTGTTCGAAGAGATGTCGATATCGATGTGCGGTGCAGTGCAGTGCGTGCTCTCCACAAGTCAAGGTCAAGGTCATCTATCTCTGTCTTTGTCCTTGCCATACATGTACATATGTCTGCCTGGGAGGTTGGGACCAGTAGCAAGTGATGTACAGCCATCAAGATACATGTGTGCAACAAGTACAGTTGTTGTTGGGCAGTCGGCAACCACTACTATTCAACGGCACCGAAACAAACATAAATATGGTTGGGGTTGCTAACTTCATCCATTTAAGATCCACTTCATTACGTTTTTTTTATGAAAGAAAAAAACAGAAGCTTGTTGTCTCGTTCAGTCATTTATTGAATGATGTAGCTACTGTACGTATTCAAGTGTCAACTGTCAAGGAAAGTACATGAGTAATAGAGCTCATGATGTAGACATGGAGTGCTTGACCAACAGTTCAATAACTATTGCCAAGCAAAACCTACTCCCATGTCTCTGCTTCTTTGTCGAGAGGGATAAAAGTATCATGTCTCATGTCTGTATTATGCTAAAACCGATTCATATCCCACTTTTTTTTTGAGGGGAATCCCCCTTATTTTTTTTTGAAAGACTGCAAAAATTTTATTTCCTCCGTTTCAAATTATAAGTCGTTTTGACTTTTTTGTACATCTATTTCTCTATGCTTCTAGACATACATAATAATATGTCTAGATACATAGCAAAATAGATGAACCAAAAAAAGTCAAATAACTTATAATTTGGAACAGAGGGAGTATTGCTGATCTGTTTTGTTCCTTGCTTTCCTAAAAGGGTGGTACTATGCATGGTCGTCCGTCTAAACTGCAAATGACCATAATTAGACAGTAGCGTTTGTCCACATGTATATGTGTCATTTTTTATTTTGTTTTTCGAAGAGTGGTTAGGCCGGTGGATGTTTCATGGCTCAGTTTCCAACACACTCATATTTTAAAAACAGTGCAGAAGAGTTTCATCTCCATGAACTATCTCTACTCTCATGAAACTTTCATCATCTCTCTTAATCAATACTGTGTCATGTCAGCGTATTTAATGCACATAAAATTATGTGAAACCCCCCGTTGAGATTGACCTTATATACATGAATCAAGACTTGCATTTTCCTGCCAGCTACACACATTTATTTACCAAGGGGGGATGCATATGTGCAGTGGTAGCCATGCACTATGCGTATGGTCAAGGTCATCTGTCCTTGTGACTTGCGTTCGTCGTTGCCACACCGTAGACACATGCATGTCGATCGGCAACAACTAATAATAGGTCTAAAGCCCCTGATATGCAAAGTATCCTAGCTAGGAATTCTACTATATGTTTCTAGATCGAACTCTGATAGCTCTTTATTTGTCCCGAAACATAGTGAAATACAAAGTATCCTAGCTAGGAATTTTATTAAGATATATTATTATGGGACAAAGCAGATGCATAACTCTCTATTAAGCATCGAGGAGATATTATGATTACCATATTTGGGATTGGTAATAGAGAGTAACATGGTAGTTACATATACATGTAAATGATGCCTTTCTAAACTGATTTTAGAAGTTATTTCACCTACAATTTCAGCCAGACGTGGAGGCACAACCAAAGTTGCTGACTCGCAGCAGGAGGATTGCCACTCAGCCACTTTCACGCATCCCGGCTTTGAAGCGGGGAGAGGTGCTGGTGATGAAGCGAATGGGCTACCTGGACGGACAAACGAGGTCTTCCACGACGTCCAAGGACGCCTACGACAGCATCTTCGTCGACCAGCTCAACCCTCGCATGCTGACGCAATGTGACAACTCTTTCCGCACCCACAAGGAGAGCAACCGAGGCGCCGCGCACGCCAGCGCGTCTGATCGCCGATGATGGCTATGTAGTATGATTAGAGAATAATAGCCCATGATCTTCTTATGCTAGGGAGGGCAGAGCCGATTGTATAACACTAACACCCCTCACCCTAGTGTGCTATGTTCGTGGCGCGTCGTTGTAACTTTCACTATTTCTCGATCTTAAAGATGCGCAAACCTTTTGTGTATTCGAGAAAAAAAAATTCACCTACAATACTTTATAATTTAAGATAAATTTTGAATGCTTATAGACACCTTATATTATTTCAGGATAGAAAGAGAATAATTAATTCCAAAGTTTATTTGGACCAGTGATGTGGAAATAGTAGCACTGGTTTTTTCATGACCAGCGATATTTCTCATATGATAACAACTTTACGAATTTTGCCATTACTACTTCTATAAAAAAAATAGCAGTTAGATTTTTTTTGCGCATAAAAACAGCAGTTAGAATTGCATATTAGATATTGTCAGTATTCAAAATACAGATACAATGGTGGGTATGCACGATACCAATCCTTTAATTTCCTGTTGTTAATGGGGTAGTTTAATTAATGATTGATTATTGTGCCTTGTTTCATCTCCCGAAAATAAGGTTAAAAAAACATGAATAATAAACAACCATTTCTGAACTATGCAAAAACATGTACACAGGTACATGATGTGGATACAAAGAAATCCTATCGATCTCAACAGGGAGCACAAAGCCAGAGACAGCCAGTATAGCAGCTGGGCAAACAGACAGTGGAAATGGAAATGCATGCTGAAGCGAAGACGAAGAGGGAAGCACGCAGCACGTACCCTGACGAAGCAGTCATGGAAGTGCAGGCGGATGAGGCCGGCGGCGATGCCGCTGTTGTTCTTGAAGGCGGCAGCGACCGCCTGCTGCACCAGGGCCTCCGCCGATGGGCATGACTTGTTGTAGAAGCCGACCTTGAGGCCGGCGGCTATGGCGCTGGCCGGGAGAAGCGCAAGGACGACAGCAACCACCGTGACGAAGAAGTAGCCACGCGCACCCTTCATTTTGACAATCAGCTGGAAGCTTGTTCCAGAGCTGGTTCTTAGGCTGGGAATTCCTTGCGAAAAACCCTGTCCGTGTTACTGGATTATATAGCTTAGTACAACACTGGTTATCGTTTTCCATATGAAATTGAAGGGCAGGTTGGTCAAACAACAATGTGAAAGAGTGCCAGAGTGTACAGCACTGCACAAGTGGTGCCATTGGGTTGCTCTTTTCTTCAATCTGACACCATGTATGCATGCCACCATTTGTGCTGTGCATGACCCCTAGTAGCTGCCACTGCTAGGCCCCATGTGGCTCAGGGCCGAAGCTTCCCTGTTACTACGGTGTGAGTGTGAGACGTGTTCATCGGTCACTGTTCTATGACCTTAGACTCGGAAGAATAGGCAAAAGGATCTGTCGGTCCCCACGAAGAAAATAATCGAGTGTGGACAAGTTGTTGATAAGGCCTTGCGGTTTCAGCTTTGGAGCTGTTTGTAGCATAGTACTTCACCCTAATTAATCATTTCTCAGTATGCTAAATACTATCCAAAACGACCTTAATTATTAGTACGAAGAGAATACTAGTTAGTAGTTACTAATCTATACCTCTGCTATTATTAAGGGAGTGTTTAGTTCCCACTCAAAAACTTTACACTCCATCCCATCGAATGTTTGGAGACATGCATAGAGCATTAAATATAGATAAAAAAATAACTAATTACACACTTTGCATGTATTTTACGAGACGAATCTTTTAAACCTAATTAGTCTATGATTGAACACTAATCGCTATAGTTACACATGTACTATAGTAGCCAAAAACTTTACAGCCCCTGAACTAAACACGCCCTAAGGGCTTTGTGCAACTACTCTAGCCTTTGTTTAGGTTTGGTATAATCAAAATGCCATCTTAAATATTGAACATCCAAGCTTTTGGTCGTCACTGTGTCTATGCTAGTGTAGTATATCTTTTATGTTACGTGTCCTTAACATCGATCTTTTTCTTTGCCACTGAAGAACAGAGAGATGTTTCTCCATTGCTGCATGTTCATGTGTAATCTGAACGATTCAGAGTTGCTCCGGTCCAACACATGCATGTGCAAATGGTCAAGCGTTCGTACCTTTGCTATTCCAGATCGCGGTGGAGAGATCTTTGCGCAAGATCACACTCATTTGCATCTACTCGAGGGCATCAACAACTTTGCTTTTTTTTTTCTTTCTAAAACACCATCTTTTTTTTTCCCATTTCCTTTCAGAAAAGACTTTTGTTCATTCTTAACGCCCGACTCTCGACTCCATCAGCATGGACTAAACTAGGCAGGCATGCTCTTTAATTTTGCATCCCTTCTTTCATCTTCAAACTAGTTAAATCGTCTCGCTTTGTCAAAACACTTGACATGCATTGGCTCATTGTTAGCATATTGCAGCACATGCCAAAACAGCTTAACGGAATGTTCTTTGCTTAAGTATGTGTGCTATCCTGTACAAATACCAAGAAAAGCACCTCTGACATCGAGCCCTGGCTCATGGATGATCTGATGGACACTCTCTGTTGGGACACGGTTACGAACCGCGGAGGTCAGAGTTCGAAGAACTAACAGTTAACGAGTTTTTATGAACCACGTGTAGGAAAAATAAAAAGAGAGAGACGGGTGCCTCCGCTCGGAGGCGAAGGTCCGGAAGAAGCGGCGAAGGTCGCGATGAACGTCACCGAACGCGAAGGCTCTTGCGGCGCGGGCGGAGGCCTAGGCCCGATCGGCGGCGGCGAAGGCCCTAACGAAGGCCTCGGCGTCCAGGAGAGCCCCAGCCCGACGGTGGCATTGGGCCATGGGCCGATGACGGGCTGTCGAAGGTGGCCCAGAAAGCAAAGGCGGTTGAAGAAGAAACACCCGAATCGCCTGTCGGGTACCATGATTAGAGGTACCCAAATCATGGATAAAACCTTTTCATCAACTAAAACTAAGCAGGGTCACCCGCAAGCAGTTATCCATCTCGTCCGAGACTGGCTCGGTCAGCAACCTCCAACAGATCGATTCTCTGCCTCGCCGAGGCCCCGATACAGGGTCTCAGACGCGGGAAGTTCTCCAACTCGCCCGACCCCAGCCTCTGATACCGCTCTCCCATTGGCGCGCTCGAGACCCCCTGTGACGTCACCCACGTCCCTGCGCCGACCAACCGGACAGACCAGAAGAGACAGGGGTCAAATCACGACGTCGTCGCCCATAACAGCATGAGGAAGAGCTGCTGATCACTATGCCGTCCATACTGGCACTATACGCACGATCCGGGTCTGCGCGGCGTACGAGGCCTCTGAGGCCTAGAGCTCTCTACGCCGGTCAAACCGCAGGGACAGGCGCATCGCCACAGGGATAATCACGACTCTATGCGTCGTAGCTGCGTCATCCACGGGGCCACGTATGATAGGACACATCGCTACAACATCAAAGGAAAGAGCCACTCCTCCAACAATAGAACACTACCGACTACAGGAGGCCTCAGATCTTCCTTCCTAAGAAAGACATCACGTAGCACATGCATGTAACTCTGTGTTCCCCTTACATCTATAAAAGGGGAGGGCATGGATCATTCCAGGAGAGGACGGACATAAGGCAAATCCATGCTAGACTTGACTCCTCACGAGCCAGCGTTCCACACTCACATATCTTGAGACATGAGAGCTCCTCCCTCTCTCACCAGCTTGTAACCACATACTACAAGCACCTCGGTGCAAGGCAATACAAGACTCCCCTCCCCACTGGACGTAGGACCTTCTTTGGCCCGAACCAGTATAAATCGCTTCTGTTCTTCTTGCACACCATCCGGATCTCATACGCGCAAACACTCATTCACTCGTTGAGGTCAGGGTCGCTGGTCCAAACACCGACATCGCCCCTAGTGGTTTGTATCAGCGTAGGAATATTCTGAGAATGTACCACAACCGACGAGGGGTAGAATTGTAAAGAGTAGCCATAGCAGGCATCGGCCCCGTTCGGTTGTGCTGATAAGCCGGCTGAAAAACAATGTTGGCTGATTTGTTGCGAGAGAAAAACACTGTGTCGACTGAAAAACAAGCTGAAAAATACGGATTATAAGCCAGATGAACAGGACTATCGTCATATAAAAGGAGGCCTGGAATTCTATAAAGAGAAAGTTGATAAATACATTGGCCATGTTTAGTTCTCAGATTTTGGGTCCAGATTTACTATGCAAAAAGAAGATTCCCCGTCACATCAAAATGCCGGCACATGTATGGAGTACTAAATGCAGATGAAATCAAAAACTAATTGTACAGTTTGGTTGTACTTTGCGAGACGAACGTTTTGAGCCTAATTAGTTAATGTTTAGACAATTTTTACCAAATACAAACGAAATGCTACAGTGATACTATAGTGCAAAATGCCAACTTTGCACACCCAAGTTGGGGGAACTAAACAAGGCCATTAATGAAATCCTAATCCTGCAGACGTGGATCTAACGTATATATTTTTCCAATTCCTGCTGCGCATTTATTTAGTCCTATTTATTTAATATGTGTTTAGTTCCTCCCAACTTACTGAATTTAGCACTATGCAAAAAGAAGATTTTCCGTCATATCAAACTTACGGTATATGCATGAAGTACTAAATGTAGACGAAATCAAAAACTAATTACACGGTTTGGTTGTACTTTACGAGACAAACGTTTTGAGCTTAATTAGTCAACGGTTAGACAAACGAAATGCTACAGTGACGTTACACATGTACATACTCCTGTGTCTCTGCCTGGGTGGGAGGTTTGGGACCAGCAACAACTACTGTACAGTTGCCTTAAAAAAAACAACTACTGTACAGCCATCGAGATACATGTGTGCAACAAGTACAGTTGTTGTTGGGCAGTCGGCAACCACTATTCGACGGCACCGAAACAAACATAAATGTGATATGATTGGACTTCATCCATTTAAGATCCACTTCACATTATGTTTTTTTTTTCATATTATTGTTTGTTTTTTATAACAAAAAGAACAGACGATGCTTGTTGTCTGAAAGATGTTCGGCCATCTGACGAAGCAGTCATGGAAGTGCAGGCAGATGAGGCCGGCGGCCATGCCGCTGTTGTTCTTGAAGGCGGCAGCCACCGCCTGCTGCACCAGGGCCTCCGCCGATGGGCATGACTTGTTGTAGAAGCCGACCTTGAGGCCGGCGGCTATGGCGCTGGCCGGGAGAAGCGCAAGGACGATGGCAACCACCGTGACGATGAAGTAGCCACGCGCACCCTTGTTTACATGGGTAGCGTTTAGTTGCCAAAAATTTGATAAAATGGCACTGTAGCCACTTTCGTTGTTATTTGGTAATTAATGTCCAATTATAGTTTAATTAGACTTAAAAGATTTGTCTCGTTCATTTCGTCTAAACTGTGTAATTAGTTTTATTTTTTATCTATATTTAATGCTTCATGCATGTGTCAAATATTCGATGTGACGGGGAATCTGAAAAATTTTACAAAATTTCTTGGGAACTAAACAGCCCCATGGGCAAAAAGACCCAAAAATTTTTGTGCAGTACCCGTCACATCGAATATTTGGACGCATGCATGTATGGAGCATTAAATGTAGGTCAAAAAAATAACTAATTACACAATTTGTTTGTAAATGTCGATACTAATCTTTTGAACCTAGTTAGTCCATGATTGGATAAATTTTACCAAATAATAACAAAAAGTGCTATAAGAATTTTTTTTCCAAAAATTTTTGGATCTAAACGCGCCCAGCTGGAAGCTTGTTCCAGAGCTGGTTCTTAGGCTGGGAAATCCTTGCAAAAAACCCTGTCCGTGTTAGTGGATTATATAGCCTAGTATACTACAACGGTTATCATTTTTCCATATAAAATTGAAGGGCAGGTTGGTCAAACAACAATGTGAAAGAGTGCCAGAGTGTGCATTGCACAAGTGGTGCCAATTGTTTGGGTTGCTCTTTTCTTTTACTCTGACACCATGTATGCATGCCACCATTTGTGCTGTGCATGACCTAGCTGCCACTGTCACTGCTAGGCCCTGAAGGCTGAAGCTTCCCTGCTAGACTACCTGCACTCATGGACCTTTATATTCATCCTCTATACGTCCTAGTCAGCAAAATTCTCTCCTCTATACTCAATTCTCCCGCACCCATCCATCCTCTATATCATCCTCTATCCACTCTATCCACTGTGGGATCCACTTGTCACTTTATTTAAATATATCCATGTGTGATCTAGTTTTGAAGAATTTATTGAGACGAATTTAATGGTGAAATCGAAATTTAATTTGGATTTTTGGTTTATGAGTTATATCATTTTTTTCCTTTGTTTAGCTAGTTGGGTCCGCCACTATAGAGTATAGAGTAAGCACAGTACCACTCTAAATATAGAGTGAGAGAAAGGATAGAGTATCATTTTAGAGTACCTAGTATAGCAATTTTTACTCTATATTCATACTCTAAAGCTTTAGAGTATCGTTTTAGAGTACCCACTATGGTCACTACGGTGTGAGGCACTGAGGTGTGTTCGGTCACTATTCTAGTATGACTCGGAAGAATAAGCAAAAGTTTCTGTGTCGGTCCCCAGGAAGAAAATAATCGAGTGTGGACAAGTTGATAAGGCCGGGAATCATATCCTTGCAGTTTCAGCTTTGGAGCTGTTTCTAGTCCTAGTAGCTACTAATCTATACTCTCTCTTTCTTTATAGGTTGATATATTATTAAAGGCTTGTTACCGTGACGACGGAACAGGGGAATCATTGAATCAATACGTCGTGTGGACGCTCAGTGTGCAACTGCTCCTAGCCTTTGTTTAGGTTTGATTTGGTATTATCAAACTGCCATCTTTAATATTGAACATCCAAGCATTTCGTCGTCTCTGTGTCTATGCTAGTGTAGTACTCTTAAATATCTTTTTATGTTACGTGTCCATAACATCGATCTTTTCTCTGCCACTATGAAGAACAGAGATGCAGTTTCTCCATTGCTGCATGTTGATGCAATCTGAACGATCCAGAGTTGCTCCGGTCCAACACATGTGCAAATGGTCAAGCGTTCGTACCTTTGCTATTCCAGATCACGGTCCAGACGATCTTTGCGAAAGATTATTACACTCATTTGCATCTTCTCGAGGGCATCAACAACTTTGCTATCTTCTCGAGGGCGCGGGCGCGGGCGTTGCTGGGCCGCGCGGGCGAGTGCGGGCGCGAGTGCGCAGGCGCGTGCTGCTGGGCCGCTCGGCTGGGCCGGACCGGAGGGAGAGAAGGGAATCGGCCCGGTTTAGTTTTGTTTTTGTTTTTGTTTTTCAAAAATGTGAATAGTGCTGTTATTTGTTTATTTCATTAAAAATTGTGTAGAGCTCCAAAATTCATGAAAATTTTTGTGTAAGCTTCTCAATGTGTAAATTACCTAGGAAAAATGTTAAATGCTAAATTTGAGTATTTTGTGCAGTAGATTTAATTAGTTCCAATAAAGCTTAAATACAACTTCCATGAATTTTAATAATTAATTTATTAATCCAAAAATCATGAAATTTATTGTGACACTGTTTTAGGTCATGTACAATCCCTAGAAAAAGTTTAAGCTTGTTTAGATAAAGTATGATCAACTATTAATTATGCCCTAATTAATTAAATAGTAAATAAATGTTAATTTGCTAACTTTAAGTGTTGTGTGCCCTTTTGATTGAGTGATGTCCTTAGGTCACTAACCTTGGGTGATCTTTGGCACCTTAATTTCGTGTTTGAGCTCGTTAGTAACTTATTTAGTGATAAAAGCTGGTATCACTCGAGTTATCGCTTCTAGTTAGTAGGTTTACTGTTTTGCGACTGTACCGCGAAGGAAAGTGCACTCGAGTCGTGAATCGTGGCATATCATCATCAAGCATCATGTTTATCATCGAGCATCATGTTAAGACATATTATATACTCGTGTAGTTCCCGCTTTCGAATAAGTCGAAGTTGCCGAGCAAGCCTCCGGAGAAGAGCTATCGTCGGTGGGTTCCGGACCAGAAGTTGGAGTCTGTGAGTCGAGTTAGTCGTCGCATCAGAGCAAGGCAAGCCCCGGTGCATTTAAACCCTACCTTGATATTTACAAATCTTTGTTATTTGTATTATAGTTTACTGCATTAAGTAATTAGGAGTTGAGTGATAACCCAATTGATGCATTATCATCCTTGATTATTGCAATATCACCCTTGCTACCTGTTTTACTGAAAATGCGTAGTATGCTTCGCTATGCTTAGAAGTTAAGCTTTTAAATGGAATGTTTACTCGGCCATGACGGCATACTTAATGAATATTGAAATATGAGAATGAACTTATAAGATCGGGCGGGTGGTTTGGTCACTGCTAACTTGCATTGGGAGAGGAGTCTCAATGTATTGTTTCCACCTTATCAGTTAAGGACCGTACGTTGTTGGCCCTCGTGTCATGGAGTATTTATTAGTACTAGCCATGTGCCCATGTCGGGTAAGCCTTACTTCGGCTAGTCCATTACGAGAACGTCTAACCTTGCACTGGGAGTGGAGAGATGGCGAGAGTAGCGTGTACCCTCGGGGCTAGAATTGGGCCGGGTTCGAGGAGTACTGTGCTCTCGGGTAGCGATGGACACGTTCTGGTTTTGGGTTACTCGGGTAAGAGTTGATATATGCGAGATTCGGTTCTACATATGTAGTGTGGTTAGGAATCCCCAGCTGGGTAAATGAAGCGGTTCGAATCGACGAGAAAGGGGTCTTGGCCTTGCACCAACATCGTAGTTAAGAACTGGAATTGAAAGAAAGAATGAGAAAGGTCTTGATGATAATTACTTTGATCTAGATTAGGATCACCTAGAATTGGTTAATGAACCATCAATGGTAAAAGTAAAATATTAAAGGTAAGGACATACTTTAGTAAGCTTTTCTGCAAAAGAAAATTTGATTCTTGAATACCCATACCATGATTCCCTAAAGCTAGCATGCCCTTGGAGTCTATTTCTTAGTCGGGTAAGTCTTGTTGAGTACTCTCATACTCAGGGTTTGTTGAACCCCTTGTTGCAGGTGCGATTCATCAACAAGTCTGCTTTGAGCCTTGTTGCATGACCGTTGTGGCTGAAGAAAGTGACGACGAGTAGATTGTGTGGCCTCTGGGCAAGGCATCTCGCTTGTGTGATGTAATAAAGTTATTACCGATACTTCTCTACTACTGGTTTGTAATAATGCTACATAAGGTTTGAGGTTTGAAAACTGGTTTGTAAACTTAAGTTATTGTAAGACTTCCGCTACTCTACTCTGTTGCATATTTTGAATAAACTATTGTAATATTGCAATACCTGTGATTGGATCATGTTCGAAAGAAAGCAGGCCTTTTAAGTTATGAGGAACATAAGTATGGCTGTCAGAGGTCATTATGACGATGACGGGTACATGTGGGCCCTCATAATTAGGAGGTTCTGTGACACCCACGCACGCACGCCATAGACAAAAGCCAGGCGACGCCGAGTCATCTAAGGCTTGAGAGCGCCACTCGCCCGCCCGCACTCTGGACGCGCTCAACATGGCCACCGCATGGCCATGGCAGAGACGTTCCCATCGAAAGGCCCTAGTAGAGAGGGAGAGGGGAGTGCCTCGTGACTCGCCTTGTGAAGGGACATGACCTACTCTAGAAGATGGGGCAAGGCGAGCTTAGAGCACCGAGACGCGCCCCCGCCATACCGGAGCCGCCACGCTCGGAGCGCCGCCGTGGCGAGGAGATTCCCGCCTGTTCCGATCACCTCGCGAGCCGAGGTTACATCATCGAACTTTGATACATCCTTGTGTAGCCGGCCCTATAGCCAACGGAGAGGAAGGAGCTCGCCTTGCCAGGCACCTCGCCGCCTCCGTGTAGCGTCGTCGGTCTGCCGCCGCGTCCATGCCAGCCACCCGAGCGGCCGTGAGACCACCCTTAGCTCTTGCAGAAATCGCCTCGACCCTACGGAGCCGCTAAGCTACCTACCTATGCCCAGGAGGGACCTCGGAGTGCCACCGCGGAAGAGCTCCCCGCCGACGAGGCCGCGGCAGAGAGAGGTGAGGGGAGCCGCTGCCGTTTCGCGCCGGTGCGTGCACCCGGTGCACGTGGGCAAGTGAGAAGGGGAGGGGAGGTGGACTTGGTCCACCGCGAGTCGCACCAGGGGTGCATAGACCGCTCCTGCGCGCCCACCATGGACCAGCCCACCGTGAACCGCAGCCCAATAGAAGCCCAAGAAGGCGACGTGGCTAGCCCACACGCGCGCCACGTGTCCGGGCCAGAACGGCCCAACCCGGCCCAAGTCCAGCCCTACAAGGCCCACCTAGGCCCAGTCACAGCCCGGTGCTCGTTGACTGTTGATCAGTCAACGTTGACCATTGACCTGGTCCCACCTGTCACTGACCGCGCGGCCCCCGCCCAATCAGAAGCTGCCACGTGTAGAGCCCGGGTTAAATCCCCCTTTATTCTTTTCATAAAATAATTTAATCTTAAAATATTCATAACTAATTAACCGTAGATCAGAAAAATGCCAAACTAGAGTCCAAATTTTTCTAAAATCAAGCTCTACATCATAGGCCTATGTTTGAGTGCATTTGGATCTTTTGATTTTCAGTTGCTTCTTTGTGCACCTCTATAGGAGCCGCTAACGCGGCTATATGTTACGTTTATCAGACCCGGAGGAGCCACCGACTGAGGAGTTCGACCCCAACTACACTGATGACTTGGGTGACGACCTACCAGGTGCCACGCCCCACCCATTCGTAGATCCTATTACACATTGCAAGTAATTAGAATTGCTAGTGCTTTATTATTACTGCAATAATGATGATAATAGGTTGCATGGTAGTTACTGCTTTTGAGCCATTTACCTTGTTGCAACCTTACTCTTGCTCACCCTGTCGTTAGGCTAGTTGCTGCTATATTACTTGTTACTACTGCTTTACTCTTACTCGCATTATATCTGTGATGTGATGCTGGTAAGTGAGAGACGAACTAAGATAAGGCACAAGGTGCCGATAACCAGATAATAACCTGATAATGAACATGAGGAGATCTTGGCGTGAGTCTTGGGTGAGTGGTGAGGATCGAGTCGACCGAGCAGGATCCGACGATGAGTCACGAGGGCAAGTCTTGCTGAGAGGGTGCTACTAGGGCGTCCCCCATGAGAGATACCTGTGGCGGGTACATGTGACAGGGAGAGGTCCCGGGGTAGAGTGTCTTCATGGGACGAGCTCCGGGATGGGAGGTGCTGTGATGGCACGAGGTACCAGGTGTTCCGTCAAGCGGACCACCGGTTGGCCCTTTGAGAAGATATCCTGCTTAGTCGCCCTAAGGACCGATATGTTCTGTGGACCGAGTCTTAGGAAATCCTTACGCCCCACTCGCCCTTACCATGGAAACGGGACAGACGTGCGACTTGCTAGTGCAGTGCCACTACTATTGGGAGGTTAGCAGATAGTGTAGGGAGGTACAGGTACGAGGACCCACACCCTCCTAAGACAGCGTAGTGACCACCGGGGCCCGGTACTACGTCTCACAGTCTTAGCGTGTCGGTGGTACTCCGACACGGCCCTAGTTCTGAGTGATAGGGTGGTACCGTATCTAGTTGGAATGCGGCCCGGAATCAGCCTAGACGAGGCGCATCGTCGATGATGGTGATCTTGTGGGTAGTGTAAACCTCTGCAGAGTTCTGGTTGATCGATCGATACATATGCCGACTTGTCGGCTATGGGCCTTTCCTGAGTACAGCTTCACTTGACTAGCTGAGAGGAGTCCTTCTACCTTCCCTAGGTTTTAGAGTGGTGTTTCGGCTGAGGCCGTTGCAACATGGACGAGAGAGAGTTGTCCATGCCGATGAGAAAGTGAGATGAGATGAGATGTGTTAGGGTGATGAGATATGTGTTGGGATGGGGTAATGTGTGTGAAAGAGATGGGTTAAAATTTGACAAAACTTAAGTTAATGAAATATTGGTTACCCGCATAGGAATCCACAACCAAATAGGTTCTTCTCCTTATCCCCTTTTGCATCCAGTTCCACAAAGTAAATGCATCATAGGGTGGGCGATGCGTGGCTAGTACCAAGTGTACTGATAGATTTTTGGCAGGCTCGGAGTCCGAGTACGACGAGGAGGATGAATGGGAGGAGCAGGGGTTCGCCCTGCGCTCAAGCTTGGTGCGAGGAGTCCTAGTTTCCGCTGCCGTCTTCGAGATGTTGTTCCAGTTGCTGTGTGTGAGTGTGTTCCGCCCTGCGTGGCGATGATAATAATTAATGAAAACCTTCTATTTGTACTCTGATATTCGTATATGACTCTGTTATTCGACTGAGATTTGGGTAATGGTATGAACTCATTCATCTATTACACTTCGTATCTGTGGCATTTCCTTCGCGGAATGCAGCATCGTTTCACCCACCTCACCAACGCTCCCCCTCTCTGCCACCACGACACCCAGCTTCGTGGCCGCAGCCCCTGCTGCCCTATGGTCAGGCCCATCGGTGGACTGTAAAAGACTGATAGAAGGAGACTGTAATTGCTATCAGTTCTGTAAAGGGAACCCCTTCTATAAATTGTTCAAGTGCTAGTGCTAGCAACCAAATTGTGACTAGTTACTGCTATTGTGAATGCAATACACAGAAGATGTTATTGTGAATTGATTTGTTGTAAATTGTGACTGGTTATCGCCATTGTGTTGTAAATTGATTTGAAATCCTATTGTGAATGCAATGCACAGAAGATGTCACTCGTTATTACAATTTCATATGGCTGCACAAAAGATGTTGCCGGTTACTGTAATTTCATCAAGATGCACAAAATGATGCATATACTGCAAGCTCCCTTTGGCTGATTACATTTGAACCACAAAACCAAAACTATCTGAACACCATCTGTTATTGCAGGACAAATGCAGAGCGGACATAATTTGTACTACTAGAATTCACCAATAACACCATCTGTCATTGCTCCCTAAAAAATAGAAGAAAAATAATTTAATATAATGACCATGTATGATTCAGAGAAAAAAATGTATTACTTTGAAATATTACCTTCAATAGTTGAGAGAAACTATTGATTCAGAGATCTCTTCCTGAGGTAAAGATGGATGGTACAAGCATACATTTTGTAGTGTTGCGCCACCATCGACTGACACTTTTGTAGTTTGTTGCTCCTAATCAGATAGAAGAGAATCAAATAGTTAAATACAATTGAAACTTTTTGTAGCGAATACAGTTAAAGATTCTAATCTGATATATTTTGTGTTGTCAGATACCTTTAAACATTTTTCTTTTTTCTTGTCACAAACCGTTGAACTTTTTTCTTTTTTCTTGTTACACACCTTTGTACTGTTTCTTTTTGTTACCTCCCCTTTTTGCACACTTGCGCTTCTTGTCAAGCCAAGTTCTTTTGCGCTTCGAGGTTTTAGTTTCCACCTCCTTTTTCTTTAAGCTCGCTGTACTCAACAATTCATTAGGCAGAGTAACATTGGTGGGAGCGATGATGGGATCTATAGGGCTTGTAACACCATTCATTTCTTCTTCAACTTGCTTACTGAGCATGTCAAGTGTGTTGTTTACTAAGATTATCTCCAATAAGTGACGCACCCAAACCTAAAATGGGTAGCAAGAGACCCAAAATCGGCCTCCAACAGACTACCTATACGGCAGGCGCGTCCCGGCAAAATATGAGGCCCTGTTCGAAACAATAAGTGGAGGCCTAATATCTAGTGTTAAAACAAGAAAATGAAAGCAAATATCAATATATTACTTATATTGCTAAGTACAACAGTATAGACCAAGGATTATACCTGTTGTATAACCATCATTTGAAAAGCAATATTCTTTTAGCATTCTTTGAAACGAAATCTTCAATGATATATTCATAATCAATCATCTCCAACATGCCACCTTAAGTGCTATTAACACCAATGCATTAAGTATTTCTTGTACTCCAGCAGGCCACGTTTATGGGCCAAACAAGACAGCTTTGGCTGATTTACTAATTAAAACAAAGCCCAAAACTACTGTATATAATTAGTATACTTAGTAAATTTTGGGGCCCATGATTTTTGGGGGCCCTGTTCGGTCGCACAGCCCACACGGGCCCAGGGACGCCCCTGCTATACGGAAGACCCATTTTGGGTTGCCTGAGAGGCATAACCCAAATATGAGTATCCTCTCTCCTAGAAACTCATTTGCAGAAAGGATTCTTTTTTGAGTCATGTTGTTGGAGAAGATGTCGAATGGGTATTGAACCATTTGCCTGTAGCGCTACCCAGAGGTGAAATGAGTCTTGTATTTTGGGTGTTGTTATTGAAGATAGTTAATAAGGTGCAATTTTGGATGGTTGGCAGCTCGACATGCCAAATTGAGACTAGAAAGCAAGCCCTCCCTACAAGAAAACAAATAAAGATGACATGATATTAGGCGGCGAATCGAACAACTAAAATCTATACCCTAAATAAATGAATAAAAGAATCAATCATGACATTACACACCTATTTTCTTCCATCTTAAACCTGCAAATTTTATTTTGATGCAAGCAAGTTGGTGTTTCCTTCAAGCTTCCATATCAGTCTTCTTTCAATCGATCAATTCAAGCACAACCCAATAAGGGAGGCAAAAAAAAACAAAAGAATTAGAAGAAGCAGCTTGACAGTTTGACGATACGATTGTAGAGAGTTTGGCACCAGTTTGCCGATGGAGAGCACAAGCAGAAACCTGAGCTCGGCGCACGACCTTCACCAATCGCTGCCGCACGACCTTCACCGCTCGCGCCAAAAATGTGAACCCGGCGCCAAGGCAGCGAGGATTCGCGCCAGAAAAATTACCGCAGCAGCAGCTATACGTGCGTCGTCGTGCTCGTGCCTGATGTTGGGCCGGCCCAGCAAGCCAAGTGGGGCAGCTCATATTTCTGGCTCCACCGTCGGATGGGAGTGAGCGGCTAGATGCACAGCGACTGCAGAGATAAGTCACGTTGTTCCCAAGCTTCTCCTGCATCATTCTACAGATAGAAGTCGATCGATACGAAGATGGAGGACATGCTCGCCGCTCGCGGACGTG
This sequence comes from Saccharum spontaneum, assembly GCA_022457205.1. Classification (NCBI taxonomy): domain Eukaryota; kingdom Viridiplantae; phylum Streptophyta; class Magnoliopsida; order Poales; family Poaceae; genus Saccharum; species Saccharum spontaneum. Next base: position 26,519,394 of record CM039589.1, on the reverse strand, counting down.
CTCCGCTGCCTGGCGCCGCGCAGCCTGGCCGTGTGCCGCTGCGTCTGCAAGGCCTGGCACGCCGTCATCGACGGGCACAGGCTGCTGCGCGCCGAGCTCCTACAACCGTGGTTGACATGGCGCGGGCTGATTCACTTACCAGGAAGCATTACAGTGTCTATTGGCACGGAGCACTCTACGTGCACTCCAGGAACAATTTCTTCTGCAGAATATCACTGGCTACCAATGAGTACCAGGTGATTAAACCGCCGGTGAAAAATCGACCAAGCAGCAGGTATCACGAACGCTACCTGGGAAGATCGGAGAAAGGGTTGTACTGCGCGATACTTGACCACAAGTTCCAGTTCCGGGTATGGATCCTCCACGAATCGTCTTCTGGTCATCACATGAAGTGGGTGCTAAAGCATCGAAGCAACCTTAAGAAGGCGATGGCGAGTCTAGACTACTCTTATCAGCGAGATGATGGCGGAGCCTGGTCTTTCGAGGACATCAACTATTATGATAGATGCCCGGAAGAAAAACATGGTGATACCGCCACGAAGAAGGTAGCGGCGACGACAAAGAACCACCGGTGAAGCCTAAGATCACAGACAACTTTTACATTACCATACTTGGGCTTCATCCTTTCAAAGAGATTGTGTACCTGAGCAACTACTACAGCACGGGACTGGCCTATCATCTTGACAGTTCCAAGGTCCAGTACTTGGGTAACATGTGCCCAAAGCTCTATGGTGTGATCGCTGGGCAGCACGCAGATATTGAAACATCTTTCCCTTACACGCCTTGCTGGATGGAGAATTCATTTACAGGCTCCATTTGAACACACCATGTACAACGAACTTATTAGGATTTTTTCTTTATGGTGGAGCCTAGCCACTTGCTCGTGGTGGAATGTGGCTATTAAGGCTCTAATTTCCAACTCAACGCAAGTGTTGGCATTCATAGCTAATTAGTTTTCTTGAGGTGTACGCATTGTGGCTCATTCTTGAGGTGCTAATTTGAAATGGAGGTAGTAGTTACACACAGGTAATCCAAAATCATACAAACAGAAAAAGGAACAAACCTTGCCCCATGTTTTTAATTTATATGTTCAGATCAGAAGATATTTATTTCATTTCCGGCACGTCAAGAGCAGTAGCTGACATGGTAGAGCTCATCGCAATCCTGAAGAACATCGTCACCGTGGCTATGCAGACAGTAGTAGAAGATCACTAGATCCTCTGCAGATAGCTGCTACTACCTGCTAGTTGGCTGCAGTGTCGGCTAATTCCTCCTGGGCAGAGTCGGTTGTCATGCGAAGCTCGAATCCAGCGCTGCTGCTGCTGCCGTTGTTGATGACCCTGCAGTTGAGCCTGATCTCCCCCTGCGTTCCCGTGAGCACCTCGATGTTGCCCATCTTGACCATGGACTTGGCGAACTTGCTCTTCCACTTGCTGTCGCTCTTGACGAACTCATCGACGGACTTCTTGAGCGTGGCGTTGGTGAGCAGCGCCTGGTCCGACGTGAAGAGGCCGAGGTTGTTGGTGAGCCCGACGTAGTACTTGTTGTCGAGCACCGCGGGCGTGATGAGGTCCATGTCCGTGGTGGTGTTGGGGAAGAACCGGCTGGTGTTGGAGGGGCAGATGCTCCTGAGCAGGAAGGCGTAGGCGGAGCTGATGGCCGGGTCGACGTCGCTGGCGTTGCTGAAGCCGTAGAGGCGGTTGGTGAAGGAGGAGCAGTGGGAGCGGCCGACGGTGTGCGCGCCGGAGAGCACCACCATGTCCTCGGCGGTGAGGTTCTTGCGCGTGAAGTTGCCGACGAGCTCGGCGGCGCTGGAGAGCGGCGAGGGGAGGTTGCTGTTGGCGTCCGTGTCCCTGGACACCCGCCCGTCGCGCCGCCCCGCGGGGACCTTGTACGTCAGGTTGCCCGACAGCGCGATGCTGTCCCGCGCCGCGAACGCCAGGATGTCGGCGCAGGAGACCGTCTTGGGGCACCGCGCCTCGATCGCCGTCTTGGCGGCGTCGATGACCTCGAAGCCACGAAGGCTCGGGTTGTTCGGGACCGCGTCCTTCTCCGCCGTGTTGTTCGCCGTCGAGTCGATCAGCACCGAGCCGTCGCAGCCCTGCATGCATGCGTCATCCGTCACGATATTGCGTTGGTTGAGCATGCATGACGCGCGCGCGTACGTGCGTGTAATTCATCCGCCGTGATATTTTACTTTCTTTCACATGTATGCATGATCTGAATTATTTCATCTCTGTAAATTGCATGTAAGACTATTCATGCTGGTAGTTCTAGCTAGGTAAGAAGACCCCCTAATAATTAAAAAAAAATACTGCAGTAGTTGGCGATGGACTATTTGGTGTGCATGCATGTGGCATGGTCGTTGGTCATATGGTCCGTGATCCCAGCACTGGTCGTCCTTTACCGAGAGTAGTTTGTCCACATGATGTTCCTGTCTTGCCAACTGCCCAAGAGGAGGTTAATAGCTAGATGTGGATCTGACATGTATATTTTTCCAATTCCAGCTGCGCGTTTATTTAAGACTATGTCTACAGCACTTTAGAACCAAGGCCTTGTTTAGATACCTAAATTCACCTCCAAATTCCACTATGCAAAAAGAAAATTCTCCATCACATCAAAATGTCGGCATATATATGGAGTACTAAATGTAGATAAAATCAAAAACTAATTACACAGTTTTGTTGTACTTTGCGAGACGAACATTTTAAGCCTAATTAATCCATGTTTGGACAATTATTACCAAATAAAAACAAAATTGCTACAGTGTGATGTGATGTGTAATGTGCAAAGTTTGGATACCAACTTTGGTATCTAAACAAGGCGCAAGGAACTTTGGGTCTTGTTTAGATGCCATCTAAATTCCAAGTTTTTTCACTCTCTTTCCATCACATCAATTTTTAGCTGCTTATATAGAGTATTAAATGTAGGTAAAAAATAACTAATTACACAGTTTAGTTGGAAATCACGAGATGAATCTTTTGAGCCTAGTTAGTCCATGATTGGACAATATTTACTAAATAAGACGAAAGTGATACTATTCATCAGGTAAAAAAGAATTTGCAAAGTGAACGAGGCCTCCACGTTGTTCGAAGAGATGTCGATATCGATGTGCGGTGCAGTGCAGTGCGTGCTCTCCACAAGTCAAGGTCAAGGTCATCTATCTCTGTCTTTGTCCTTGCCATACATGTACATATGTCTGCCTGGGAGGTTGGGACCAGTAGCAAGTGATGTACAGCCATCAAGATACATGTGTGCAACAAGTACAGTTGTTGTTGGGCAGTCGGCAACCACTACTATTCAACGGCACCGAAACAAACATAAATATGTGGTTGGGGTTGCTAACTTCATCCATTTAAGATCCACTTCATTACGTTTTTTTATGAAAGAAAAAAACAGAAGCTTGTTGTCTCGTTCAGTCATTTATTGAATGATGTAGCTACTGTATACGTATTCAAGGGTCAACTGTCAAGGAAAGTACATGAGTAATAGAGCTCATGATGTAGACATGGAGTGCTTGACCAACAGTTCAATAACTATTGCCAAGCAAAACATACTCCCATGTCTCTGCTTCTTTGTCGAGAGGGATAAAAATATCATGGCCCTGTTTAGTTGCCATGCAAACCCAAAATATTTCCTCTTTCACCTATCACATCGAATCTTTAAACGTATACATGGAGCATTAAATGTAGGTAAAAAAATAACTAATTGCATAGTTTGTCTGTAAAGTTCGAGACGAATCTTTTGAGTCTAATTAATCCATAGTTGGACAAATTTTACCAAATAACAACGAAAAGTACTACAGTAATTTTTCACCCAAACTTTCTCAACTAAACACAGCCCATGTCTCATGTCTGTATTATGCTAAAACCGATTCATATCCCACTTTTTTTGAGGGGAATCCCCCTTTTTTTTTAAAGACTGCAAAAATGTTATTTCCTCCGTTTCAAATTATAAGTTGTTTTGACTTTTTTTACATCTATTTCTCTATGCATCTAGACATACATAATAATATGTCTAGATACATAGCAAAATAGATGAAAAAAAAAAATCAAACAACTTATAATTTGGAACAGAGGGAGTATTGCTGATCTGTTTTGTTCCTTGCTTTCCTAAAAGGTTGGTACTATGCATGGTCGTCCGTCTAAACTGCAAATGACCATAATTAGACAGTAGCGTTTGTCCACATGTATATGTGTCATTTTTTATTTTGTTTTTCGAAGAGTGGTTAGGCCAGTGGATGTTTCATGGCTCAGTTTTCAACACACTCATATTTTAAAAACAGTGCAGAAGAGTTTCATCTCCATGAACTATCTCTACTCTCATGAAACTTTCATCATCTCTCTTAATCAATATTGTGTCATGTCAGCGTATTTAATGCCCATAAAATTATGTGAAACCCCCCGTTGAGATTGACCTTATATACATGAATCAAGACTTGCATTTTCCTGCCAGCTACACACATTTATTTACCAAGGGGGATGCATATGTGCAGTGGTAGCCATGCACTATGCGTATGGTCAAGGTCATCTGTCCTTGTGACTTGCGTTCGTCGTTGCCACACCGTAGACACATGCATGTCGATCGGCAACAACTAATAATAGGTCTAAAGCCCCTGATATGCAAAGTATCCTAGCTAGGAATTCTACTATATGTTTCTAGATCGAACTCTGATAGCTCTTTATTTGTCCCGAAACATAGTGAAATACAAAGTATCCTAGCTAGGAATTTTATTAAGATATATTATTATGGGACAAAGCAGACGCATAACTCTCTATTAAGCATCGAGGAGATATTATGATTACCATATTTGGGATTGGTAATAGAGAGTAACATGGTAGTTACATATACATGTAAATGATGCCTTTCTAAACTGATTTTAGAAGTTATTTCACCTACAATTTCAGCCAGACGTGGAGGCACAACCAAAGTTGCCGACTCGCAGCAGGAGGATTGCCACTCAGCCACTTTCACGCATCCCGGCTTTGAAGCGGGGAGAGGTGCTGGTGATGAAGCGAATGGGCTACCTGGACGGACAAACGATGTCTTCCACGACGTCCAAGGACGCCTACGACAGCATCTTCGTCGACCAGCTCAACCCTCGCATGCTGACGCAATGTGACAACTCTTTCCGCACCCACAAGGAGAGCAACCGAGGCGCCGCGCACGCCAGCGCGTATGATCGCCGATGATGGCTATGTAGTATGATTAGCGAATAATAGCCCATGATCTTCTTATGCTAGGGAGGGCAGAGCCGATTGTATAACACTAACACCCCTCACCCTAGTGTGCCATGTTCGTGGCGCGTCGTTGTAACTTTCACTATTTCTCGATCTTAAAGATGCGCAAACCTTTTGTGTATTCGAGAAAAAAAATTTCACCTACAATACTTTATAATTTAAGATAAATTTTGAATGCTTATAGACACCTTATATTATTTCAGGATAGAAAGAGAATAATTAATTCCAAAGTTTATTTGGACCAGTGATGTGGAAATAGTAGCACTGGTTTTTTCATGACCAGCGATATTTCTCATATGATAACAACTTTACGAATTTTGCCATTACTACTTCTATAAAAAAAATAGCAGTTAGATTTTTTTTTGCGCATAAAAACAGCAGTTAGAATAGATATTGTCAGTATTCAAAATACAGATACAATGGTGGGTATGCATGGTACCAATCCTTTAATTTCCTGTTGTTAACGGGGTAGTTTAATTAATGATTGATTATTGTGCCTTGTTTCATCTCCCGAAAATAAGGTTAAAAAACATGAATAATAAACAACCATTTCTGAACTATGCAAAAACATGTACACAGGTACATGATGTGGATACAAAGAAATCCTATCGATCTCAACAGGGAGCACAAAGCCAGAGACAGCCAGTATAGCAGCTGGGCAAACAGACAGTGGAAATGGAAATGCATGCTGAAGCGAAGACGAAGAGGGAAGCACGCAGCACGTACCCTGACGAAGCAGTCATGGAAGTGCAGGCGGATGAGGCCGGCGGCGATGCCGCTGTTGTTCTTGAAGGCGGCAGCGACCGCCTGCTGCACCAGGGCCTCCGCCGATGGGCATGACTTGTTGTAGAAGCCGACCTTGAGGCCGGCGCCTATGGCGCTGGCCGGGAGAAGCGCAATAAGGACGACGGCAACCAAGAAGTAGCCACGCGCACCCTTCATTTTGACAATCAGCTGGAAGCTTGTTCCAGAGCTGGTTCTTAGGCTGGGAAATCCTTGCGAAAAACCCTGTCCGTGTTACTGGATTATATAGCTTAGTACAACACTGGTTATCGTTTTCCATATGAAATTGAAGGGCAGGTTGGTCAAACCACAATGTGAAAGAGTGCCAGAGTGTGCACTGCACAAGTGGTGCCATTGGGGCCTTGTTTAGATGCCACCAAAAGTTAGAATTTTTTCACTCTCTCCATCACATCAATTTTTAGCCGCTTGTATGGAGTATTAAATATAGGTAAAAAAATAATTAATTACACAGTTTAGTTGGAAATCACGATATGAATCTTTTGAGCCTAGTTGGTCCATAATTAGATAATATTTATCAAATAAGACGAAAGTAGTACTATTCATCGGGTTGAAAAAATTTGCAAACTAAACATGGCCTGGGTTGCTCTTTTCTTCAATCTGACACCATGCATGCATATATGCCACCATTTGTGCTGTGCATGACCCCTAGTAGCTGCCACTGCTAGGCCCCATGTGGCTCAAGGCCGAAGCTTCCCTGTTACTACGTTGTGAGACGTGTTCATCGGTCACTGTTCTATGACCTTAGACTCGGAAGAATAGGCAAAAGGATCTGTCGGTCCCCACGAAGAAAATAATCGAGTGTGGACAAGTTGTTGATAAGGCCGGGAATCCTTGCGGTTTCAGCTTTGGAGCTGTTTGTAGTACAGTACTTCACCCTAATTAATCATTTCTCAGTATGCTAAATACTGTCCAAAACGACCTTAATTATTAGTACGAAGAGAATACTAGCTAGTAGTTACTAATCTATACCTCTGTTATTATTAAGGGAGTGTTTAGTTCCCACTCAAAAACTTTACACTATATCCCATCGAATATTTGGAGACATGCATAGAGCATTAAATATAGATAAAAAATAACTAATTATACAGTTTATATGTATTTTGTGAGACGAATCTTTTAAGCCTAATTAGTCTATGATTGAACACTAATCGCTATAGTTACACATGTACTATAGTACCCAAAAATTTTACAGCCCCTGAACTAAACACGCCCTAGAGGCTTTGTGCAACTACTCCTAGCCTTTGTTTAGGTTTGGTATAATCAAAATGCCATCTTAAATATTGAACATCCAAGCTTTTGGTCGTCTCTGTGTCTATGCTAGTGTAGTATATCTTTTATGTTACGTGTCCTTAACATCGATCTTTTTCTTTGCCACTGAAGAACAGAGAGATGTTTCTCCATTGCTGCATGTTCATGAGTAATCTGAACGATTCAGAGCTGCTCCGGTCCAACACATGCATGTGCAAATGGTCAAGCGTTCGTACCTTTGCTATTCCAGATCGCGGTGGAGAAGATCTTTGCGCAAGATCACACTCATTTGCATCTACTCGAGGGCATCAACAACTTTGCTTTTTTTTTTCTTTCTAAAACACCATCTTTTTTTCCCATTTCCTTTCAGAAAAGACTTTTGTTCATTCTTAACGCCCGACTCTCGACTCCATCAGCATGGACTAAACTAGGCAGGCATGCTCTTTAATTTTGCATCCCTTCTTTCATCTTCAAACTAGTTAAATCGTCTCGCTTTGTCAAAACACTTTACATGCATTGGCTCATTGTTAGCATATTGCAGCACATGCCAAAACAGCTTAACGGAATGTTCTTTGCTTAAGTATGTGTGCTATCCTGTACAAATACCAAGAAAAGCACCTCTGACATCGAGCCCTGGCTCATGGATGATCTGATGGACACTCTCTGTTGGGACACGGTTACGAACCGCGGAGGTCAGAGTTCGAAGAACTAACAGTTAACGAGTTTTTATGAACCACGTGTAGGAAAAATAAAAAGAGAGAGACGGGTGCCTCCGCTCGGAGGCGAAGGTCCGGAAGAAGCGGCGAAGGTCGCGATGAACGTCGCCGAAGGCGAAGGCTCCTGCGGCGCGGGCGGAGGCCTAGGCCCGATCGGCGGCGGCGAAGGCCCTAACGAAGGCCTCGGCGTCCAGGAGAGCCCCAGCCCGACGGTGGCATTGGGCCATGGGCCGATGACAGGCTGTCGAAGGTGGCCCAGAAAGCAAAGGCGGTTGAAGAAGAAACACCCGAATCGCCTGTCGGGTACCATGATTAGAGGTACCCAAATCATGGATAAAACCTTTTCATCAATTAAAACTAAACAGGGTCACCCGCAAGCAGTTATCCGTCTCGCCCGAGACTGGCTCGGTCAGCGACCTCCAACATATCGATTCTTCGCCTCGCCGAGGCCCCGATACAGGGTCTCAGACGCGGGAAGTTCTCCGACTCGCTCGACCCCAGCCTCTGATACTGCTCTCCTATTGGCGCGCTCGAGACCCCCTGTGACATCACCCACGTCTCTGCGCCGACCAACCGGACAGACCAGAAGAGACAGGGGTCAAATCACGATGCCGTCGCCCATAACAGCATGAGGAAGAGTTGCTTATCACTATGCCGCCCATACTGGCACTATACGCACGATCCGGGTCTGCGCGGCGTACGAGGCCTCCGAGGCCTAGAGCTCTCTACGCCAGTCAAACCGCAGGGACAAGCGCATCGCCACAGGGATAATCACGACTCTATGCGTCGTAGCTGCGTCATCCACAGGGCCACGTATGACAAGACACATCGCTATAGCATCAAAGGACAAGAGCCCCTCCTCGAACAGTAGAACACTACCGACTACAGGAGGCCTCGGATTTTCCTTCCCAAGAAAGATATCACATAGCACATGGATGTAACCCTGTGCTCCCCTTGCATCTATAAAAGGGGAGGGCAGGGATCATTTCAGGAGAGGACGGACAGAAGGCAAATCCATGCTAGACTTGATTCCTCACGAGCAAGCGTTCCACACTCACATATCTTGAGACACGGGAGCTCCTCTCTCTCTCACCAGCTTGTAACCCCATACTACAAGCACCTCGGTGCAAAGCAATACAAGACTCCCCTCCCCACTGGACGTAGGATATTCTTTGGCCCGAATCAGTATAAATCGCTTGTGTTCTTCTTGCACACCATCCGGATCTCATACGCGCAAACGCTCATTCACTCGTTGAGGTTAGGGCCGCTGATCCAAACACCGACATCGCCCCTAGTGGTTTGTATCTGCGTAGGAATATTCTGAGAATGTACCACGACCGACGAGGGGTAGAATTGTAAAGAGTAGCCATAGCAGGCATCGGTCCCGTTCGGCTGTGCTGATAAGCCGGCTGAAAAACACTGTTGGTTGATTTGTTGCGAGAGAAAAACACTGTGTCAACTGAAAAACAAGCTAAAAAATATGGATTATAAGCCGGATGAACAGGACTATCGTCATGTAAAAGGAGGCCTGGAATTCTATAAAGAGAAAGTTGATAAATACATTAATGAAATCCTAGTCCTGCAGACGTGGATCTGATGTATATATTTTTCCAATTCCAGCTGCGCGTTTATTTAGTCCTATTTATTTAGGCTGTGTTTAGTTCCTCCCAATTTCCTGAATTTGGCACTATATAAAAAGAAGATTTTCCGTCACATCAAACTTACGGTATATGCATGAAGTACTAAATGTAGACGAAATCAAAAACTAATTGCATGGTTTAGTTGTACTTTGCGAGATGAACGTTTTAAGCCTAATTAGTCAACGCAAACGAAATGCTACAGTAACACTACACATGTACATACTCATGTAGTCCTGTGTCTCTGCCTGGGTGGGAGGTTTGGGACTAGCAACAACTACTGTACAGTGCCTTAAAAAAACAACTACTGTACAGCCATCGAGATACATGTGTGCAACAAGTACAGTTGTTGTTGGGCAGTCGGCAACCACTATTCGACGGCACCGAAACAAACATAAATGTGATGTGATTGGACTTCATCCATTTAAGATCCACTTCACATTATGTTTTTTTTTCATATTATTGTTTGTTTTTTATAACAAAAAGAACAGACGATGCTTGTTGTCTGAAAGATGTTTGGCCATCTGACGAAGCAGTCATGGAAGTGTAGGCGGATGAGGCCGGCGGCCATGCCCCTGTTGTTCTTGAAGGCGGCAGCCACCGCCTGCTGCACCAGGGCCTCCGCCGATGGGCATGACTTGTTGTAGAAGCCGACCTTGAGGCCGGCGGCTATGGCGCTGGTCGGGAGAAGCCGCAAGGACGATGGCAACTACCGTGACGAAGAAGTAGCCACGCACACCCTTGTTTACATAGACAAAAAGACTCAAAAATTTTTGTGCAGTACCCGTCACATCGAATCTTTGGACGTATGCATGGAGCATGAAATGTAGGTTAAAAAATAACTAATTGCACAGTTTGTCTATAAATGTCGACACGAATCTTTTGAATCTAGTTAGTCCATGATTAAACAAATTTTATCAAATAACAACAAAAAGTGCTACAGGAATTTTTTTTCAAAAATTTTTGGATAAAACACGCCCAGCTGGAAGCTTGTTCCAGAGCTGGTTCTTAGGCTGGGAAATCCTTGCAAAAAAAACCCTGTCCGTGTTAGTGGATTAGGCTATCCGCACTCATGGTCCTCTATATTCATCCTCTATACGTCCTAGTCAGCAAGATTCTCTCCTCTATACTCAATTCTCCCGCACCCATCCATCCTCTATATCATCCTCTATCCACTCTATCTACTGTGGGACCACTTGTCACTTTATCTAAATATATCCATGAGTGATCTAGTTTTGAAGGATTTATTGAGACGAATTTAATGGTGCAATTGAAATTTAATTTGGATTTTTGGTTTGTGAGTTATAGCATTTTTTTCCTTGGTTTAGCTAGTAGGGCCCACCACTGCGTACTATAGAGTAAACACTATACTACTCTAAATATAGAGTAAGAGAAAGGATAGAGTATCGTTTTAGAGTATCCAGTGCAGTAGTTTTTACTCTATATTCATACTCTAAAGCTTTAGAGTATCATTTAGAGTATGTTACTGGGGACAGTCTTATATAGCCTAGTATACTACAACGGTTATCATTTTTCCATATAAAATTGAAGGGCAGGTTGGTCAAACAACAATGTGAAAGAGTGCCAGAGTGTGCATTGCACAAGTGGTGCCAATTGTTTGGGTTGCTCTTTTCTTACTCTGACACCATGTATGCATGCCACCATTTGTGCTGTGCATGACCTAGCTGCCACTGTCACTGCTAGGCCCTGAAGGCTGAAGCTTCCCTGTTACTACGGTGTGAGACTGAGGCACTGAGGTGTGTTCGGTCACTATTGCTTCTGTGTCGGTCCCCAGGAAGAAAATAATCGAGTGTGGACAAGTTGATAAGGCCGGGAATCACATCCTTGCAGTTTCAGCTTTGGAGCTGTTTCTAGTCCTAGTAGCTACTAATCTATACTCTCTCTTTCTTTATAGGTTGATATATTATTAAAGGCTTGTTACCGTGACGACGGAACAGGGGAATCATTGAATCAATACGTCGTGTGGACGCTCAGTGTGCAACTGCTCCTAGCCTTTGTTTAGGTTTGATTTGGTATTTATCAAACTGCCATCTTTAATATTGAACATCCAAGCATTTCGTCGTCTCTGTGTCTATGCTAGTGTAGTACTCTTAAATATTTTTTATGTTACGTGTCCATAACATCGATCTTTTCTCTGCCACTATGAAGAACAGAGATGCAGTTTCTCCATTGCTGCATGTTGATGCAATCTGAACGATCCAGAGTTGCTCCGGTCCAACACATGTGCAAATGGTCAAGCGTTCGTACCTTTGCCATTCCAGATCACGGTCCAGACGATCTTTGCGAAAGATTATTACACTCATTTGCATCTTCTCGAGGGCATCAACAACTTTGCTATTTTTTTTTTCTAAAACACCATTCCTTTTCCCTTTTCCTTTCAGAAAAGATTTTTCTTCGTTCTTAACGCCTGACTACTCCATCAGCATGGACTAAATTAGGCAGGCATGCTCTTTTGCATCCCTTCTTTCATCTTCCAACTAGTTAAATCGTCTCTCTTTGTCAAAAGACTCGACATGCATTGGCTCATTGTTAGCATATTGCACCACATGCCAAAAGAGCTCAACGGAATGTTCTTTGCTTAAGCATGTGTGCTATCCTGTACCAATACCAAGAAAAGCACCTCTGGCATCGAGCCCTGGCGCATGGATCTGATGGACACTCTCGCTCTACAATGAACAGAACTTCTGGTCGTTTATATTTCACTCCTCTATTTGTTTGTACACATCGGGGAGAGGTCGGTCACCCTAGCGGTAATTGCAACATAATTCTGAAACTAGGGGCCGATCCATTTTATACCCATCTACTGTTGACTCCCGGAATTTGCTCAAATAGTGCAGTCTACGTGATTTTGTGAGATATAATTGTCGAAGTATTAGGCAATTTCATGATTAATTTTAGAAGATAGGTCATGACAGCTTCAAATACTAGTTGAACGCAGTGAGACGTTCTCATTTTTTCGAGTGCACATACCAACTAAGCTAATCAACACATGTGACTATATAGTTGGCATTATTCTTTTAATATAACTACACGTTTTCAAATATTATATTGTATATTTGATACTCAACTGTTTCAAAAATATATTTGATACTAAAAAACAATCTTCAATGAAAATGTTGTTAACTGCAAAGTTGAAGATCTCATAGAGTACTGAACTTAGATGTTGACTTTGTCTCCATTCGACATTGTTAATCATGTCAAATATGATTTGAGAACTTATATTCAATATTTGGACTTATAAACCATCTCAAGTTAAAAATTGTCAACTATAAAGTTTTAGAGATCTATTTAAACTCTACAATATTGATATAAAATTTATCCTAATCCGATCTCATATGAAAAAGTTGATTTTTTTTCCCAAAACAACTATCACTACCAGTTGTGCTACCAGTACTGTCTTCCAATGCTCATCCGCTATAGCCCTAGGACCACACACTATGGGTTCAACCTATCTCCTCATGCTCTTAAGTCTGCAAAACAAGAAAGCAACGTACCATAACCACAACCATTGTAATAACCTGACTAGCCATAAAAGGAACGCTGGTTTGTTGGATCCATGTATTAAAAATATTTTTTGTAACCAGGCATGCCTTTGCTGGCCTCCAAATGAGCTGCATTTGCTTAAGGAAAAAGTCTACATCACCCCCTGAAGTATGGGGTGATGTCTAATTTACCCCCTCAAGTATGAAACGGTCTAATTTACCCCCTGAACTTTCCAAAACTGTCTACTTTACCCCCTAGGGTAGTTTTGGACGGCGGTTTGCTACAGTAACCATGTTTTTGCTACAGTAACCGAATCTTTAAAAAATCATAGTAAATCACAGAAAAATCGTAAAATAGAAAATCCAATTTTGTTGGACTCCACGTGAGTAGATCTACACAATGAACATATAATATGGTGTGCTTTAGTACAAAGTTTTTGCTGTAACTTTAAATTTATTAGGTACAACAAAAACTTTGTACTAAAGCACACCATATTATATGTTCATTGTGTAGATCTACTCACGTGGAGTCCAACAAAATTGGATTTTCTATTTTACGATTTTTCTGTGATTTACTATGATTTTTTAAAGATTCGGTTACTGTAGCAAAACCATGGTTACTGTAGCAAACCGCCGTCCAAAACTACCTCAGGGGGTAAAGTAGACGGTTTTGGAAAGTTCAGGGGGTAAATTAGACCGTTTCATACTTGAGGGGGTAAATTAGACACCACCCCATACTTCAGGGGGTGATGTAGACTTTTTCCTTTGCTTAATAATGTGGAACACATGGACAAAGTTTGCTTGGTCTGGCTGCTCCTACTAAGGAAGCCTCCCAGAGCCTACAAACCACATCATCGACTACATCGAACAAGGTAATCCAAGAAATAACACGAATTTCAACAACACCATGTACACTAAACCCTAACCGAGCAACAAAAGCATAGCGAAGACGAAATCGACCTCAACAACACCATCACAAGACTAGAATAGTCCAGATCTAAAGCCAAAGTCATGCGGTGACTAGAGATTTGCAAAAAATCACCTCAAATCCGAAGATTTGGACCGAACCATGTACCAATAAAATGAGATCCACACAAGATAAGGGTACGAGAGGGGATATCATATCACCTTGCTACAAGCGACGAGCAACCACATAAACTACAGGCGAGGAGGAAAGGTCTAGGCAAACAAGCAACACTGCTACGAACTAGGAGAAGAGGAAGCAGATCCGCGATAGAGGAAGAAGAAGAGGGTCGTGGGACACCGGGCACCACCACCACCACGCGAAGAAGACGTAGTGGTCAACGGACCACAACTAGAGATGTAGCAGGCACACCAATGCCACCTCCAGCATAGAGCTGACAGAGTGAGAATTCCCCAACCCCAAGGGTCGGGTGCGTCTACTACCAGGATGTCTATAGTGGGCGAATTGATGAAGGAGAGTGGAGAGAGAGAGAGGGCAGGAGAAGAGGCGAAGAAGACGGGAGGGAGGGGATAAATGGAGAGGAGTGAGGCGAAACCCAAGCGGCGCACACCTGCGAGGGCCAATAGCCGAAAGGCCGAAAAGGCCAAGTGAGCACCCACTTGAGCTGATCCTGAGAGAAATGAAATGTTTTCATGCGGCCAGGCCCATCCCTACTTTAAGGGGTGTGCGGAGCTGGCTCGCCGGCTGAGCCAGGCAAACAAACATGTCTGTTTGGACTAACGGGGCCTAGTCGGAACCTGGTCCAGACAATCAAACAGCCTCAACATGTCAAGAGCAACGGGTGAGTTTGCTCTAACAAGCATGCCTTATTATTAATTTTTGACGCGATGGAAATCCAGAGCAACAGTTTATATATACTGAAAAAATATGAAAGGATAATGTTAGATGGTTGGAGATGTCAGCTTTAGTCAATTCGCCTCATCAACGGAACCGAGCATAGCTCGGGTGGTGAGCGCTCCCGTCGAGGAGGCCACCGGTCACGGTTCGAACTCGTTCGGACGCGTGATTTCCCACCAGAAATAGTAGTTTCCTAAATAAATTTCATTGCCTCACACGTGGATGCGTCATAATGGTTAAGATGATGTGTCCATCATGTTCGAAGCCTGGAAAACTTCAGATACCTTTCAACCGCGTGCAAGACTCTTCGCATAGGTGTAAGTCTAGCTTAGGTACTAGAGTGGGTGCATATGTGGTGGTGTGAGTTAGCATCTGAGTTCAGATACCGCTTATACTGGAAGAGCTGAGGCATAAAAAAATCGCCTCATCAACCATCCCTTCGGGCTTTGGCTCATGCCTGCGCTTCCCAGTCTGACAATTAATGCCAATAGCGTTACCGGTCGGTCGGTCAGACTGATGAACCCGGCCCTCCATCTACGGCGAGTGCGTGCAGATCATATTGACGAGTTGGCCGTAACGTGTTGGACTGAACCATGCATATGCATGCATGTGTCTTCTTTTTCGAACGCGGAACTTTCATGATTGTACAACTAGCTGCTCCCTCTGTCCCTTATTAGATGTCGTTTCCGGTTTTTGTGCCCACAAGTTTGACTCGATTTATATAAAATGCGTGCAACATTTGTATCTCCAAATAAATTTATTAAAAAACTAGACTCAAAGACCTTTCCAATGATACTAATTATATACTATAAATATTAATATTTTTTAATATATATTTAATTAAAGTTGTTTCTCGGGAAGCGTAAAGCGACAAGTATTTAGGGACGGAGGGAGTAGATAAGAAGTAGGTAGATCATCGTTCATTATTTTGTTTATTATAATAATATAATTTCCCAGAGCAACTTTTATTCAAGCTTTCGTTACCACACCCATGCATCAAGTCCAGCGTATGTACCAGGCCACAGTATACGACTAACGACTGTGTGCGCAACAAACAAGCTAGGTCCACGTCCACGCCACGTACGTACAAAAGCCACCACATACATGCAAACCGAACACAGTCTGGTACTCATGCACGCGCGTACGTGTAACGTGTGTATATATTGTTGATCATCAGTTGTTCATCAGCTCGTGGCAACCTCGTCGGCCGGGAACGGCATCTCGACCACCCCGGCGGCCGCCGCCGACGACGGGTTGACGACGCTGCAGTTGAGGCGGATCTCATCCGTGGTGCCGGTCTTGACCTCGATGTTGCCCATCTTGATCATGGCGGCGGCGAACTTCTGCTTCCAGAGCGTCTCGTTGGCGGCGAAGGCGCTAGCGAAGGGCGCGAGCGTGGCGTTGCGGATGAGCTGGTCGTCGGAGAAGTGCAGGCCGAGGTTGAGCGGCAGCAGCTTGTAGTAGTTGTTGTCCAGCACCGCCGGCGTGCTGACGTCGATCTCCGTGGTGTTGGGGGTGAACTGGCCCGGGTTGGGCGGGCACAGCGCCTCCAGCAGCGCCTGGTACGCCGCGCTGATGGTCCCGTTGGCCAGCCGCCGCCGGTTGGTGGCCAGGAAGGAGGCGCAGTGGGAGCGGCCGATGGTGTGGGAGCCCGACAGCACCACCATGTCCTCGACGCTCAGGTTCTTCTTCCTGAAGCCGTTGATGAGGACCTCCGCCGTGCTGTCCGGGCCCAGCAGGTTGTTGTTGGCCTCCGTCTCGTTGGACACGCGGCCGTCCCGCCGCCCCGCGGGCACCTGGTAGAAGAGCTTGCCCGTCAGGTTCACGCTGTCGCGGGCCGCGAACGCCAGGATGTCCGCGCACGACACCGTGCGCGGGCAGCTCCGCTCCACGGCGGCCTTGGCGGCGTCGATCACGTCGAAGCCCCGCAGGCTCGGGTTGTTCGCCGGGGATTGACGCTCCGTGTTGCCGCCGGCGGGGTTCACGGACAGGAGGACAGAGGCGTCGCAGCCCTGTACGTGGAATGAATGATGGGTCAAAAGCCAACCACCAAAGTTTAGTTTTCAGTTCTCACCATGATTAGTAAATGTGGCATTATATTAATTGTCAAGCATGAATCATGGTGTTGGTGGCATTAATTAATTAATTATTCACACATTCAGGATTGAGATTAAGTCTGTGGATGACACGTATGCTTCAACGCTGATCATTCTGGACTGACAGTATAAAACCAAGTACAAGCGTCGGATAATACTACCAACCTCTTAGTACTCCTACGTACTTCTAGTAATATAATACCTGTTGCACGGCATTAATATATTGCTAGTACACATGTCTAGGTGGTTGTACTTGTACCCATGTATATACGTGTATAGCAATGACCATTGACTTGTTCATCGAAAAATAATTCAACGTTTTATATCATAATATATCCTTAAAGACTAATTCAAGAGTTGAGGGAGCATATGCTGCCAAGATCCAAACTGAGCTTTCGTTGCTGTTGAACGATCTATTATTCAAGAGAGGAAAGTTTGAGAACGATAACCAAGACATGTGCACGTGTTCCCTGAAGCTTAGCGTTTTGTTGGATTATTTCTATGATAGAGACAAACAACCCCTTTCTGTTACCTACACTGATCGAACAGACTAAATTATTATTGTTGATGGAACTTTTACGTAATCTGTGGCTCACAATACGTTGAAGACCATGTTAGGGCTTGTTAATTTGATGTTCATGTATGCCCCGAATGCCTATGTTCCAGCTAGATGCATGCTCCGCATCCAGCCAATGAAAGTACAGTAAAGCTTTTGAATTTCCCCGTTACAGGAATTAAACAAGTACTCCATCCATACCAACAAAGGGCAGACCCAGTGCCAGAGGCTCCCACACGAGTGGGGTCTGGGGAAGGGAATAACCGAAGCAAAGTCTTACCCCCACAGAAATTCTGCATCCTTTAAAAAAAAATTCTGCAAAGTCTTACTCCATCCATACCAACCATTAAAAAAAATGTCGTTTATGGTTATGTATAGGTCAAGCTTCCTTAAATTTAAGTAGAATTAGGCTCCATTTGAATCTTTGAATTAAAATCCATTCCAATAATCACTATTTAGGCACAAAAATCAGTTAAGTTAGCATGCCTGCATGTGGAACATATTTGTAGGCTGCTGTTGGCCACATAGGGGAGGTACTTATGTACTGTACTTCTGCTTACAGGTAAGCGAGTCGAAGAGCGTGGTATAAATTGCAAAGCAGAAATAGAGCATGGGAATTGATAGAATCTATTTCTATCTCTCACCCATGAGTTTAAGACAGATTTATATTTAAACTTTGAAAGTTCTCCTCAAATTTCCAAGCCAAATAGTCTAGTTCATAAAGTGGATTCTAATTCCTCCAAAATAAAAGGATCGAACCGGGCCGTTATATAAAATATTAGCAAAATTTATATCTTTAAATAAGTTTATTGTGAAATAATGTTGAATGATATGATTAATCTAACGATACTTATTATGTATCATAAAAATTAATAATTTCTTACATATTTTGGTCAAAATTAAATTTTTTGACTCCTCAAGAAGTGAGAATGACATTTTTTTTAGATAGACGAAGTATACCAAGAGGATTTCAGTTGAAAATTTTATTTGTAGAATTCCCATCCTCTTATGTACCTAACTTATATACAATATATTGGTCAAAATTAATACGTTTGGTTTTACCGCAACTATTCTTGGATCATGCTGTACTTTATATTTTTCTTTTTCGTTCCTTGTTCACAGGAACAATACTAGTATATGAGACATATTTCCATCACTCATTGGTCGACACCACTTGCATGCGTGTTTATTGCGTATAATATGTCTTTTACGTACCCTGACAAAGCAGTCATGGAAATGGAGGCGGATGAGCCCGGGTGCGACGCCGGAGTTGTTGGCGAAAGCAGCCGTGACGACCTGACGCACGAGCGCCTCGGCGTTGGGGCAGGTGGTGTGGTAGAACCCCACCTTCAGCTGGGCGCGGCTCGCCGTCGGCAGGAGCAGGCACACGGTGGCGACGCACACCACCAGGCCGGCAAAGCCGCCGCCGCTCGTCCTCATCCTCTCTCCCGCCCTTGCCAGAATGGCACTGCTATGCTAGCTGTGTAGTCACAACCACACCACTAATTATGAGCAGGCACTTGGTTTAACTCGATGGTTCCGCCAACGTTTATATAGAGGCGTGCCCGGCCCACCCGTGCAGGGCAGGTTTGTTTAGCAAAGAGTGCTGGCTAAGACAGCAGCCGGCGGAGAAGAAAAGTAGTACTGCAGCCTTATTAGTATATACTTTATATAGATATATAGAGGCTATATAAGCTTTGGCTCGTGTTCAAACTGACATGTCACCGTCAATTATGTGGTTGTGAAATAAATGGTGAGTGTATGGGACAGAAAATTCAAATTGTTCCTCCATCTGACATGAATGTTTAACTTGGTGTTCGTGGTTTGCAAAACTAGTCCATCCTATAGCTAGATGCAGTGGCACATTACGAATTCATTCCTTAAATCTAGTGGAACGACCCTATTTTTGTGTTAATTTATACTAATTATTAGCCTGTGCAAATGAGGTGGTGATGAGCAACTCATTTTATTTTAGAGATCAATCAAAAAACTGATGTGTAAGAAGATGATAGACCACTGGCCCATTCCTCAGACCAAACAACCACTGAGGTTTTAGACAAGATTTGGGTAACATCATTGTATTGGAGGATATGGTATATAATCCATATAAGTCTAGATATGTACTATCTCACTATAAAAAAATCAGGTGGTATGCAGTTCAATAGAGCATGCGTGCTTGAAAATAATCTATGGGCCCAATGTTTTCAAAGGCAAACTTTAAAAGGAGCTACCACTGAAAATATAGCTATTTTCATAAGTGGACCTGTAAAAAAACCATCTCTAAAAGTAGTGAGGATACTTGTCCATACGAGGCCTAAAGACCGAAATGCGTACCAAGAAAACAAGGCCAATTGAGCAACGACGCTCCTAACCAAGAGATGCCTAGGACGATTAGACCCATGATGGAAAGAGGGGTGCTCAATTTTCTGTCAGCTCAAGATAACTCTCGATTTGGTGGAAACTTGACACACGTGATCCGGTTTCCTATCACAAAAATCTAAACCATGCAACCTCAACAGCACACTCCTAACTTCTGTGTCTTGTGTGCTATCTCATTGAAGTCCATCACATGATACTGATGTTTTATTTGTCACTAGTACAAAACACCGACAAGTAGTTGTTGTATAAATAAATTCACAAATTATTTTTTCATATAGAGTTAAATGAAAACAAAAAATTATAGCAAATTGTAGAGCTGAATAAGATTTACAACTTCATAGTTGATACATTTAATTTGAAATAATTTAGAGAGCCAAATTTTCATCACAATCTTTAAAAATATATTTAAAATTTGAAATAAATATATATTTCTTCTAAAAATATGTATTTGGAACCATTTTTAGACCCAGTTAGAGCCATCTGCATAAAAAGTAGGACGTCTCTAAAAATCGCTTCTGATTTGGTGACAAATTATGTGATTTGTGGGTTCAGTCTATGATTTATTTTCTTTTTCCTACTTTTAACGTTGTTTTTAAAAATTCTGAAAATTGATTTCAAGAGATACCCTGTAAAAATCGAATCCATTGTAGTATGAATAAAAATTTGTTGGTAGTTTGTGATTTAACAGAAGGATAAATCTGTGGGGGACGTGGTGTACTACCTTATATGATCATATCTATTTATATGAGGTGTCCTCTTAGCTTGTACTGTAGAGAATGAATGATAGGATAGATGCATGACGCGGACTGACTCCAGGGCACGTTTTTGGGTTCCCATTTTCCCATCGAGGTTGCCTCGAAAGTCATGACGACTGACTCTCGATTTCCAGCAGAAGTGGTGTCCATCTTGATAACTCGTTTGGTCTGATAACGCGGCGATTCAAGCGGATTTTGTTGATCCATATCGTTGGTTTACTTCTACATACACACACACACAAAATTATTGTTTACTCAGTTATTATTATGTGTAGTACTACTACCATACTGATGACTTGCAGTTCAGAGATATACACACCGCACAAATACTAATCATATATATGGATGACATTTTTTATGTGTTTTGGCTTGAATAATCAAGAGTCATACACGTATGTATGGTATGCATCACGTGTCGACGTGTCATCTTTATTATGTGTTTTCAGAATTAAAATTAGAACTGCGAGGTGACATTTAAATACAGTAACAAAGCCCTAATAACAGCATGATTGTTAAGGCCTGTTTGATCAAACCTTGATTATTATTGTCGGATACCATAATTAGGGGTACCCAAATCAAGATGAAAAACCACCCGGCCTCCCCATTTAAGGGGAAAAATCAACAAAAGAGAGACGGGCTAAATTCTCCTTTGCTGGGTCTCCAGCAAGACATGAGCAAACCCATCCATCTCCCCGCTTCATCCGAGGCCTCACTCAGAGGGGTCTCGGAACACCTCCGATTCGCCCGAGGCCTCAGCCCTAGGGTCTCAGACACAGGTCGACCCACGACGACATCACCGCCTCGTCCGAGCCCCAGAATCGGCATTGTCTGTCTCCGCCTCGCCCGAGACCGGCCTCTGACGCCGCTCCCCCATTGGCGCACTCAAGACCCCCTATGATGTCACCCACGTTCTCACGTCTGTCCAACCGGACAAGCCAGGAATGACCGGGGTCAAATCACCACGCCATCATCCGTAACAGGCATGGGGAAGAGCTGCTGACCACTGTGCCACCCATACTGGCATTATACGCACGATTCGTGCCTGCGCAGTGTACGAAACAACCGTCCTAGGCCACTATTCCCACGATCGGGATAAGATCGCACCGCAATTCCCGCCTCCGAGGCCTCGGCCCTCTACGCCAGTCAAACTATAAGGACAAACACACCACGCCGCCTACATGATCAGGTATGACAGGGCACGTCGCTACAACACCAAAGGACAGAAACCACTCCCCCAACAGTAGCGCACATGCCTGGACACGTAGCAACAATGCCAGAAGTACCGACGCCATGCCTCTAAAGGGCAGACCACGTCGCCACCGGATAAGACCCTCCCGAGGCCTCTAGGCTCCTCCACTAGCAAGAGTCACACCATATGCCAATATTTTGTAACCCTGCACCTCCTTGAGATTATAGAAGGAGCATGCAGGGATCATTCCAAGGGGGGACAAAGAAGAAGAAGAAGAACAATCACCGCAACAACACAAAGCGAGATACGAGTAGATAACTCTCCTGGACCTTGCGAGGGCAACAACAGAGTCACACACACACCCCCATTCTCCTCTCTCACCTTGAGACCTGGGAGTTCCTCCCTCTATCACATCTGTTTGTAACCCCTACTACAAGCATTTCGGTGCAAGATAATACAGAACTCACCTCCTTCACTGGATGTAGGGCACTTCTCGGCCCGAACCAGTATAAATCGCCTGTGTTCTTCTTGCACATCATCCAGACCCCCGACGTGCAGACACTCATTACTCGTTGGTGCTAGGACCGCCGTTTCTTACACCGACAATTATAGTCTGGATTATGCATAGGATTATTTGACAAGTTCGACAATCAGTTGGGAGTAAGTTGGACTTTCAACACTTATAATACCCTACCTAGTCTCACCTGGATTATGGGATTATGATAATCAAGGGGTGTTGGTTATAATAAAACATCATATAATCAGTTCAGATTGGATCAAAATTTGATTATATAATCTGATTATTATAATCAGAGGGGTATCAAACAAGGCCTTAGAGCAAGGCCAGTAAGACTTGGCTATAAGCCAAGCTAACTCATTAATAGAAGTTTAGAGCCTTACTCATACAACAACTAATCCGTATGTATAATCTAAATAGTACTTTGTATTCAATAGACAAAGATAGCTAGGAGAGGAAGGGGTTGTTTAGTTGGTGAAAAAGTTTGGGTTCGGCTACTGTAGCACTTTTCGTTTTTATTTGGCAATTTGTGTCCAATCATGAACTAATTAGGCTCAAAAGATTTGTCTCGTGATTTACAACTAAACTGTGTAATTAGTTTTTTCTTTCGTTTATATTTAGTACTCCATGCATGTGTCGCAAGATTTGATGTGACAGGTACTGTAGAACTTTTTAGGTTCACTTTTTGGGTTGGTGAGCCAACTAAACAGGCTCGAAGAGTGAAGCTCAGCATGCAGAAAAAATGCCTTGGTTTCCGCGTTGAGCTAGTGACGAACAGAGCGCCAAGCATGGCTTCCTCTCTCCTCTGCCACATGCATATAGCTGACGTGTCAGGCAAAACTGTTATTTTACCTGCTCTTAGACTATCCGCACTCATGGACCTCTATATTCATCCTCTATACGTCCTAGTCAGCAAGATTCTCTCCTCTATACTCAATTCTCCCGCACCCATCCATCCTCTATATCATTCTCTATCCACTCTATCCATTATGGGACCCACTTGTCACTTTATCTAAATATATCCATGTGTGATCTAGTTTTGAAGGATTTATTGAGAAGAATTTAATGGTGCAATCGAAATTTAATTTGGATTTTTGGTTTGTGAGTTATAGCATTTTTTCCTTTGTTTAGCTAGTAGGGCCCGCCACTATAGAGTATAGAGTAAGTACTGTCCTGCTCTAAATATAGAGTGAGAGAAAGAATAGAGTATCGTTTTAGAGTACCTAGTGCAGCAATTTTTACTCTATATTCATACTCTAAAGGTTTAGAGTATTGTTTTAGAGTATCCACTGCGGATAGTCTTAGACTGCCTGAACCGGAGACGCAAAAGCATCCTGTATGTCTTCAGCTCAGTGAATATTAAGGAAAATAATCTGTAGCGGGTACCCTGTCTGAACCTATAAACATACTGCCTCCCCTATATTTGACGCAGAACAGGACGTATAGTGGACGACGCGAGCGGCTCCCACCACACGAGCGATAGCATGCAGCGCGCGGAGGGAAGATAGAAGAGAGAGGTGACATGCAGCGGGCCTCACTAATTTAAGTGGCTAAAAAATATTATAACTCACAAATCATAAAACTAAATTAAATTCCGATTGTGCCATTAAATTCGTTTCAATAAATTCTTCAAAACAAGATCTCACATGCATATATTTAGATAAAGTGACAAGTGAGCCCTACAGTAGATAGATGATGATATAGATGATGGATGAGTGTGAAAGAATTAGGTATAGAAGAGTGAATCTTGATAACTAAGATGTATAGAGGATAAATTTAGAGTACCACAAGTACAGATAGGCTTAGGCTACCCCCTCTATCCCATCCTCCATGGTGACCATTATTACTAGATTTTTTCTACTGCCTTAAGAACGCGTTATTCCCGTGAATGCATGATGTATCATATAAGAGTTATTGTGATCCGCTGCAGTAACAGTGCCCGAATGAACGGTCCTTTAGTAACGGGTTCCGTCAGTGACCAGTAACAGGTCATGTAAACAGTATCACCCCGCTGCAACAGTGCAGGTCCCATGAACAGTCCCTTGGTTTGAAACAGTACGGATCCTCATGAATAGTTTCCCCAGTTGCAACGGTGACAGGTCTCGTGAACAGATCCCCCGTTGAATAGTATCGGTTCTGAAACACAGTACGAGGCCGGCAGCAATGCGCGGGACCCGTCTAGTTAATAATTTTTTTTTGCCTATGCCCGTCTAGTTAATATTGTGTCCTTCCGTAACGTACTCCTACTGTTGTCTTTATTATTTCACAGATTTGCAGTAGAAAATGATCAGAACAGCCGGTGAGCGTCTGCAGTGTTTGTGTAGAAGCCAGATCTATGCATTTAATGCATGCATAGGCCCTGACACTTTAGGGTTGATTCGATAGAGGAGCAGCTCCGAGGCAAGTATCCGCCTCTTTGCAATAAAAAAAATATATCACTGACATAGCTCCAACGGCTCCAGCTACCCTGAGAGCACCAGTTTTATTTACTGATGATGATTGCCGGGATACATGCATGGTGAAAATGAGAATTTCGTGTACGCGCATATGACACTCACGCGTACACACGAACTACGCACTCTCGTACGCAGAGCAAACGTACTAGCCAGCAGGTAAACAACACGTACAAGATAACCTAAAGATGGACAGGCGCGTGCACACAAATGGATCCAGAGTATATATCATCACGCCGGTCGGCCGCCGATCGGGATCAGCTCGTGGCGATCTCATCGAGGGACGCGGTGGTGGATCCAGAGTAGGAGTAGTAGGGCACTGTCGTCTGCTGGATCCCCACCGACGACGAGCCGTTGTTGACGACGCTGCAGTTGAGCCTGATCTCTCCCTGGCTCCCCGTGAGCACCTGGATGTTCCCCATCTTGATCATGGCGGCGACGAACTTCTCCTTCCAGAGCGTCTCGTTGGCCGCGAAGCTGTTGACGGAGGCGTTGAGCGTGGAGTTGACCCGCAGCTGGTTGTCGGAGAAGAAGAGGCCCAGGTTGAGCGGCAGCAGCTTGTAGTAGTTGTTGTCCAGCACCGCCGGCGTGCTCGGGTCGACCACCGTCGTGGTGGGCGTCGACGAGTTGGCGTTGGACGGGCACAGCGCTTGCAGCAGCGTGGCGTACCCTGCGCTCAGCCCCGAGTCAACCTGCATGTGAATGGCATCAGACGTTCGATCAGGTGGAGACTGACGACGAACTGAAGACGATGTGCGTACGATCGGGGTGGATCCGTTGTAGATGCGTGCGAGGAAGGAGGTGCAGAAGGAGCGGCCGACGGTGTGGGCGCCGGAGAGGATGACCATCTCCTCGTCGGTGAGGTTCTTGGCCGCGAAGTTGGCCACCAGCTGGGACGCGTTGAACGTCGGCGCGGGGAGGTTGGCGGTGGCGTCCGAGGCGAGGGAGACGTTGCCGTCGCGGCGGCCCGACGGCACCTGGTACGGGAGGTTCCCCGTGAGGTTGATGCTGTCGCGCGCCGCGAACGCCACGATGTCCGCGCAGGACACCGTCTGCGGGCAGCTCTGCTCCACCGCCGCCTTGGCCGCGTCGATCACCTGGAACCCGCGGAGGCTCGGGTTGTTGGGCGCCGCGTCGCGCTCCGCCGTGTTGTTCGGGGAGGTCAGCAGCACCGACGCGTCACAGCCCTGACGACGACCCCGTTTGCATTGCAAAATCAAAATCACAAGTAGAGAGTACACACATGAATCAAGATACTAGTATACTACTACTGTGTACTGAATTTCTTTCTCATTCACTACTGTTGCTGTTGCAGTGTTATAATATATATATGTATGTGTAAAAAAATTCCAGGTTATTTCCAATAAGCTGCTCGATATCATGTCATGTGTGGTGTGGTAATAATTCTTGCATTTAAACAAAAAAAATTACAGTCTTTTACCGCTGTTTGTGCTGTCCAAGAAGGAACATCACAGCGGATGCTTGCTTTTTCTGAATGTTCCCACCTACGACAGTGTGACTACAGTGGCCAGCGATGACCACAAGTCCACGAAACCAACGAGGAAGAAGATGCACGTGGTACCGTCGAAAAGGCTGTTCGATCTGGAGCAGAGAGGAGATAGAGATATAGACGAACAACGGTACGGAGTACATGGAGCTATCTCCTTTGACTTTACTACTTTTTTAACGTCGATCTTGACGGTTCATTACTTTGTTTGACAATTCATATACATGTATATGTGAACTTTTGCTCTCTTTTTTTCCTTTTGAGCTTTCTAGCCATGCAAGAGAACCTACAGATGATGGGTTAAAGCTATCAGCTATGGACTATGGATGAGCTATGACTTCCAATACATCGGTGATTATTTATAATATATTTACAACTTTGAATGACTTTTTTAATTGCAACTTGCAAAAGCACAAGTCCATGAGGTGTTGTCCTTGTCCATATCTCCAAAAGAAGGGAAACCGACCAAAGAAACCAAAAGGTGAAGACTGAAGAAGCAGTTAGGATGGCATCATGCATGGAAGCAAGGCATATGTGACTATCGACTAACTGAAGCCTTTATTCCGTCCATATGACCATATACAATGGGAAACCAAGGCCAGAATACTTGAATATTAATGTGTAGTTGCTACCTTATTCCCTTAGCTATAGTACTCGCTGGTCGGCTGCCGGCTGGAGTAATATATTAATAACCATAAAAAAAAACTGGAAACAATCAACAGTAGACGAACTCTATTACCGAGTTAATCCAATGCTAGCAAGAGAGGTCAGTTGATAGCAATCGATCGTCGTTATTGTGCAAAAGATCGAGATTAAGCCAAACAAGCAGAGAAGAAACAGAACAAATCAAAAACCAAGAGCAAATCCAAAACCAAGGGGACGGAAGAGGCGGCATCCATGTACATGTATACGTACCCTGACGAAGCAGTCGTGGAAATGGAGGCGGATGAGGCCGGCGGCGATGCCGGAGTCGTTGGCGAACGCGCTCGCCACCGCCTGCTGCACCAGGGACTCGGCGTTGGGGCAGCTCGTGTTGTAGAACCCCACCTGCAGCTGGCCTCGGGCCACGGCCGGCAGCTGGAGGCACAGCAACACAGCGGCGGCCGCCATGGCCGCTGCCGCCACCGCACCCTCCGTTCCCTTGCTTGCAGCCGGAGACATGACGGTAATGTATGTCTCTGGCGCTAGATCTAGCTACTCTACCTGTCTGTCTCCGAGTGTGTGTGTGTGTGTTTTGTATCATCGTGGGGCGACACACGACGGTTTATATAGAAGGGATTTCAGTAGCAAGCACAGATCTTGAGGCGAGGGAACGTGATGCAAGCGAGACTTCTTTGATGACAAAAGAAAGATGCAGTTGCTATAGCCTGTACAGACCGGCGTGCTTGCTGTTATCTTTTACATTAACTAGACTAAATGGCCATCTTTATTGTTCTATTTTAGAGATGGAGGTTTTTATTTCATTTTTTTTGCTACGTTGCCCATCTTTCATCAGCGTATTAAAGGAGTGTTTGGGACTGCTCTACATACTCTACCATGGAGCAGTTCCACAAATTACTGAGTTTGTGGAGCACCTTTTAAGTTGCTCTTACAACTCTATCTTTTTTTCTCAAACAGAACGCGTGGAGCTGAAACCGTTTGGCTGAAAAATGTGGAGCAGAGCAGTCCCAAACACTCCCTTAAGGCTTTAATGAACTAATTGTTTTGCCGTATTTGGGAATGAAAAATTGGGGACTTCTCCTCTTTGGGTCTTGGCACGGTTACTCACATTTTCGGGGTTTATTTTAGTAAATTATTAGTGGACTTTGCTTTTAGTATTAGATGACATGTTCGTCACCAGTGAGACGTCTACAGTAACTTCATCAAACCCAAGGTTTGTTGTTTTAGTCAGTTAGAGATGATCATAGGGATAAAACACGGGTATATGTTAGCGTCTATGTTTGTATTGTTGTTTACCAAAAAGTTAAGACAATATATTATTTAATAATTGATTATTACTTCATATGATGTTGCTGCTTTCCGCTCCTTTATCTTGTTAGACCGATAAATTTTAAGCCTATTTATGTATAAATAGTTAGTATTTACCTAATATCAATACAGAGTAAAAGAGAATACAAAAGACAAGACAATAGTACCTAACAAATTTTTGTGCTTATTTAAAGCAAAAGAAATTCCTTAATTTTTGTAATGCTTCTCTGTATTATATATTCTAGGACAGAGTGAGTATATTTTCTTATTAGCCGAATGATATTTGATACTTGCCTCTTTTTTCCCTTCATACTACATAGCCCTTGCGAAAATGTGTGAACTAGAGCTCAGATACTTTGGATGTGGGCTTGCCTTGTTGGTGCTGGGTCAGAGGTTTCGTTTCAACGTAGACTAGGGCCTAGTTTAGATGCTGAAAAAATTTCAACCCGATGAATAGTACCATTTTCGTCTTATTTGACAAATATTGTCTAATCATGGACCAACTAGGCTCAAAAGATTCATCTCGTGATTTCCAACTAAACTGTGTAATTAGTTATTATTTTTACCTACATTTACTACTTCATGCATGGGTCCAAAGATTGATATGATGGAGAGAGAGTGAAAAAAATTCTAACTTTTCATGTGTATCTAAACAAGGCGTAGATGTCCAGATTCTAGAAAGTTTGATTTTCCTACGG
Source organism: Saccharum spontaneum (assembly GCA_022457205.1). Lineage (NCBI taxonomy): Eukaryota > Viridiplantae > Streptophyta > Magnoliopsida > Poales > Poaceae > Saccharum > Saccharum spontaneum. Next base: position 26,490,306 of record CM039589.1, on the reverse strand, counting down.
CCTAACTAATTGTCCAACAACCCATCTATGACTCCTAAGCAAATAGTATGCATTTCCATTTCTATCTAATATTAGCAATAAAAATTATGCTTGAAAAATGCGATCATTATATATGTGTGTCCGCGTGCAAAGATAAAAATGCACATTTACAACCTTCGTTCGTATACTCACTCACATATATATTCACAAGTGTGTCCTTCTCCCGACTACATATAGCGTCATGGAAGCCCTCACAGATATATGTGCACATCTTATATGTAATATGTGCACATCTGCTTTTTTTCCGGGCAGAGGAGTAAAGATCTTGCTCCAACATGCATTACTTGTGGATGCATGTCAGCAGGTACATCCACTCTTTCATCATCATCGCGGCTTTGCAGGCAATTTCTCTTGGCTGCTTTTGCTTGGATGTGCTTAACGTACTTGACTAAACTTGAGAAAAGCAAAGAAGCTATATCTGGCTCCATCATTGGTCCGACATATAGCAAAGGTAAATGACGAGAGTGCGGGCAACATAAATACGAATATGTTTAGATCCTATGGTCTAAAATCTTGTTGGTTAAAGTTAATTTTGGATGATGCAGTTTTCAAAAACTGTAGTATCATAAAACTGTGGTAGTTTTATAAGTCAAAGGGACACAAAACCGTGGTTTAGAAAAAAGAGGACATAAGTGGAGTTTCTAAAACTCCAAAAAGATTACAATTTTAACAAAACCATGGTTATAGAGACTACAATATTTGTTGCATCCAAACATCCAGTAGCTTTTAAGAACCAAAGTATTTTATAAAATCTTAGTATTTCTCCAATACCTCAAAAATACTTTGCATCCAAACATGACCTAAACTTTAGATCATGTTAGCTCACTTCCATGGCTTCTGAGGGTTAGCTAATGTTTTGACATGTTTAGAGCCTCTAGAGTCAAAGTGGTCTAAAATTTAGTAGCTAAACTTCATGTATGAGGAGTTTCAAATAGGATCTAATTAAATTCATTTATTCATACAAACGTCCTTTGGATTCTTCATCACACAACACTTTTTGCCGCGTGTTTGTTTCTTCTAGCTAGCAGCACTAGTACAGAAACGATTTTAGAGACGCTTCCCTTTTCTAAGAGAAGCTGTTTTCTTACCACGCCATCTCTAACCTTCGTGGGAGGCACTTTGCTACAATTTTTTAGGGTTGTTTCATTAAGAAAACCGCCCCTAGAAATGTTTCTATTTTTAGGGGCGGTTAAAACCGCTTCTGAAAAAACGATTTTCCAAGACATTTGCTTATGTCAACCGTCTCCAAAATGAGTCATTTTTAGAGGCGGTTTTGATAAGTCCACCGTCCTTAAAAATCAATTTTCAAGGGTGGTTGACTAAGTCAACCATCCTTAAAAATAGCTGCAACACAAATAAATTCATATCTTTTTTAAATGAAGTTGGATGAAAACAAAATTTATATCAAAATTGTAGAGATCGACGAATTCTAAAACTTGTAGTTGATAAATTTTTTATTTGAGACCATTTAGGGTTCCAAATACATAAATTAAGTCTCAGATTTTAAATTTTAATTTTTTGAATTTTAAAATGACCTTGCATGGAGAAATGTCCTATATCAAAGTTGTAGTGCTCAACGAGATCTATAAAACTTTGTAGTTGCAAGTATTCTCATTTAAGATTGTTTATGAATTAAAGTATTGATTATAAAATTCGTACATATTAATACAAATAGACAACATCGTAGAACTAGATACACGTGACTGTGTGGTGCGGTGGTAGGGGATGGAACATGCAAGGAAGAGGTTGTGGGCTCGAAACAAGTGAAAATTAAATCTTGTGAGCTATAACCGGTCCTCATCCCTTAGGGCTACATTAAAAAATATTTTTTCTTATTTTTATTAGACTCTAAATGATTTTTAAAAAATCAAAATTTTTGGAACAATTGACTTCAGTCAACCACCTCTGAAAATCGATTTTTATGGATAGTTGTCTTAACTTAACCACCTCTGAAAATCACTTATTTTTACAATCGGTGACATTGTAGTGGTTTCTCTAAAAACCGGTTTTAACCGCTTCTAAAAATCTTTTCTATACTAGTGCAGTTCAGGTTTTTTTGTTTATCTTTTCCCTTCTTTCTTGTCACATGATTGATGAACGTCCGCACGCATGCATACTTCGGTAAGGAAACATTGATTTATGTTGACACATCAAGCTGTATGCATTCTTGTATTTGGCTGTTTTCTCCATTTATTTTGAAAAAACATGGATTTGACCGGGGAGACCAAATTTGGTCGTCCAAAATAAATCATTGCAAGGAACCCTTTTGCTACCTACCTAAACCATACAAGGAATGCCCCTTTGCCACCCCCCCCCACCCAAAAAAAAAACAATGGCATGAAACGTTGGTATCATGAAACATGCTGTTGATTGGAGTGATATGTTTTTTTTTTGTGACTTATTGGAGTGATATGTTTAGATGGTCCAGATATAGCACCCTTGCTACCTGTATAATATGCAGCAAATTAAAACAACATTATCCACCGTACCAATCCCAGTTGCCCTACCTTTTTTTCTTTAGAATCCCAGTTGCCCTAGCTTCAGGAATATTATATGGTTATATGCGCGTGTACAGCTGTCCAAGGCCGGGCCCACAAATCAGGCCCTTTGTTCCGACGTGGGCCTACCACTACCCACACTCATGGACATCTATATTCATCCTCTATACGTCCTAGTCAGTAAGATTCTTTCCTCTATACTCAATTCTTCCGCACTCATCCATCCTCTATATCATTCTCTATCCACTGTGGGATCCACTTATTACTTTATCTAAATATATCCATGTGTGATCTAGTTTTGAAAGATTTATTGAGACGAATTTAATGGTGCAACCGAAATTTAATTTGGATTTTTGGTTTGTGAGTTATAGCATTTTTTCTCTTTGTTTAGCTAGTGGGGCCTGCCACTATAGAGTATAGAGTAAGGACTGCACTACTCTAAATATAGAGTGAGAGAAAGGATAGAGTATCGTTTTAGAGTACCCAATGCAGCAATTTTTACTCTATATTCATACTCTGAAGCTTTAGAGTATCGTTTTAGAGTACCCACTCCGCGGGTAGTCTAATCCTTCTCCTTGTTCCCATACTGTTTGCTCATCGATGGCCGTGCTAGTTTGTTGCCTTTGCATGATCCTTTGGGAAGCATGTGTTAGTTGTACCTTGTTAAGGTCTCGTTTGGCACGGTTCAAAAATGATTTCGGAATCGGTAAAACCAAATACAATAACTTCAACGATTCATAGTTTATCTTAAGAGAAGAATTTTTTTAAAAAAGACTCTTTTTTTGCGAATAAAAAAAAAGACTCTTATTACTTGTCCATAGAGGAATGGAATCGAAACGGTTTCAAACGGGCCTTTAGTCCACACATGACCATGTCAGTTGCTTCTGCCAACAAAGAAGCCTTTGATTACTAACCCCTTGTTTAGTTTCTCTAATTCTCCCTCAAATTTTACTATACAAAAAGAAGATTCCTCGTCACATCAAAATGTCGGCAAATGCATAGAGTACTAAATGTTGATGAAATCAAAAACTAATTATATAGTTTTGTTGTACTTTGCGAGACGAACATTTTAAGCCTAGTTAGTCAAAATTTGGATAATTTTTATCAAATACAAACAAAATGCTACAGGAACTCTGATACAGTGTTTTTCTCCCCAATTCTCTGAACTAAACGAGACCTAACTATTTCTGCTGGTTTGCTGTATTGGCCATGGAAGACGGGTCATGAGCTCTAGATAATATAATATAATATAATATAATATAATATAATATAATATAATATAATATAATATAATATAATATAATATAATATAATATAATATAATATAATATAATATAATATAATATAATATTGTTGTGGGTCACTTGCACCCGTACGAGGATATCGAGGAGAAGAACATGATCAGCACGTGCACGCACGCACGCCACCATGAACGACAAATTAAAGCCGCATTTTCCGCAGGAAGAACTTCATACGGTTTCTAGTTCTACAGATCTTTTGATGCATCTCTTGTACGGGATTTTTCACATACACGCATCCTTTATATAATGTGGTAACCGTACATGCATATGCTCAATGAATACTATATATACTTCTGTCATTTATCAAAATCCTTTGTCGCAGAGGCCGGAATTTTTTCGTTTTCTAAAAAAAATTATCAAAGTCCCAATTAATAATCAAATGCATCACGTTCTTGACTAAATGGAAGTTGCTTAATTGACTGGGAAGGCCCAATAATGTTTATATATCCAAGTTCCTAGCTACAGTTTTTAAGAAACATAGCTGTTGACTTAAATTATTTACGACTGTATTTTTGTGTCCTTACTTTCCTTGTGCTGTTGTTTTTAATTAATTGAGAATGTTACTTAACATATTATGTCATTATGTGCATCAAATGTCAAATACAAATCTGGCATATAGCTTTCATCTGCGAACACAAGGTTGACAAGTATTTTTGTGTATTCGTTTTGTGATGAGTGATTGTCAATGTGATCCACGAAGTAGGTTGAGTGGTGACTAACCCTACCATGGCGAAAGCTATGTGTGCGACATGTCTCCTTACTTTCCTTGTGCTGTTGTTTTTAATTAATTGAGAATGTTACTTAACATATTATGTCATTATGTGCATCAAATGTCAAATACAAATCTGGCATATAGCTTTCATCTGCGAACACAAGGTTGACAAGTACCTTTGTGTATTCGTTTTGTGATGAGTGATTGTCAATGTGATCCACGAAGTAGGTTGAGTGGTGACTAACCCTACCATGACGAAAGCTATGTGTGCGACATGTCTCTTGGCTGGTGTTGTGCAGGTTTCGAGCTCAGAGGCGGTGGTCGACGGCAAGGTGAAGGTCAAGTAGAAACGTGCCGTGCCGACGGACCAGGAGCGGTTTAGGACGGACGTGAAGCTTGGACCGAGAGACCCGGAGGCCGGGTGACTAGCCACGGTGGCTGACACTTGGGACATCGATAAGTGTGAAGAAGACATGGGAGTGACAGTGTTGATCGAGTCAAGACGGTGGACGTGCGGGTCGAGCGAGGCTCAGGAGGACTTGGTGTGCTGACCGGTCGAGGACGGCGGTGACATGCGTCGAGCCGGGGGACGCGTATGGAGTATGCTACTCGCGAGCGGGTTTGGTGGTTTGGGCCTCAAAACCATCGGTGGCGGGTTTACGAGTTTGGGTCTCAAAACCCGGACAGAGGTTCCGAGGAGGAACGAACGGTACGGGCGGCATCAGTGAGTTTGCGTCGAGGCGAAGCTACTGATGAGGAGGCGCGGTGGCCGTCGAATGAAGATGAGACCGGGTTGGACCATAACGTCCTCGGGCTAAGTGGTTTGACTCAATTGTATCCAGAGGCAAAATTGGGATCGTGTAATAGCCCTGTTAAATTGGATGAGGGAGCCCCCGTCTCCCTCACCTCCTCCATTTATATTTTTTTCTTGTTAGGGTTTCCCCCTCCCCATGGTTGCTTGTGGGAGAGAGGTCCACTAATCCATCTGATTTGTGTAAGAACCAAGATTTTAAGTGGGAAAGGAGGTCCTGAATCCTCCTTGTGTCCTCCGTGATTCGGCGGGAGAATCACTCTTTGTGTTCTTGATGTGTTTTTCGCGTTCTTCTCCTTCCTCCTCTCGTTCATGAGTTGATTCATCGTTTCTAGACCATTTTGATCCATTCTTTTTTGCATTGATTTGAGCTATGACGTGAGTAGAGCCTTTCCACCGAAGGAAATCAACCAATTCCTCACGAGCTCGTAGATCAGCCGATTTCTTAGTCTAGGTCTCAAGAACCGGTGTTTTTTGTTCCCCTTTGATTTTCCATTGATTGGTTTCAAATTGGGCGATGACCTCTTAGAGATAGCTCCCCTACTGTCTTGTGATCAAGCTCACCAAGTTTCGTGATAGTTAGTGAAGGTTTGGCCGCAAATTAGAAGATCTAAGTGAGGAGACGATTTTCAGAGCTCTTTGTTCTTGCTGATTCATGATTTGCGGACCGTTCGAAGTACTATAGCGGACAGTCCGGGAGTTGAAATTTTTTTCTGTGCTTTCTTTGCTGCACGGTGTCCGTACTTGTGGACTATCAGGCCCCTAAGCCCGGACTGTCCGGGGGGTACTGTAGCGGTGGTTTTCAGACCGAGAACAGAACTGTTTCCACGAAGTTCGGTTTCTGATTTTTGAACTGTGGACTGTCTGGATACTGTAGCAGACTATCCGAGAACACTGTAGCAGACTGTCCGGAGTACTGTAGTGGATAGTCCGCAACTCTCTGTTTTGTGCTGTTTTGTTCATTTCTCGCCCGTTCGATCTCTGATTCGAGTTTTTTCTTTTGCGTTGGGTTTCTACTGATCTAAGAAACTTTTCTAGGGTCTCTTGACTTTGGTGGCTCGTGTTTTTATAGCTTTTGTTTGTGTGCCTTTTGGAGGTTGATTTTGGGACAATGGTTGAAAGTTTCAAAAGAAATTTGAGGCTCTCATTCACCCCCCCCCTCTGGGTCGCCGTTTTCGGTCCTTCAATTGGTGTCAGCCAGTTAAGGATTATTTCATCTTAATCGGTCCGTGATCCATGAAGACGACATAGAGCGTGGTTTTAGCAAACCACCGTTCTTCGATGGAACAAACTACCCCTATTGAAAGATCCACATGTCCGCGCATCTTTAGGGGATTGATTGGCTTGTCTGGGAGATTTGCGATGATGCTACCTACGTTGTGCTTGAACCCCATGCTCGTGTCACGCAAGATCAAAAAGATCGGCACAATGCTAATAGCATAGCTCGCGTAGTTCTTTTCTCGAGTCTTTCGCTTCAAGAGTTCGAGAGAGTTTCCGATTGTACTACCGCTCAGGAGATCTGGGTGAGGCTTTAGAGCTATCACGAGGGGATCGCACAGGTCAAAATCAGACTCTGCGAGACATACAAGAGAGAGTACGAGAACTTCACCCAGCTTGATGGCGAGTCCATCGATGTCATGTTTTCTCGCTTTCAGACCATCGTAAACAAGATGCCTACAAACATAGCACAATTACCTTATGACGATCATGAGAGGGCACTCAAGCTTCTATATGCCCTAGATCGAAAGGTATGGGATGTGAAGGTGATCGCCATCATTGAGTCTTCAGGGTATGAGACCCTCACCGTGGATGATCTTTTCAGCAACCTCAAGTCCACCGATATCGACTACCAGACCCAAGCCAAGTTCAAGAATCCCTCGGCATTGACTATGGCTTTGGTCTCAGGTAACGGCTTAAGTTCTTTGGCTAACCCTTCACAAATGTCTTTTGCCTTGTCCTCTTTGGTGTCTGTCATAGAGGAGCAGTTGGAGGCTTTTAGGGATGATGAGCTGGTGTTGGTCGTCAGCCGATTTTTGCGGTTTCACAACAACCGCTTGAACTGCCAGCGTGGTGGGGGTCCAAAGGAAGGATGCTACGGCTGTGGAGACCCAGACCACTTCGTCGGCCACTGCCCCAAGAAGAACAAGCACTCCTCTGACAAGTATGATTCCAGCAAGCACAAGGACAAGCACGAGTACACCTCCAAGCACAAGTTGAAGGGAGGATTCGATAAGGAGTCACTCAAGAAGAAGTACTTCAAGAAGGCCAAGGCCCAAGAGCGCGCCTTCCTCGCCTCCCTCAGCGACCTCAACAACGACACCAACGACGATCGTTCTTCTTCCTCAAGTGATGATGAGTCCGAGAAGAGGCGTGAGGACAAGTTGACCGGGCTTTGTTTTGTCGCCAAGTCCATCCATGGAGGCTATTGCACCATGGACATGGATGAAGGGATGAAGCCCAACAAGGATGTGCTTCTCGACGATGATGACTCTACCGAGGTAAAACTCACTGTTGATGCTCTTATTGTCGAGCTTGATATCATGACTGATACTTTGATGAGTCAAGATAAGCTGCTAAAACATGCTTCTCATGAGATAAAAGAGTTTAAGGACAAGCTAGAAGTTGTGAAGAAGGAGCTTGAGGAAGCTAAGAAGCTTATCATTCATGTGTTTGACGAGGTTGAGTGCGATGAATGTGCTATTCATATGACCAACTTTTCTGAGTTGCAATCTAAGTATGTTATCTTGTTAGATAAGAATGATGAGCTGAAGGCTAGGTCTAGCTTGTTGGGTGCTGCAAGTCCTGTTCGGGCTTGCAATCTGAGCTGGCAGAGAAGAATACCAAGATCCTTGCTCTTGAGAAGGCCAGTTTAGATAGCACGGTTGTTGAGTGTGCACGTTGTGAGAGCTTGGTGTTGGAGCTTGAGTCTTGCAGGTGTGACAAGATGAGATCCGAGGAAGACAACACATACCTTCAGTCCATCTTGAATTGGGTGTCTTGTAGTGAGCCACAGTTGGGCATGATGATGAGCCAGTTCAGACGGGGAACTGGGACATCGGGAGTAGACTTTGCTCTAGGTGGGAAGGGTGAACATGTCTATGGCAAGGTTGGTGAGTTAAGTGGTTTGAGCCCAAGTGAGAAACCTCCTACTACTCCCAAATTGATCAAGATCACTCCATCAAAGCCCACTAAGCCCACTATCAAAGATGGAGTGTTTGAAGAAACTCCACCCCAGAAACAAGTTTGGGTTCTAAAATCGAACCATCATAGGAACCCACTTGACACTCTACCGAACATCTCCGAGGATCCCCTTTCTAATGCCAAAAGGCCACCAAGGGTGAACCATACCCACAAGAGAGTGAGCCAACAACCACCCAAGAGAGAGGTAAGGTATCACTGTGAGTACTGCCATAGGGATGGTCACCTTGCTGAGCTTTGCTTTAGAAGGAAGAGAAATGAGCGGCGAGAGTACGAGTTGAACAACCGGAACATGTACCGCCCGCCCCATGGCGTACATGTGTCGCCTGTTCAGAGGCGCAGTGCTAGGCCAAGAGGTGCAATGCCTCAAGTTGCGAGACCCCATGGTGGTCGTGCCCGGCATGGTTCAGGTCGTGATCAATATGACTTTGGATCTCGTGGCAGTAGCTTTCAGTCTTATAGCTCTAGCGGACCAAGTTTTTCCCCACGTGGAGCCCGTTTTCCTCAAATGGGACATGGCATGTTTGGTGTTTTTTCTAACACTTTTCTAAGGCAAATGAGCCAACACTGGTATCCTTCACAGTTTACTAACCCCAGTGTTGCACCATTTGCTCATCCCATGTTTTCTATTGATGCAGGATGGAGGCCTGGAGAACACATGGCTCATTGATTCTGACTGTTTGCGCCACATGATCGGAAGTTCAAAATGGTTCTCCAGTCTCGACTCCGTGCAATGTAAGGAGTACATCACATTCGAGGACAATAGCAAAGGTAAGGTGCTTTCTCGTGGGATCATTCGAGTCAACGAGAGTTTTATCTTGAAGGATGTTGCTTTGGTTTCAAATTTGCATTTCAATTTGCTTTTAGTTTCGTAACTCCTTCAGGATGGCTTTGAAGTGCGCTTTAAGACCGGCTTGTCTCGAGTTCTTGATTCCCACGGAAATCTTGTTTGCCAGATTATCCCTTTTGGCCGTGTCTTTTGAGCTGATTTTTCTCACTCCTTTGGCTCTTCTCAATGTTTGGTGGCTGGATCCTTCTCTGAGCTTTGGAAGTAGCATAGAAGACTAGGTCACTTGAGCTTTGACTTACTAGCTAGGTTGAGCTCACTTGACTTAATCCGAGAATTGCCTAAGTTGAAATTTGAGAAGGATTTGGTCTGCCACCCTTGTCGTCACGAGAAGATGGTTGCCGCTTCACACCCACCTGTGAACCAAGTTATGACCAAGGAACCCGACGAGCTACTTCACATGGACACAGTTGGTCCAGCTCGGGTTTGGTCAGATGGTGAGAAGTGGTATGTTCTAGTGATCGTGGACGACTTTTCTCGCTACTCTTGGGTGTTTTTCATGGAGGGTAAGGATGAAGCTTTTTCATATGCTTGGGATTTGATTCTTTGGTTGCAAAATGAGTTCCCTAAGCATGCCATGAGAGCAATTCGTAGTGACAATGGCACAGAATTCAAGAATACTCATTTTGAAACCTTTTGTGCTTCCTTGGGCCTAGAGCATTAGTTTTTCTCTCCCTATGTCCCTCAGCAAAATAGTGTTGTTGAGCGTAAGAATCGGACCCTTGTTGAGATAGCCAGGATGATGCTCGATGAGCATAGGACTCCTAGGAGATATTAGGCCGAAGCGATCAACACCGTGTGCCATGTTTCCAATCGTATTTTCCTTCAAGCTTTCTTGAAGAAGACTTCTTATGAGTTACGATTTAGAAGACCACCCAAGGTAAGCCATTTTAGAGTGTTTGGATGCAAGTTCTTTATTCTAAAACAAGGTAATTTTGAGAAATTTGAGTCTCGATCCTCCGATGGTATTTTTCTTGGTTATGCTTCACATTCTCATGCTTATCGTGTACTTAACCTTGAAACTAACCGAGTTGTAGAGACGTGTGAGGTTACCTTCGATGAGACCATGCCTTGTTCAGTTCCTGTCTATGAATGTGCAGATGATCAGAAGATCGGTGAGAGCATCTTTGTTGAGGAGAATGAGGAAGATGCTGATTGGGGAGAAGCCGAGCCAACCTATTCGGCTACTCCAGTCGAGTCTGCGATGACTACTTTGGCTCACGGCCCTGACCCATCTTCTTCCACTACTTGGGGTCCGCACGAGCCGCCTTCTTAGCCTACGTCGGCTGCACCTAAGGAGGCCCCAGCTGCTGTTTACAGGGAGGCGACTTCTTCGAGGGAAGCACCTCAACACATTCAACGTCACCAGCAGCCTCAGACCATGATCGGCGACATCGACTAGCGGGTCACGTGGTCCAGGTCACATCAGATCTCACACTTCGCTCACTCTACTTTCGTAGCTTCTTTTGAGCCTCAAGATATTGGACATGCACTATCTAATACCGATTGGGTCAATGCTATGCACGAGGAGTTCATGAATTTTGAGCAGAACCAAGTGTGGGTTTTAGTTCCACCTCCACCAGAGTGCCACCCCATAGGTACAAAGTGGGTTTACAAGAACAAGCAAAGTAAGGATGGGGTGGTAGTGAGAAACAAGGCGAGATTGGTGGCTCAGGGTTTTTGCTAAAAAGGGGGAATATAGTATAAAGAAACCTTTCTCCTGTTGCCCGTGTAGAAGCTATTAGGATCCTTTTAGCATTTGTAGCTTCAAAAGGGTTCAAGCTGTATCAGATGGATGTGAAGAGGGCCTTCTTGAGAAAGAGGTTTATGTGAGGCAACCTCCTGGCTTTGAAAATCCTAAGTTCCCCAACCATGTTTTTAAACTCCACAAAGCCTTGTATGGTTTGAACAAGTTCCAAGAGCCTGGTATGAGCGTTTGAAAGCTTTCTTGCTTGATAAGGGTTTTAGAATGGGTTCCGTAGATAAGACTTTGTTCCTCCTCAAGCAAGGCACCGACATCCTTTTGGTTCAGATATACATGGATGATATAATCTTTGGTGGCTCTTCTCATGCTCTTGTTGGCAAGTTTTTAGATATGATGAGCAGAGAATTTGAGATGAGCATGATGGGCGAATTGACTTTCTTCCTTAGGCTACAAATCAAGCAAACACGCGAGGAGACGTTCGTGCACCAAGGCAAGTACACCAAGGATGTGCCCATGAAATTTGATATGGGTGAGGCCAAACCTTTTTTGACACCCATGTTGACCACAACGGCCCTAGATGAGGACAAGGAGGGAGAAGCCATGGATCAGAAGGAATACCGAAGCATGATCGGATCCCTACTATACCTGACGGCTATGAGACCAGACATTCAATTCACGGTCTGCTTGTGCGCGTGCTTTCAGTCTTCGCCGCGCACGTCTTATCGTCAAGCCATCAAGCGGATCCTCAGGTACCTTCATTTCACACTAGAGTTTGGTCTTTGGTTTTCGGCCTCCTCCTCTTTTTTCTCTTTGTGGGTATTCCGATGCGGATTATGCTTGTTGTCGTGTTGAGAGGAAGTCTACTTCCAGGACTTGTCAGTTCTTAGATCTTCTCTTGTGTCTTGGTCTTCTCGCAAGCAGTCTAGTGTCACCCAATCCACCACAGAAGCTGAGTATGTTGCTGCTGCTACTTGTTGCTTTCAGTTGCTTTGGACGATAGCTACTCTGAGAGACTTTGGGTTAGAGTTTAGGCGAGTGCCTTTGTTTTGTAACAGCACTAGTGCCATAAGTGTAGCCAAAAACCCAGTCCTCCACTCAAAAGACAAAGCACATAGAAGTCCGCTTTCACTTCTTGCGAGACCACTATGAGAAAGGGGACATCGACCTTATTCATGTTGACACCCATAACTAGATCATAGATATCTTCACCAAACCTCTTGACCAAGCCCAGTTTGCTCGCTTGCGAGGGGAGCTTGGAGTTTGTTTCCCTTTTTAGAGGAGGAAACTTTAGGTGTTGTATTCTAGTTTTGCTTTTCTTTGTACTTTAGCTTTTACTTTTGCTTTTGCATCATACTTGCATATCATATCATCATGTATCATATTGCATCCTGAGCTTCATCCTTATAGTAGCTAGATTGACACTATACTCTTGTTGGGGATGTTATGGATATACATGATGTGCTTTGGCTTAGGCTCACTTTGATCTTTTGATACATATTATGTGCTAAAAATGCCTTTTTACAAATTGTGAACATGAATAACACTTGATGAAACTTGATATGTGTTCACCTCTACTTGTGGCAACTAGCATCTGTAGGATGTGTCAAGATCTCTTTTGCTTCAAATATATGCTTAGTTGCTACGACTCATACTTTGAGTTACACACTTTCTTGAGAAACTTGAATTTATGCTAAAACTTGAAAAACAAGCTAAGTGATTTGAAAAGATCGGGATGGTCTGTGCTATCCTATGTCAGAGTATCGAGATAGCTCCCAATTGCACTTACGGGTGAACTTGTGCTCTGTAATAGATACCGAGATCATTGTCTTAAGCTTCTGATTGCCTTTGGCATAGGCATGACATGATCGCTAAGTCGGGTTTTGATGGCACAGATAACCTCCCGCACACACTTGTCTGACAAACTTTGGTGATAAGCTGCATAACTCTGATAAATTTCAATTGGTATCTAAAATTTAATCAAACCACAAGTTTGTCTCATGACATGATGTGTGAACTTTGTTTGGGGTAGTTCACTTTGCATACATGTGTAGCACAAGGTCGATATCTTGTCTATCTTTGCTATGTGCTCCTTTGGTGGTGAACCCTCTTTTAAAATGGCTCAAACTTGACTAAACTTGCTTAAATGCCATATTTTGTCCCATTTGGTCACCTTGAGCATTTGCTAGCACTTGTATGTGTTGCTATATATACATAACAGCATCAACTAGCGCATTTTTCAATCTACTTGCTAAAATCTTGAAGCTTCTGCATTTCTGCATTCATTACATTCATAGCATGTTTTGAGGGGGAGTTGTAGTCTTTGGGCTAAAACTTGATAAGTGCATGTGTCAACAAGGGGGAGAAGTTTCCACTCACTATGTCACAAGGGGTGAAATATTTAGAAAAGGGGGAGAAACATCCAATTCCACCCAAAGTTGAGATCATTCATTTGAGAGAGATTGCACTTGTTCAGGGGAAGTTGCATTTGAGTTGTTTTTTGCTAGATGTGTTGAGCCTTTGCCTCTCCTGGCGGGTCTAGCTATTTTTAGGCGTTTTTGAGCTTTGCTAGTGATGTTGAGCCCGTTGCCTCTTCTTGAGGGATAACTGTGTTTTACTTGGTTGCGTCGAGCTGTTGCCCATGTCTTTGGGGACCAAGTTTTGCTCATTTCGAATGACCCGATTTTGGCTTTTCTTTGGCTTTTGTTCATTTGGATGAGCTCTTTGTTTTCTCTTCTTCTTCTTTTTCTTTTGCTCAAGTTGTTTGTGTGTCAGTGTTGACAATGCACTCATCAAGGGGGAGATTGCGAACACAAGGTTGATAAGTACCCTTGTGTGTTCGTTTTGTGATGAGTGATTGTCATGTGATCTACGAAGTAGGTTGAGTGGTGACTAACCCTACCATGACGAAAGCTATGTGTGCGACATGTCTCTTGGCTTGTGTTGTGCAGGTGTGGAGCTCGGAGGCCGTGGTCGATGGCGAGGTGATGGTCAGGTAGAGACGTGCCGTGCCGACGGACCAGGAGCGGTGAAGGACGGACGTGAGGCTTAGATTGAGGGACCCATAGGCCGAGTGACTAGCCGCGGTGGCTAACACTTGGGACATCGACAAGTTCAAAGATGACATGGGAGTGACGGTGTTGACTGAGTCAAGATGACGGACGTGCGGGTCGAGTGAGGCTCAAGAGGATTTTGCGTGCTGACCGGTTGAGGACGGTGGTGACACGCATCGAGGCAAGGGACGCGTATGGAGTATGTTACTCACAAGTGGGTTTGGTGGTTTAGACCTCAAAACCATCGATGACGAGTTTACGGGTTTGGGCCTCAAAACCTGGGCAGAGGTTCCGCGGAGGAATGGACGACATGTGGCGGCATCGGGGAGTTCGCGTCGAGGCAAAGCTATTGATGAGGAGACACGGTGGCCGTCAGATGAAGATGAGGTCGGGTTGGACCATAACGTCCTTGTCCTAAGTTGTTTGATTCAATTGTATTTAAGGGCAAAACTGGGATTGTGTAATAGCCCTGTTAAATAGCCCCCATCTCCCTCACCTCCTCCATTTGCAATTTTTCCTTGTTAGGGTTTCACCTCCCCTTAGTTGCTTATGAGAGAGAGGTCCACTAATCCATGTGATTTGTGTAAGAACCAAGATTTCAAGTGGGAAATGAGGTCCCGAATCCTCCTTGTGTCCTCCGTAATTCGGCGGGAGAATCACTCTTTGTGTTCTTGATGTGTTCTTCGTGTTCTTCTCCTTCCCCCTCTCGTTCTTGAGTTGATTCATCGTTTCTAGACCATTTTGATCGGTTCTTTTTGCATTGATTTGAGATATGACGTGATTTGAGCCTTTTCACCGAAGGAAATCAACCAATTACTCACGAGCTCGCAGATCGGGTGATTTCTTAGTCTTTGTCTCAATAACCGGTATTTTT
This sequence comes from Saccharum spontaneum, assembly GCA_022457205.1. NCBI lineage: Eukaryota > Viridiplantae > Streptophyta > Magnoliopsida > Poales > Poaceae > Saccharum > Saccharum spontaneum. Next base: position 26,475,271 of record CM039589.1, on the reverse strand, counting down.
CGTTCTCCTTCGATTTCCCGTTGATTGATTTCAAATTAGGTGATGACCTCTTAGAGGTAGCTCCCCTACTGCCTTGTGATCACGCTCACCAAGTTTCATGATAGTTGGTGAAGATTTGGTCGCAAATCGGAAGATCGAAGTGAGGAGGCGATTTTCGGAGCTCTTTGTTCTTACTGATTCGCGATTCACGGACTGTCCGGAGTACTGTAGCGGATAGTCTGGGAGTCGAGATTTTTTTCTATGCTTTCTTTGTTGCACGGTGTCCGTACTTACGGACTGTAGCAGTGGTTTTCAGACCGAGAACAGAACTGTTTCTGCGAAGTTCGGTTTCTGATTTTTGAACTGCGGACTGTCCAGGAGTACTATAGTGGACCATCCGGGGTACTGTAGCAGACAGTCCGCAACTCTCTATTTTGTGTTGTTTTGTTCGTTTCTCGCCCATTCGATCTCCGATTTGAGTTCCGTCTTTTGCGTTGGGTTTCTAGCAATCTAAAGAACTTTTCTAGGGTCTTTTAACTTTTGGTAGCTCGTGTTTTCGTAGCTTTTGTTTGTGTACCTTTTGTAGGTTGATTTTGGGACAGTGGTCGAAAGTTTTGAAATAAATTTGAGGCTCCCATTCACCCCCCTCTGGTCGCCGTTTCCGATCTTTCATCATCATCAGATATTGTAGTTGAGACCAAGCTCCAAATTAAGCTTAATTATTCATCATATGTTAAAAAGAATTATATTGTTGCGATGTTTGAAGTTTGAAACAATGTACAAGGATGGTCCGGTTATAGCAGTAAGACCATCTAGGGCACTCATCAAAAATATATTGTTTGTATGTTTACAATTTTCTTCTTAATTACAATGATACGTAAATATTTTCCGTATTCGAGAGAAAAAGACTTTTAATGAGCAAATTTTGGCCCCCAATTCTCATGTATAGAGAAATGTTCATAACGTAGCATTAGGATATAGATACCTTTTTCACACCTTGCATATAAATATATTTTATTGATATAAGCTGTTAAATTGTAAAAACGTATCTTAAAACTACGCCACCCTTGTTAAATCTAGCACAAAACCACACGTTTAACCATCGACATCACTGGTGTGTAGTATTGTTAGCCTACGTACATATATATCTGCACGTGGTCTTTCTTCCGTGGTCGAGTTCTATGTTTCAATAAAATCATGTCTGAGGCCTTGTTCAGTTCCCCAATTCTCTCCCCTAATTTCACTATGCAAAAAGAAGATTTCCCGTCACATCAAAATGTCGGCAAATGTATGGAATACTAAATGTTGATGAAATCAAAAACTAATTGCATAGTTTTGTTGTACTTTGCGAGACGAACATTTTAAGCCTAGTTAGTCAAAATTTGGATAATTTTTACCAAATACAAACGAAATGCTACAGGAATTCTGATACAGTGTTTTTCTCCCCAATTCACCAATCTAAACAAGGCCTGAAATATCACGTGCATACATCAAAAGTCTAGCGGGTACGAAGGAATAATAGAGTTCTAGTATCATGTGCATACCTGATGACCATTAGTGACGTGTCAGTGATGAATAATAGAGTGACGGGCCCATAGGAAGAACCAACACTTATCACAACCACAATCTCCAAATGTCTTTTATAGAGGACTTGGATGTGCTAGGACTGGTGTAGTGGTGTAGCGTACTTATTACTACTTAAAGCACTAGGAGAACTCTACCATTTTAGTACTCCCTCCGTACCGATTATAAGTCATTCTAATATTAATTTATGGAGAGTTAAAACATTTCAAGTTTGACCAAAGATAATGACATTTGTGTTTGTGTACGAGTTAGAACCATGCGTGTTTGTGCATTCAACGATGGTACGGAGTTCGATTAAATACATATCGGAACATAGACACAATCGTTGCATAAACCTTCGAGCAACAAGTGATTCAGGAGACTGCGCAACAAAGTATACGTTCGTTGCAACGTAATGCTTAAGGGAATTGACAGAAATTCTCAACTTATACATGTGGTTATTACCCGCCACCGAAGTTAAGAGTCCGGCCAGGATGCGTACGTTCAGTGGCACTGGCACACAAACAAAGATCATCGACACAACAAACCTACAGTCCACGCGACAAAATAAAAGCAGGGTTGAAACGTACACGTCCAAAGGACATGCTTGCATGCGAGAAAATCATTGATCGACAACGACGGCGGCTGAAGAGGTATGCTGTATGCAGCTCCTAGCTCGCGGCGTAGCCCTCTTCATCGACGTCTGGCGCGCTCGAACCCATCTCCACCGTCGACGCCGGCGACGACGAGTATGAACTCGGGTTGACGACGCCGCAGTTGAGACGGACCTCCCCGCACGTCCCCGTCTGCACCTGGATGCGGCCCATCTTCACCATCGCCGCCGCGAATTTCTCCTTCCACAGCGTCTCGTTGGCCGCGAAGCTGCTCACCAGCGCGGCCATCTGCGTGTTCACGCGCAGCTGGTTGTCGGAGAAGAAGAGGCCCATGCCGCGTGGCAGGAGCTTGTAGTAGTTGTTGTCCAGCACGTTGGGCGTCCCGGGGTCCATGGCCGTCGTGATCGGCGTCGTCTGCGTCGTGTTCGACGGGCACAGCGCGCGTAGCAGCGCCGCGTACGACGGGCTCAGCCCCGCGTCCACCTGCAAAGACACGACGACACTTGTCACATGCGTCCTGCTCATGCGTGCAAAGCAGCAAGCTAGTTAATCAGCGTCAGCAGCCATGGCGGCGTACGTACGATTGCCGTAGGGGGGTTCGTGCTTGTGTTCCAGACGCGCTGGAAGAAGGAGACGCAGAAGGAGCGGCCGACGGTGTGGGCGCCGGAGAGGACGACCATATCCTCCAAGGTGAGGTCCTTGGCCTTGAACTTGTCGACGAGGGTCTGCGCCGTGGAGGTGGGCGCGGGCAGGTCCACGGTGTCCGACGCGTTGGACACGCTGCCGTCGCGCCGGCCCGCGGGGACCTGGTACGAGACGCTCCCGGTGAGGCTGATGCTGTCGCGGGCGGCGAAGGCGACGATGTCGGCGCACGAGACGGTGCGCGGGCAGCTCTGCTCAACGGCGGCCTTGGCGGCGTCGATCACGTCGAAGCCGCGGAGGCTCGGGTTGTTTGGGACGGCGTCACGCTCGGTCTGGCCGCCGCCAGGGTTCACGGTGAGGAGGACGGATCCATCACAGCCCTGCACAGTAGTATCAAATTGGAAGACGATGGTCAAAGTCGACTAACAAAGAACACCTCGTTGAAGGGCACCAAAAAAATCGACTTATTCTAGTTTATTCTAAATCAAACTATTATATATATCATAAGATTAACTAAATTTATAGGGAAAAAGTAATATTACTATCTAAGATATCACTTAAGCATCATTAATTAGATTCCTTCTGGCATATATTTTCATAACTTATTTATAGATGTTAATACTTATTTATATTTTATCAAATTTATGATAATTTGATATTTCATAACTATTATATTTTCAAATTTATGATATTTTACTCAATTTGTTTCAAATTGTAAAACATTTTAGTTTTTTTTAAATCAACCTTGTATAACTTTAATCAAGTTTATTGAAAAATATATTAAGATTTACAATATTAAATAAATAGGCTATCAAATATATTTCATGGTGCATCGAATGAATCCTGTTGATGTTTATACATTTTCTACAAACTTAGCCAAAACTAGAGAAGTTTAACTTATAACAAAACTAAAGCTACTTATTATTTGTAATGCAGAGAGTAGATATGAGATCATGTAGTGGTTGTTACTCAAACAAGCTATGTTTGCAAAATGGTCATTGTCCTCCCTTTTTAACCACAATCCCCCATAGGTCACTAATAAACACGGTATATAAGGAAAACGTCTTCAAAATGTCGTTGTTCAATAAATTCTACTCGATATCTTGCAAAGTACTCCATTGTTCTAAATTATAAGTCAGTTTGGTTTTATTAAGTACATAGCGGCAATGCACCTAGTTAGATACAAAATTCTCTATCTTCGAACAGGTATTAAGGTGGCCGATCTTCTCTATAATCACGCAAGTGGTACCGCTCCCCACGGTAAGGAGAAAGAAATCCTTGATTCTAATTCGATACTTGATCTTGAAGCAGTTAAGCTTCCAAGCATTCCAATATATACACTACGTCTCGATATATAACAAAAACATATCTAGAAAAGCCAAATTAAGTGATAATTTAGAACAGATGAAGTACAAATTTAACATTGAATTAATTTCACACAGTATATAAACGCGCCAAAGCGGTACAGTGATAAAATGTTTCACATTTCTTCCTACTACAAATAGCTATATATATGTTATTACTTGTACGAGGTGTGTCTGAGGTTTGCAGGGCAATACTCCTACTGTCCATGCATTTGCTACTTCACATTAAACAAGAGTTCTAAACAAGATACTGGTACCAGCTAGGAAACACGAATGTTTATGCTTCTGACCTTTAGTTTGGCTGTCATAATTTCTGTACTATATCATCCGAGAAAGTATGCTGGGAAGACAGAAAATAAAGAGTGAGATCGATTCGTCTCATAAAGGTTATTCTTGGTGCTCAGTTGCAAGCAGGGAATATGCGTTGCCTTCCAAGAAAGAAAGCAGCAGAGCAAATCTATATATGCGTTCACTTGGTTTTGACTTTTGGGGCTTTTTGCTTTGGATACTTTGTCTCTGTCTCGAGAAAACAACTGTCGCTTTTCTTCTTTGCAATATGAGAACCGAGCATAGCTCGGGTGGCAGGGCTTGCCAGTGAGGAGCCGGCCGGCCGGCCGGAGTTCGATCCTCTGTGGGGACGAATTTTCGGTCTCTCACCAAAAAAAAAATCCTCCGGGCGTGAGCCTGGTGACCGCATCGGCAACGGTGCGTCTTTGGCAACACCGGTATAATAATATGTCCCGGTTCACTTGGCTCTTCTGGGCATGTGCCAGGGTTCAAGGAGTTTTCTGGCTCTTCTGGGCATGTGCCAGGGTTCAAGGAGTTTTCTGGGCTGAGATAGTTGTATCCCTCTTTCTTAGAGAAAGCTGTGGGGGCGGTTCTTCCCCCACCGGTCAGTTTTTTTCTTTACAATATACGTACTGTAAAAGTGCGTATCAGGTATCGTTGTACAAATAAATATACGTTCATAACAACTACGAGTATTTTTATAATTTGAAGAATTTGAATTCCAGGCCACGCAAATTAAGTTGATTTAAATGGTGAATCTATTTTTAACGTTTATACTGGTAGCTATATGAGGGTTCACAGCGGAAAGTAACTAGGACAAGCACACAAACAAATTAATAATGTCGTGAAATTTTTTTAATATGCTTCAACAGTAATATATATATATATATATATATATATATATATATATATATATATATATATATATATATATATATATATATATGGAGAGTATACTCTATAGCTAGCTACAAAATAAGTTATTTTGTAGCCACCTCTATTTACGATAATTTTATATACTAATTTACGATAATGTCAGTATATATTTACGATAGTTGAATTACTATAGCACATGAGGATATTTACCATAATGTTATAGTAAATCACATAGTAAGGAGTTATTATAATCTCGTAAATTAGCATAGCAATTATCGTAACTCAAAGTGGCTACAGAATAAGTTATTTTGTAGTCAGCTGTAGGGTAATAGCTCTCTCTCTATATATATATATATCATGCATGTCGTGATTAGCCAATGGGAACAGATCATGGGAACCAAAATCTTTTCATTCATTTTACTTTGCGCTACAAATTCCTACGTCTTTTAAGCATTGCCATTACATGGGCAACCACATCTCAAGTTGAGCTCATCTTTTCATGTACTACGTCCACTAGGTAAAGCTAAAGGTAGTAATAATAAACTAAATCAAAATAAAAGCGAGGCAGTAATAAATTAAGTTTTGTTTGTTACCCTGACAAAGCAGTCGTGGAAGTGGAGGCGGATGAGGCCGGCGGCGAGGCCGGCGTCCTTGGCGAAGGCGGCCGCGACGGCCTGACGGACGAGCGCCTCGGCGTTGGGGCAGCTGGTGTCGTAGAACCCCACCCGGAGCTGCGCGCGGGCCATCGCCGGCAGCAGGCATAGCACGCACGCGGCAACGACGGCCAGCCGCAGGGCCACTCCGGCCGTCGTCAGCTTGCTTTCCTTAGCCATGGCCGTGGACCTCCGTCGCTAGCTGCCTAGCTATATACTGAGCGTAAGTGAGCTCACTGACTGTGGCTGGGGCACAATTCGACATCGTTTCGTTGGTTTATATAGAAGAGTGTAGGGGATGGAGGATGATGATAGATCTTGGTGCGCTTGATGATTATTTAAAGATTAAAGCAGGGAGGAACATCCTGCTTTCGAAAGAAGTCTGGAGTGAGTGAGCACTAAAGCATAGTCATGTCTGCGTGTCGGAGACGTGATCGATGCACTGCGCCTTTATTCTCTTTATTAGCAACACAACGATCAAAAGCTACGTGTTTTAAGGCGTTCTACTCTACAATCTACACATGAAGCGGTCTACTGGGTATGGGGAACGTTTTGCACGCATGTTAGAAGCCAATCGATCAAGCAAAGAAACAAGCTAACCAAGGGATCTTGACTCTTGAGCAAGTCATTATCGCCGCCGTTGCTAGTTAATAACCCTCTCCCTCGACGAAGCACCAGATATGATGATGCCATGTTCAGAATACAACTGAGAGGTAGTGCAGATAGTGCTCAGCGGTAGCAGAGACCAGAGATAGAGGAGGACTAGTACAAGGTAGTGGAATCAGGGATATATGAGATGAGATTCCAAAGGACGGAGAGAGAGGACACGCAGAGGAGGAACAAAAGCACAGCATATCCAGGGAATTAGATGCCGCTCCTATGCGTTGTTCCTGCTCCTTGTAGTCCATCTCCTTTTTTTTTTGGATTTGGAGAAGGTGTAGTCCATCTCCATGTCATCAGCCACCGTGAAGTTGGCACAGCTCACAGCCCATAAGTTTTTTTTTTGAGCTGAATACAGCCCATAAGTCAGGTGGCTCAACTGTGTACGGCTATGGGCCATGGCCAGTTTGGGCTGTCTGGACAGAAACAACTCTAGAATGAAGGAAGCAATAGAATTTATACAACAAGAAGGCGGCGGCAATGATCAAATCCTCTACTGCTCTTCCTCATCTGCCTTTGATTCTCTCTCTATCTTCCCCTTATAGAATACTCAGTTAAAATCGTTGTCGTTGTATCGCGGGGGTTTTATGATTCTTGGTCTCGCAAAACAAAATATCTTAAAAAACAGTCAGTAGAATAAAAGATAATTGAAATGTTTTGTGAGATTTTTCGATTTATTTTATTCTATGGAATTCGGTTATAAGGGGAAACAAAGTGCGCATAGGTCTAGAGGCTGATCTTCTTAGACCCCTTGCTTTGTTGCTGGCTGTATCTCTAGCTCTATATTTCTTGACTATAATAACAAATCATAACTCTCGGTGCTTGGTTTCTTGTCAATATAATGGTGGTGGCCTGACGAGGTTGTACTAAGTAGATTTAAACATTAATGTTATCAGAAAAAACATTAATCAGCCTGCTCGGTAGTGCTGCTGCGGGCAGCAGCTAGCACTACAGTTGGTTGAGATGTGGCTTTCTGAAAAAGTTGTTTTGACCTATGGGCTGTAGAAAGATGTTGTGAGTTATGGGTTGTGATAAAGCTGAAAGCGGTTTGGTTCAACTGCTATGGCTTTTGGAAAAACTGTTATCAGCGGACCCCACATGTCATCTGTGACCCCACGTGTCTGTCACTCAATGCATATTTCAGTGTTTTTTTCTTTTTGCTCATTCTTCCTCAAGTCTGCACAAACACGACGGACCCCATACGCGGTGGCCTCAGCCTGGGGACCGGCGAGGGGCAGTTGCCTCGCCTTGGGGACTGATGAGGGGCGATGGCCTAGGCCTAGGGACCAGCCTGGGGTCGCGCCGATCGAGCGGTCGACCTGGTGGCCACGGCGTAGGGGCACCGTCCTGGGGTCGCATTGGGAGGCGGCTGGCCTCGAGGCGTCACCAGCGAGGCGGTGGCTAGCATCGGGGTAGTGCTGGCGAGGCCTCCAGCCATTAGAAGGAACCTCAGGGCGAGGGAAGGCGTGCGAACAGAAGAAGTCATGCAGATGGGATAGAAGAAAAAAAGAACCATTTTTTTCATAACAAGTGGCAGTGGGTAATTTCTTCAAAGTTGCCCATCTCCGTAGCCGGTGGAAGCAAGGAGGAGCTGCTGTGAGTTTTGCACTAGAGTTTCCACTGCTTTGACTTGCTTTTGGCCCAAAGCACCTATGAGTTTCCACCCCTGACTTGCTTTTAGCTTATGGGGAAGCTAAAGCATGTTGAAAAATCCAACTTGAGGGCCTAATTGCTTTCTGACCAGCGGCGGAGGTAGGATTGACGGCAGGGGGACTGCTTCCTCTTCTTCTTCCTCCCGCCCCTCCTTTCCTTCTTCCTCCTTAAATTTGTAGGGGGGCTCTGTGGGAATCACGGCGGTAGGGGGGCTCGAGCCCCCCACCCCCCCCCCCCCCCCCGCTGGCTTCGCCGCTATTTCTGACAATGACCTAGGTGATTTTGATCAGCTGTGCTGCCATCGATGACAGTACATATGCCCTCTCCGCGTTCCAGAGCCACGGTGGTGAGTGAGTATGCCACTACACAGCCTCAGAAGTCGGAAGCATGCATATATCTGGTGTTGTAATGGGTGACAAGGGCCAATGGGTGGTGAGCTATTGGTGTCGTGGGCCGCTATTCCTGCTAATTAATCCCCACGGGTTCTAAAGTTAGCTCTATTTATCGCCCAGGAGCATTTTATAAAGGCCCACCGCGCCCATGCGATGTCCGACTAGAATGCTTTGCCTCTCAATCTCAACTGTGGAATCACTGTAATGGGTGACCATGGCCAATGGTGGTGAGCTAAACGAGAAGAGGTCCCTGCAGGCATGGATGGATCACAGACCCTCAAGGACCCATTGTGTGCATGAAATTTATCTGTTGGGCTTGACTGATACATGGTCCAGCACACAATGGCCCCGGGTAATGCAGCAAGCAGAGCAATGGGTCTCGCCCGCTGAGAGTTAACACCACAAAGCGGTTCACTTTTTTCTTTTCTTCTTTCTTCTAGAATTTTTTTTCTTCTTGAGCAATTAGCAGTGTAGGCATATTATCTCGTCTTATTAGCAAGTAACAGAATACACAGGCACAACAGCGCATAAGAACCAGATATTATAAACTTTACTGCATGTGCTTACTTTGGATGCACGTGTCTATCATGCGTGAATGCAACATGGGGTTGGCCGACTCGACGAAATCTACAGACGGTAATGCTTAGGAGCGGGCGTCCGTCTGTCCATACGCCGTTTTTCAAGCCTACGCGCTACTGGCCCAACAGACATGCTTTCTCTTTGTGTCTCTCCATCTCTCAAAAATATCTTCCACTCCTGTGGTCACCCATCATGTGTTGTTGCACCATGCACTCGCTGCGGCCGTCTTCCCCGCTGCGGACCCTAACCCGCGCCGTGCTGCTCCCCATCCAGTGTTGCGCTCCATCCCGCACTGCACCCCCTTCATCGCCACGCCGCGCTCCATCTCCCTCGCCGCACCCGCTCCAGCTTGCTACGCGGCGTGCCGTGTCCCCCACGCGTGCCGAGGTGCTGCTGGGGTGCTACCGACGCCGCCATTCTCCACCAGAAGGTTGTGGCTAATCACTCTTCCCAACCTCCATTTATGTCCATCTATGATTTCCATGATTTCCATTGATCTGTTAGCTGTAGAGTGACAAAACTCTAAAATGATGTGTGCCTCCTATTGTTGTAGGTAGCGGCATGTTTGCGGTCACTGGAAATCCTTGGATCTTGGAAGGCATGTGTTGCTGACGATGATGAGAAAACCACTGTATGTTGCATCTTTCTATTCAGCAATTAATCCTTCCCCGCGGCAGAGTTGCCACCAGATGCGAGGGTGTTTGGTTGCTGGGCAAACTTGGCCTCGCCACGCATGTGGTTGCCACAAGAGTTTGGCTGCTGTTTGGTTGAATGCGTCAGTTGTGGCAGCCATAGTTTTTCTCAAGCTTATTTACACCACAGGTGTGGTGGCCATATACTGCGCCACAATCCTCGGCGGCGCCACAACCTGGTGGCTAGCTTGGGCGCTGAACCAAACAGCCTGCAGATGCTCTGACCCTGCTACCACAGTCCTCTCCTGCACCCACTGCCCTACATGCTCACCGCTGCCGACACCACCGAGGACAGCAGGGAGATGATAGCCTCACCTTCTTATTAAGAGTAGCTGGTGGGAGACTCCCCGTGCATTAAAAATAATTTGGCTTTGTATGTGTATGGTAAATTGAATTTTATTGTGATTGTTTTATATGCATGAATTTTCAGGTGGATGATTGTGGCTGGTGCAATAAATTATCATGACAGATTTTGACTCCCAGACAAACAATTTTATGATGGTTCGAATACATTTTTGTGGTGGTGTCTCACTCATGAAATACTATATTGTTGTGATTTTTGGTACCCTCAAGAATCAATTCTATGACAGTGGCCTCCATGAAATACCGCCATGATAACACCAATGCAAACCTAGTGATGATGTAATTTTCATGGAGAGGGTCAACATGAATGTTCGCCAGGAAAATAATTTTCATAGCTTCATCTGTGTGGGTTTATGCCTCATGGTAGGTGGATCATAATGCATCTTATGCTTCACGGTAGGTGGATCGTGATGTATCTTTTTTATGAGGGCAAAATAGAAACTTAGAAATATCACACTCAAAATATTAGTTTTTAGTAATAGTATAACACATGTTCAAATTTAAATTATTATGACATTACTTAGCATGATCCTATAAAGTGAATAAATTGTGGAAGGAGCTATATACTATTGCTTATTACTAGCTGATTGGCGAGCGAGTGGGTTCCATATGACCGTATTTATACACAGGCAGGGATCAGACTACGAGACTGCAAGGAGATTAGATTATCTATGATACAGGGAGTGTTTGGTTCCCCACCATGCTTCACCATACTTCATTTGCGGCACGCCACACCTCACAAGGCTGTTGTTGGGTTGAGTGAAAAGCTGCGGCAGCCACAGATGGCCCCAGCGTAAAATCTCGCTACAGCCTAGGCATTGGTTTTCCCGGCCACTGCCACACTCTGCTAAAGATTGGCATGGCGTATTGAGGCTGGGAAGCAAACAACCTCATATACTCCCTCCAGGTTAGTAAAAGAGGTTGTTGTAGACAGCGACGTGGTCTCCGAAGCATAACTTTGATCCCCTTATTTCTATAAAAATATTTATTAAAAATTGATATATGTATATTTTTATGAAAGTATTTTAAAAGACAAAAATACTCATATGGTTTTCACATTTTCAAACTCAACAAATTAAAAGTTATTCATGATTTATATTCCCAATATTTGACCCAAACCTTGTCCAAAACGACTTCTTTTGCTAACCTGGAGGGAGTACTAACTTTTGCGTTTACTCCTCCGGCTGCTATACATACGTGCATTATTTGATTTATCAAACAATCCCCGAGTTGCCCGCAGCTTGCTGCAAATTGTTCATTCCTTATTCAGATCCTGTAGGGTTTTCAAGACAGTATGATTTTGATCACTCAATCATCAATGCAAGGACAAGTAACTGAGTTTTAAGTTTTAATTTATTAGTGAAAGTGGTCAGATAGTGCACCACGAATAATCAGATCGACCAGAGGCTAGCTGATCTGGTGAATCGAAAATATACCAACATGTGAGCCTTTCAGGTAATAAAAATGGGAAGAAATCTATGTGCCATGCCATATCATGTGTGCTTAGTTTGGTCTGCAATAACCAGACGAAATGAAAGTGATGTTTTGTATTTATATTCCACGATTAGGCCGGATTATGCTCTCGTGCCTTGCAACGCATCGTATTGTTACAAAAAACTTGATGTTATATCATGGATATGACGATGTTTTGCATTATTACGAAAAATTTGATGTTTTGTATCATGGATACGACGATGTTTTGCATTATTTCTCATTTTCTCTAGCTTTTCCAAATTTCTTGCACTAAATCCTAGCTCGGCCATCTTCCATGAGCTAATATCTCTATCTCTATCTCTTCTACAACTAAAAAGCGTCAGAAGAAATCATTCATCTAGCAGACTCATTCCCTTCTCGATAAGAAAAATCTTTCGGCCTTGAAAACACCCAGTATAAAAAGAATTCCCGCATCCAGGAGACCCATACCCTCCCTCAATAAAAAAACTCTTGGTTGTGGAAATACCAATAAAAAAACTCTTGACCATGGAAATAGAATCACCCGAACCCTTGCAGGCCCCAATCGACAAACAGCCCTGCCCACGCCGCCGAGCGCCACGACACCGCCCCGGCCTCCTTGACCTGTCTTGCCACCTCCACTCGACAACCCACGGCATTCTCATGGCATTTTTTTCCATCGCAACGCACGAGTATTGTCACAGAACCTCCTAATTATGATGGCCCACAAGTACCCGTCATTGCCATAATGACCTCTGACAGTCGTACTTATGTTCACCATAACTTAAAAGGCCTGCTTTCCTCCGAACAGGATCCAATCACCGGAGTATTGCAATATTACAACAGTTTATTCAAAATATTCAACAGAGTAAAGTAGCGGAAGTCTTACAATAACTTAGGGTTACAAACCAGTTTTCAAATCTCAAACCTTATGTAACATTATTACAAACCAGTAGTAGAGAAATATCGGTAGTAACTTTATTACATCACACAAGCGAGTTGCCTTGCCCAAAGGCCGCACAGTCTACTCGTCGTCACTTTCTTCAACCACGACGGTCATGCAACAAGGCTCGAAACAGACTTGTTCATGAACCGCACCTGCAACAAGGGGTTCAACAAACCCTGAGTACAAGAGTACTCAACAAGACTTACCCGACTAAGACAATGACTCCAAGGGCATACTAGCTTTAGGGAATCAAGGTACAGATAATCCAGAATCAAAATTTTTTTTGCAGAAAAGCTTACTAAAGTAAGTCCTTATCTTCAACATTTTACTTTTACCATTGATGGTTCATTAACCAACTCTAGGTGATCCTAATCTAGATCAAAGTAATTATCATCAAATCCTTTCTCATTCTTTCTTTCATTCCAGTTCTTAACTACGATGCAAGTCAGGTGATCAAGTCTCCATAACCGAGGAGCAACGATGATTCGAACCGATTATACCCAGCTGGGGATCTCTAACATCACGACATATGTAGAACCGAATCTGCATATATCAACCCTCATTTAGATCTCCCAAAACCAGAACTTGTCCATCGCCACCCGAGAGTACAGTACTCCTCGAACCCGGCCCGATTCTAGCCCCGAGGGTACACGCTACTCCCACCATCTCTCCACTCCCAGTGCGAGGTTGGACGTTCTCGTAATGGAATCACTAACATTTTGGGCTTACCCAAGGCATAAGGCTAGTTGCAAAGTCTCGAACACAACAGGCTTACAACGAACGGACCTTAACTGACAAGGTGGAAACACTACATTGAGACTCCTTTCCCAATGCATGTTAGCAGTGGCCAAACCACCCGCCCGATCTTTCAAGTTCATTCTCATATTTCAACATTCATTAAGTATGCCGTCATGGCTATGTAAACATTTCATTTAAAAGCTTAACTTCTAAGCATAGCGAAGCATACTACGCATTTTTCCGTAAAACAGGTCAAGATTGATATCGCAATAATCAATGATGATAATGCAGCAATTAGGTTATCACTCAACTCCTAATTACTTAATGCAGTAAACCATAATATAAATAATAAAACATTTGTAAAATTCAAGGTAGGGTTTAAATGCACCGGGGCTTGCCTTGCTCTGACACGACGACTGACTCAGACTCGAAGATTCCAACGTCTGGTCCGGAACCCACCGACGATCGCTCTTCTCCGGAAGCTTGCTCGACGACTTCAGCTTCCTCGAAAGCGGAAACTACACGAATACATAACATGCTTTAACATGATGCTCGATGATAAACATGATGCTTGATGATAACATGCTACGAGTTACGACTTGAGTACAACTTCCCTTCACGGTACAGTCGCAAACAGAAAACCTACTAACTAGTAGCGACGATTCCCAGCGATATCAGCTTTTAACCTAACAAGTTACTAACGAGCTCAAACATGGAATTAAGGTGCCAAAGATCACCAAAGGGTAGTGACCTAAGGACATCACTCAATCAAAAGGGCATACAACACTTAAAGTTCTCAAATTAACATTTATTTATTATTTAACTAATTAGGGCACAATTAAAAGTTGATCAAACTTTATCTAAATAAGCTCAAACTTTTTCTATAGGTTAAGAATGATTTATAACAGTGTTAAAATAAATTTCATAATTTTTGGATTAATAAATTAATTATTAAAATTCCTGGAAGTTGCATTTAATCTTTAATGGAACTAATTAATTCTACTGCACAAAGTATTCAAATTCATGATTTAACATTTTTCCTAGATAGTTTATATATTGAGAAGCTTACACAAAAATTTTCATGAATTTTGGAACTCTACAAAATTTTTAATGAAATAAACAAATGATAGCACTATTCATTTATTTGAAAAAGAAAAACAAAAACAAAAACAAACTCGGGCCGATTTCTCTTTTTTCCCGCGGTCCGGCCCAACCAGACGGCCCGCGTGCGCGCGCCCTCGCCCGCACCCGCGCTCGGCCCAGCCGCGCGGCCCAGCAGGCGGCCTGCCTCGCGTCCGCGCGCCCGCTCTCCCTCTCTCTCTCGCTGACAACGTGGACCCACTTGTCATCCCTCACCTCCGTCTCCCTCTCGCTCTCCCGCGCGCTCGCTCGCTCTCCCGCGGTGGCCGGCCGGTGACCGGCGCTTCGGTCGACTAACCGACTCCACCATCACCATCTACACTACCCCACGATTCCATTTTGCTACTAAACACCATGGCTCGAGCTCCGGCAACAGCTCACCAACGACGGTGGCGGCTCGACGGCCACGGTGCCCGGTGACTCGACGGTACAACGCGGTAGCGGTTAAAAGCGATGGCATAGGAAGCATCAGGGGCTCACAGCGGTGACGATGGCGGTCTCGGGGAGGACTGAGAGGAACCGGAGTGGCCTGGCCACGGGAAGCGACAGCGGTGGTGCTCCGACCGGAGTTGGGCACGGGAAGCGAAGGCTGCGGCAATCCAGGTGGAATTGGGCCAGCTCAACTGGTTCACGAGGTGCGCGAGGCCGAGGCGGAGCTAAGGGTGCGGTTGGCGTGGCCAGAGATGGCCTGGTGGCAGCAGCGGCGAGCGGCGGAGCTGCGGTGGCGATGGTGGCAAAAACGGAGAAGGAAAAGAAAAGCACGGCGACCTTGTCGTATATATAGGCAACGGTGGCGGCTACAGCGTTGGAAGACGCTCGTCGTCGCGCTGGCGATCGAGGGCACGCCTGGAAGCCGGCCGAAGCCGTCCGGCGTCTCGCCGGCGCCCATACCGCGCGGTGGTCGACGGTGATTGGCCCGACACTGTAGCCCCCCCCCCCCCCAAACTTTTGAAATTCAAACTGATTTCTCAAATTACTTTCAAATTTGTATAACAACTTGAAAAACTTCCAATGTATCAAATCTTCAGAATTTCAAGCTCTACAAGTTTTGTATTGAACACTTTTTCAAATTCTCACTGGATTTTGAAATTTGAGTTTAAATTCAAAAAGGGATACATTTTTCAGATTTGGTAATTTAGAAATTACTTTTGATTTTATATTGAAACTTTAAAATCTCCAAACATCAAAGTTGTATATCTTGACCAGACCTACAACTTTTCTGTTCAAAACTTTTTCAAATTCTGCCTTCATTTTGAAATCTTAGTTTGGGGACAAAAATGAATTAAATCTGAAATTTGTTTATTTTTAAAATTGCTCCACATTTTACACTAAAACTTTGAAAACTCAAAACACCAAAGTTGTAGCCCTTGAAAAGTTCTACAAACTTGGTTTTGAACTTTTTCCCAAATTTTGCTTAGATTTTGAATTATTTCAAAAGGGGTAAAACAGAGTTTTGAAATTTAGGGTTTTCGAAGGAATTTTCAATTGGAATTTGTTGCTACTTTGATTTGTGATTACTTAGTGATCAAAACCTCACCCAAGGGCATCATCTGGACCAACATGACATGGTTGACCAAATGACACTCTTGGTTGACCAATTTAGCTTTTGAAATTCTTTTACATTTCTCCCCAGATTTGAATTTAAATTTGAATCGGAAAACTCATGACGAGTTTTGGGACCCCAATTCAAACTCAAAGTTGGAGCTTCATTTTAGATGTTGTACTTGAGCTCATACCCTACACTTGACACTAGTGTGCAACACAGTCACACACCTCAAATTACGCAGGGCATGGACTAAGCATTTGCGGTGACATTCGAAATTAGGGTTTTCGGTTTCGGATCACACCACAGAGAAACACATTCAACCTAGATAAGTAAACTTGTTTTAGTTGATGCATAACAATGTTAACCTAACAGGGATGCTTTGCAATGCATTATGATGACATGACAGATTAATTAGCACTATAACACCCGGGGTGTTACAAGTATGACCTTAGTGTATCATAATACAGTTTTGGACCGCTGTTATTATCTCTCCGAAAAGGATAGAATGATCATGATTTCTGTAACCCATGGTCTGGAATGGTCAATACCTCCGGAGTGATGACCGGGTATCTTTTATTTCTCTGATTCTCTAGATATAGACTACTCCTTCGTCCTAAAATATTTGTCGTTGTCGTTTTCCGAGAAACAACTTTGACAAAATATATATTAAAAAATATTAATATTTATAATACATAATTGATATCATTGAAAAGATCTTTGAATCTAGTTTTTAAATAAATTTATTTGAAGACACAAATATTGCCGTGTCCCCCACGCGTGCCGAGGTGCTGCTGGGGTGCTACCGACGCCGCCATTCTCCACCAGAAGGTTGTGGCTAATCACTCTTCCCAACCTCCATTTATGTCCATCTATGATTTCCATGATTTCCATTGATCTGTTAGCTGTAGAGTGACAAAACTCTAAAATGATGTGTGCCTCCTATTGTTGTAGGTAGCGGCATGTTTGCGGTCACTGGAAATCCTTGGATCTTGGAAGGCATGTGTTGCTGACGATGATGAGAAAACCACTGTATGTTGCATCTTTCTATTCAGCAATTAATCCTTCCCCGCGGCAGAGTTGCCACCAGATGCGAGGGTGTTTGGTTGCTGGGCAAACTTGGCCTCGCCACGCATGTGGTTGCCACAAGAGTTTGGCTGCTGTTTGGTTGAATGCGTCAGTTGTGGCAGCCATAGTTTTTCTCAAGCTTATTTACACCACAGGTGTGGTGGCCATATACTGCGCCACAATCCTCGGCGGCGCCACAACCTGGTGGCTAGCTTGGGCGCTGAACCAAACAGCCTGCAGATGCTCTGACCCTGCTACCACAGTCCTCTCCTGCACCCACTGCCCTACATGCTCACCGCTGCCGACACCACCGAGGACAGCAGGGAGATGATAGCCTCACCTTCTTATTAAGAGTAGCTGGTGGGAGACTCCCCGTGCATTAAAAATAATTTGGCTTTGTATGTGTATGGTAAATTGAATTTTATTGTGATTGTTTTATATGCATGAATTTTCAGGTGGATGATTGTGGCTGGTGCAATAAATTATCATGACAGATTTTGACTCCCAGACAAACAATTTTATGATGGTTCGAATACATTTTTGTGGTGGTGTCTCACTCATGAAATACTATATTGTTGTGATTTTTGGTACCCTCAAGAATCAATTCTATGACAGTGGCCTCCATGAAATACCGCCATGATAACACCAATGCAAACCTAGTGATGATGTAATTTTCATGGAGAGGGTCAACATGAATGTTCGCCAGGAAAATAATTTTCATAGCTTCATCTGTGTGGGTTTATGCCTCATGGTAGGTGGATCATAATGCATCTTATGCTTCACGGTAGGTGGATCGTGATGTATCTTTTTTATGAGGGCAAAATAGAAACTTAGAAATATCACACTCAAAATATTAGTTTTTAGTAATAGTATAACACATGTTCAAATTTAAATTATTATGACATTACTTAGCATGATCCTATAAAGTGAATAAATTGTGGAAGGAGCTATATACTATTGCTTATTACTAGCTGATTGGCGAGCGAGTGGGTTCCATATGACCGTATTTATACACAGGCAGGGATCAGACTACGAGACTGCAAGGAGATTAGATTATCTATGATACAGGGAGTGTTTGGTTCCCCACCATGCTTCACCATACTTCATTTGCGGCACGCCACACCTCACAAGGCTGTTGTTGGGTTGAGTGAAAAGCTGCGGCAGCCACAGATGGCCCCAGCGTAAAATCTCGCTACAGCCTAGGCATTGGTTTTCCCGGCCACTGCCACACTCTGCTAAAGATTGGCATGGCGTATTGAGGCTGGGAAGCAAACAACCTCATATACTCCGTCCAGGTTAGTAAAAGAGGTTGTTGTAGACAGCGACGTGGTCTCCGAAGCATAACTTTGATCCCCTTATTTCTATAAAAATATTTATTAAAAATTGATATATGTATATTTTTATGAAAGTATTTTAAAAGACAAAAATACTCATATGGTTTTCACATTTTCAAACTCAACAAATTAAAAGTTATTCATGATTTATATTCCCAATATTTGACCCAAACCTTGTCCAAAACGACTTCTTTTGCTAACCTGGAGGGAGTACTAACTTTTGCGTTTACTCCTCCGGCTGCTATACATACGTGCATTATTTGATTTATCAAACAATCCCCGAGTTGCCCGCAGCTTGCTGCAAATTGTTCATTCCTTATTCAGATCCTGTAGGGTTTTCAAGACAGTATGATTTTGATCACTCAATCATCAATGCAAGGACAAGTAACTGAGTTTTAAGTTTTAATTTATTAGTGAAAGTGGTCAGATAGTGCACCACGAATAATCAGATCGACCAGAGGCTAGCTGATCTGGTGAATCGAAAATATACCAACATGTGAGCCTTTCAGGTAATAAAAATGGGAAGAAATCTATGTGCCATGCCATATCATGTGTGCTTAGTTTGGTCTGCAATAACCAGACGAAATGAAAGTGATGTTTTGTATTTATATTCCACGATTAGGCCGGATTATGCTCTCGTGCCTTGCAACGCATCGTATTGTTACAAAAAACTTGATGTTATATCATGGATATGACGATGTTTTGCATTATTACGAAAAATTTGATGTTTTGTATCATGGATACGACGATGTTTTGCATTATTTCTCATTTTCTCTAGCTTTTCCAAATTTCTTGCACTAAATCCTAGCTCGGCCATCTTCCATGAGCTAATATCTCTATCTCTATCTCTTCTACAACTAAAAAGCGTCAGAAGAAATCATTCATCTAGCAGACTCATTCCCTTCTCGATAAGAAAAATCTTTCGGCCTTGAAAACACCCAGTATAAAAAGAATTCCCGCATCCAGGAGACCCATACCCTCCTGGACATCACTCAATCAAAAGGGCATACAACACTTAAAGTTCTCAAATTAACATTTATTTATTATTTAACTAATTAGGGCACAATTAAAAGTTGATCAAACTTTATCTAAATAAGCTCAAACTTTTTCTATAGGTTAAGAATGATTTATAACAGTGTTAAAATAAATTTCATAATTTTTGGATTAATAAATTAATTATTAAAATTCCTGGAAGTTGCATTTAATCTTTAATGGAACTAATTAATTCTACTGCACAAAGTATTCAAATTCATGATTTAACATTTTTCCTAGATAGTTTATATATTGAGAAGCTTACACAAAAATTTTCATGAATTTTGGAACTCTACAAAATTTTTAATGAAATAAACAAATGATAGCACTATTCATTTATTTGAAAAAGAAAAACAAAAACAAAAACAAACTCGGGCCGATTTCTCTTTTTTCCCGCGGTCCGGCCCAACCAGACGGCCCGCGTGCGCGCGCCCTCGCCCGCACCCGCGCTCGGCCCAGCCGCGCGGCCCAGCAGGCGGCCTGCCTCGCGTCCGCGCGCCCGCTCTCCCTCTCTCTCTCGCTGACAACGTGGACCCACTTGTCATCCCTCACCTCCGTCTCCCTCTCGCTCTCCCGCGCGCTCGCTCGCTCTCCCGCGGTGGCCGGCCGGTGACCGGCGCTTCGGTCGACTAACCGACTCCACCATCACCATCTACACTACCCCACGATTCCATTTTGCTACTAAACACCATGGCTCGAGCTCCGGCAACAGCTCACCAACGACGGTGGCGGCTCGACGGCCACGGTGCCCGGTGACTCGACGGTACAACGCGGTAGCGGTTAAAAGCGATGGCATAGGAAGCATCAGGGGCTCACAGCGGTGACGATGGCGGTCTCGGGGAGGACTGAGAGGAACCGGAGTGGCCTGGCCACGGGAAGCGACAGCGGTGGTGCTCCGACCGGAGTTGGGCACGGGAAGCGAAGGCTGCGGCAATCCAGGTGGAATTGGGCCAGCTCAACTGGTTCACGAGGTGCGCGAGGCCGAGGCGGAGCTAAGGGTGCGGTTGGCGTGGCCAGAGATGGCCTGGTGGCAGCAGCGGCGAGCGGCGGAGCTGCGGTGGCGATGGTGGCAAAAACGGAGAAGGAAAAGAAAAGCACGGCGACCTTGTCGTATATATAGGCAACGGTGGCGGCTACAGCGTTGGAAGACGCTCGTCGTCGCGCTGGCGATCGAGGGCACGCCTGGAAGCCGGCCGAAGCCGTCCGGCGTCTCGCCGGCGCCCATACCGCGCGGTGGTCGACGGTGATTGGCCCGACACTGTAGCCCCCCCCCCAAACTTTTGAAATTCAAACTGATTTCTCAAATTACTTTCAAATTTGTATAACAACTTGAAAAACTTCCAATGTATCAAATCTTCAGAATTTCAAGCTCTACAAGTTTTGTATTGAACACTTTTTCAAATTCTCACTGGATTTTGAAATTTGAGTTTAAATTCAAAAAGGGATACATTTTTCAGATTTGGTAATTTAGAAATTACTTTTGATTTTATATTGAAACTTTAAAATCTCCAAACATCAAAGTTGTATATCTTGACCAGACCTACAACTTTTCTGTTCAAAACTTTTTCAAATTCTGCCTTCATTTTGAAATCTTAGTTTGGGGACAAAAATGAATTAAATCTGAAATTTGTTTATTTTTAAAATTGCTCCACATTTTACACTAAAACTTTGAAAACTCAAAACACCAAAGTTGTAGCCCTTGAAAAGTTCTACAAACTTGGTTTTGAACTTTTTCCCAAATTTTGCTTAGATTTTGAATTATTTCAAAAGGGGTAAAACAGAGTTTTGAAATTTAGGGTTTTCGAAGGAATTTTCAATTGGAATTTGTTGCTACTTTGATTTGTGATTACTTAGTGATCAAAACCTCACCCAAGGGCATCATCTGGACCAACATGACATGGTTGACCAAATGACACTCTTGGTTGACCAATTTAGCTTTTGAAATTCTTTTACATTTCTCCCCAGATTTGAATTTAAATTTGAATCGGAAAACTCATGACGAGTTTTGGGACCCCAATTCAAACTCAAAGTTGGAGCTTCATTTTAGATGTTGTACTTGAGCTCATACCCTACACTTGACACTAGTGTGCAACACAGTCACACACCTCAAATTACGCAGGGCATGGACTAAGCATTTGCGGTGACATTCGAAATTAGGGTTTTCGGTTTCGGATCACACCACAGAGAAACACATTCAACCTAGATAAGTAAACTTGTTTTAGTTGATGCATAACAATGTTAACCTAACAGGGATGCTTTGCAATGCATTATGATGACATGACAGATTAATTAGCACTATAACACCCGGGGTGTTACAAGTATGACCTTAGTGTATCATAATACAGTTTTGGACCGCTGTTATTATCTCTCCGAAAAGGATAGAATGATCATGATTTCTGTAACCCATGGTCTGGAATGGTCAATACCTCCGGAGTGATGACCGGGTATCTTTTATTTCTCTGATTCTCTAGATATAGACTACTCCTTCGTCCTAAAATATTTGTCGTTGTCGTTTTCCGAGAAACAACTTTGACAAAATATATATTAAAAAATATTAATATTTATAATACATAATTGATATCATTGAAAAGATCTTTGAATCTAGTTTTTAAATAAATTTATTTGAAGACACAAATATTGCACGTATTTTTTACAAATAGAGTCAAACTTGTGGCACGGAAAAAAACGACAGATAATTTGGGACAAATAGAGTAAAAGAGAGATAAATAGGAGAGATACAGATACCAGCAAAATCCTTTTTGTTTGTTTGTTTGATTTGATTGAGAGGAAGTATACCAGGAAATCGACTGTGCCCGCTTTTTATGAACGGTTTACCAGCAGCAGCTACAGCAGTCCAGTATTTACGCGGGACCAATATCTGGCAACCTGCATTTGACTATCCGGATTACTAGTAATAACGTCCTGGTCCGTGACGAACCTAGACGCCCCTACCGTCCCGATGCGTGATCTGGCGGGGCCCGCACCTTACCTCCCTTTGAGACGACCCTGCCGTGTGCCGTGGCCCGTGGCAAGACAAGAAATCAAGAATCTATCGGAAAGCGATCCGAGATACCGCTGCACTACTTTCATCTCGGGTGGAGAGAGAATGTGCTTTCCCGTCCGCTGCTCCGTTTAGGCCTTGTTTAGATGACATCAAAATTTCGAGTTTTTTCACTCTCTCTTCATCACATCAATTTTTAGCCGCTTGCATAGGGTATTAAATGTAGGTAAAAAAATAACTAATTACACAGTTTAGTTGGAAATCACGAGATGAATCTTTTGAGCCTAGTTGATCTATGATTGGACAATATTTATCAAATAAGACGAAAGTGGTACTATTTATCGGGTTGAAATTTTTTTCAATCTAAACGAAGCCTTAGTTTCAAAAATAAATATAAATGAAAAAAATCAGCTGCTCTGTCCGTGCGTGTCGTATTGTCGTGGCAGAAGAGCACGGGGAACTGAGGTTGCTTTGTACCGACTGTGGGCTCAGCTAGTCATCCGACGACTATGCTAATCCAATCAATTGTTTGAGGACCTGTTTAGATCCATTAACACTAAAAATTAGCTAGCTAATAGCTAATAATTACTAATATGTATATTAAGTTGAACAGGTCATCCGGCAAGTCTTTCTTCTTACCTTAAAGAATGAATTTACATTATTTTACTTAGGTAGTGTTTAGATGGTGTAAAAGTTAGTGTAAAGTTACTGTAGCACTTTTCGTTGTTATTTGGTAAAATTTATCCAATCATGGACTAAATAGGCTCAAAAGATTCGTCTCGATATTTACAGACAAACTGTGCAATTAGTTATTTTTTTACCTACATTTAATACTCCATACATGCGTTCAAAGATTCGATGTGACGGGAAATCTTGTAAAATTTTTGGAATTTTGAAGGAAGTAAACACCGCCTTAAATTGTTGTTTTTTTGGTCTGACAGATCCTCTATGCTACACCACGTAGTGGCGGTGGTGCAGGCATGAACACCGCGCGAGTTCAGCAGCCTAGTTTGCTACACGTCTGCCGGCATGCTCCAAAGCGGCGTGCACGGACGCATGGCTAGGTTAGCTTCCAATCCAAGGAAAGAAAGGCCGCCAATCCGCCATGCCACGTCCCTTGCCGGACTGAGAAACAGACACAGGAGCGCATGTGCTGATGTGCGTCATGAATCGTGCGTGCGTGCTGTGTTTGGCCAATCCAGACTCCGAATCCCTTTCGTTCACCTGCAACATTATCACACCTATAGCCTGTGTTTAGTTCCAAATTTTGGAGCGCCAAAATTTACTGTAGCATTTTGTTTGTATTTAGTAATAATTGTCCAATTATTGACTAATTAGGCTCAAAACATTCGTCTCGCAAAGTACAACCAAACTATACAATTAGTTTTTGATTTTATCCACATTTAGTACTCCATGTATGTATCACAAGTTTGATGTGATGGGAAATTTTTTTTGCATAGTGCACTTTTCAAATGATCTAAACACAGCCATAGTTTTGCGGTCGATACAAATATGTACTCACAAAAAAAAGTTGAGATGTAAAGTTAAACTAGAAAAAATCATAGAAAATGATAAATATGTATTTAAAGACGAAATCCAGGAATTTTATCTTTTATTGCATATGAACCTAAAATTTATCATTTTCGTATAAATTTTCGAAACGCGAGTTTGAATTTCATTTTTGGATGTGAATACACATTTGTCTGCACTTTGGATATGCCAAGTCTTAAATTATCTCTTTGAACAACTGAATGCGTTTTTTGAATTAGTATTCATGTTTTCATCTAGTAAGGGGGTTTCCATCATATATTTTACCTAGTTTCTATCCATCATGTGTGACTTTCACTTTCTTGGCCCGCTCAAGGAACGCCGACACACGCTGAAAAGTGTTCGCCATTTGCCATGGCAGCAAGGGAGCAAACCCCATCAAAGCTCGCGCTGCACATGGCGAGGACCTATCGCCCACCCCGCCTAAGGCGTGTTTAGTGCCAAAAATTTTCACCTCAAAACATCACATCGAATCTTACGATACATGCATGGAGCATTAAATATAGACGAAACAAAAAACTAATTGCACAGTTCACCGTAAAATTACGAGACGAATCTTTTAAGACTAATTAGTCCATGATTAAACAGTAATTACCAAATAAAATAAAAAAACTACAGTACCCGAAACCAAAAATTTTCGCGACCTAAACACCCCCCTAATCCTCGATCCATCACTGCCGAGCAAGTTGAAATCGCCACCATCGAGGATGCCTGTCCCACTGCTGCGTTGGCGTAGCCACCATCGCCACCGAGCGCCAGGCACACGGAACATATGCGCAGCCTTCACAGAGCCTCCAAGCCGCTCGCCTTGGCCCTCGTGGATCCCCATCCTTGCTCGACACCCTCTCGTACTCGGGCTGAAGCCATGGATCGGGAAGAGAGAATGCAAGATTCCAGAGACTAGATTGAGGTCTTCACCTATTTAGGATAACAAATAATTAAGAATGGCGGGTAGGAGATGAGTTAAGAGTTCGGGTGGTTCAAGATTTTGGTTACCCGATATGTTCGATCGAACAAGGAGATAAAAAAATGGGTCACCAGAATTCCAGAAACATGAGACTGATCTAAAAACCAAGAACCAAAATTTTAGGAACTTCAGTCTTGGTCTTGGTTCTTTTGGGTTTCGGTTTTTTTTTTACCTCCCCTATTTATTACTGTATCACAAGTTAGAGACCAACTGACCAACAATAAGTATTTTTGTGTAGATGTACGTACCATGCGTAACTCGTGCTTGGCACTAGCAGATACAGTACGATTTTCTTCGCAAAAAAAGAGTGTCGGTGTTCGGATCCCGGGGGTCCTAACCCAACCAGTAAAATGCTGCGTGTCCCTTCCCTGGATGGTGATGCAAGGAAAAACACACGGGGGTTTATCCTGGTTCGGGCAAAAGAAGGCCCTACGTCCAGCGGGGGTGAGAGAGGTTTGTATTTCCTTGCACCGAGGTGCTTGTGTAGGGGCTACAAGCTTGCGAGAGAGGGCGACGAGCCCAAGTCCCAAAGGAGAAAAAGAGTACAAGATGATTGCTTGAGGTGTTGATCGCTATGTCGTGTGTGACTGGTTGTCCGTCGTCTTCTCTAGGGCCCTGGCCTACCCTTTTATAGGACGGGGTGAAGCCAGGACGATGGGAGCCTTGAGAAGATGTTTTGTCGATCCTGTTGAGTCGACTGTAGCGACGTGCCTCAGGAATGGGAGGCCATCCTCTGGAACGAGATGTCATAGGAGTCGAAGTGACCCGGAGCGTTGCGCCATACCGTCCTTTCTTCCCTGTTGCGCCGTGTCGGTGGTCGAGGTCGGGTCGAAGTAGGGTCGAGGCCGAACGGATAAGTCCGAATCCCTGGAATCCTGGTGTACGGGCCTTGTCGTATCCTCCCTCGAGGGTTAATAGTGACACACAGGATAAGGCATGGCGGGCATAGTGACGTTTTTCACCTCCCATCACGGAATGGGCGGTTGAACAGTGAGAACTGACGCTGGTATTGTTCCCACGTCGACTGTACGTGCGGCCATGCCGGTAGTTGGTAGTAGGTAATTGCATTAAATGCTTTGACTTTTCGTCCCGTGGTAGGTGGGGACTGAGGGGGTCGAGCGCCTCGACCCGGGCTCACGCGAGTCGGAACGCCCGGGGCGGTCGAGCCCCGTGCGGGTTGGAACACGGTCGAGGCCTCCCGTCGAGGGGGGTTCGTACGAGTCGGAGACGGGGCGCGGTCGAGGCGCTTCGTCGAGCCGGCCTCGTACGAGGCGGACCTGTCGCACGTAGTAGGCTGTGCTTTATTGCGTCTTTAATCGTTTTAGTTTTTATGATCGTCAAATGTGGGGTACCCCTATACTATTGGTACCGACAGTAGCCCCCGAGCCTTTAGGTGAGTGTACGTTCACTCTCCTAGAGGTTTTTAGCCGATGAACTGGAGTCATAGCGCTGTTCGCTTCCTCGACAGGGACACCTGAGTGCTTCCAGGACTTCTTCCGGTGGGGGCGCGCGAGCGCACCCGCCGGGTGTAGCCCCCGAGGCCTCGGGGGAGTATTGAGAAAGTCTCCTCCGAGGTCTTTAATCGTGGTTTGCTAGGGAACAGTTGATGCGGCTGAGCCCCCGAGCCTCGTGCGCACAAGGTCGATCGGAGTTTCTGCCGTCTTTCGTTGTCCGTCCCTCACGCTCATCCCACGGAGAGGAGGAGGAGGGGTGGGGATCGTCGTACTACCCCGTTCGGGCGAGTGCGACGACCTCCGGTGAGCTACTAGCGGGGAGATTCGAGTGAGAGTCCGTGCTCCAGTCGTTAGGAGTCGGCTTGGGGCCCGGAGGCACTCTCAAATGGTGCCAAGGAGTGGTCGTGCGGATGTCGGTTCCCTGCGACGGGATTCCGAGGGCTCGATGCCTCCCCCGAGGGGATTCCTGCTCCGTCCTCATCCTTTGGCCTCGAATACGTCTCGGGGTGCCTCGAGAGCGTGGCTCGAGCCCTGGCCGTGTACGGGCGCATCCCTGGTCGTCCCTTGCTCCGTTGCTCGAGGGCGGCTGTCGAACCCAGGTCGAGGGCCAGCCTTCGCTTCCTCGAGACTTAAAATGGGCCCGGAGCCCGTTAGCGGAATCTCGGAATATCCGTCCGCGGATCTCGCCCCGCCCGTTTAGCCAGGCGCGCCTTTTTAGGGCGAGATCGGCGCGGTAGTGGGCGGCGTGGCGTTCGGTTACTGCGTGGGGACGGCCACGTGCCCAGCTCCTGTAAGGCAAGAAGGACGGTTAGGTGGGCGCATTTATTACGGGAAACTGTTGCTACCTTTCCGCACGGCCGTTGAACTTCTTCCCGGTCTATAAAAGCGCGGCCCTGGGGTCTGAGTTCCCCTCCGGTTCTTTGCGCTCTTGCCATCCTCTGCCTTAGGAAAGCCTAGCCCCCTTGCGCTTTTCGTCCGCATTGCCGCCGCCGCCGCCCTTTTTCCCCACACCTTTCCTCCCCGCCGGCGCTGATGGCTGGAAAGAGCCAGTTCCTCGCTACCGACGGCTGGGCCTCCTCTTCCGTAACGGAGAAGAAGCTGGAGGAGCTGGTCGCGGATGGGTTGCTGCGACCGAGGACGAGCCGGTCGCGGCCGGAGTGGATCGCGCCGCCGTCGACCCATCGGGAGCCGGCCCCCCCGGAAGGCTACGTGGTGAGCTTCATAAGCTACCACGAACGGGGGTTCGGTATCCCGTCGTCGGCCTTCATGCGGGCGCTCCTCCACTACTACCGGGTGGAGCTCCACCACCTCGCCCCCAACGCCGTTGCGCAGGCCGCCATCTTCGCGGCGGTCTGCGAGGGATACCTCGGGGTGGAGCCGCAGTGGAACCTGTGGCTCCACCTTTTCAAGGCCGAGCTCTTCGCGCGGAACGCGGGAGCGAAGGGCGCCTTCTACGCCGTGCGAGTGGGGAGCTGCGTCCTCCAGTTGAGGTCGAGTCGGTCGGAACAGTACATCCCGGCGCGGCTCATCTCTTCGAACAGCGGGTGGCATACGGGCTGGTTCTACCTCCGCAACGACGAGAACCAGCTGCCGAGGTATACCGGCCGCGTGCTGACCGCCCGGGAGCACAACTGGGGGTACGGTGTGCCGGACGTCGAGAAGCCGCGCCTGGACCCGCTGCTGGCGGCGCTGCAGCAGCTCCGTGCTCGAGGCTTGACGGCGGCGGCAGTAGCGACGGCGTTCCACCGTCGTCGGGTGATGCCGCTATGCCGACGCCGCCTGCGCCTCGACCAGATGACCCCGGAGGCGTCGTTGGAGGGGAGCCGGATGTCGCACGAGACCCTCACCCCCGAGGAGGGGCTTCGCCGAGCCCGCCGGATGGTGGGGACCTTCCAGGCGGAGGAAGCCGACCGGCTCCCCATGAGGCCAACTGAGGGGTTCGAGCCCGTGGTAAGCTCCTTAGTACGCTTGTCTTTTTAGTTCGATTCGCGTGTGAGACCTTCCCCTGACCCGGTCGACGCCATTGCGCAGGACTTATCGGCGTTGCGGGAGACTCGACCGCCGGTTCCGGAGGACCAACCTGCTCGGGATGCTCGACGGGAGCACGCCTCGAAGCAGAAGGCGGCCAAGGAGTCGACCAAGAAGCGGGCGGCCCGGAAGTCCAGGGAGAAGGAGGCGCGGAGAAAACTCCGGCGCCAACAGGCCATCGACGGGGTCCCTTTGGAGCCGTCGCCCTCCGAGACCATGTCGGGAGAGGACGACGGCAGCAGCGGCGAGGATGACGACGCCTTGTCGCGGTACGAGGCCGCGACCGGGCTGGGGAACCTCCCCGACATCCGCCCCCTGCTGGAGCCCCTCGCGGGGCCATCCTCCTCGGTCGTTGTGGTCGAGGGGGTCGACGAGGACGACGAGGAAGAGGAGGAGAGGAAGAAGAAGAAGAAGGAGGAAAAGAGGGAGGCGGGCCCCTCGGCGGGAGGGGTCGCCCCGCCCCAGACCCAGCCAGGTGGGTCGACAGGGGCGCCTGCCCCAGCCCAGGCCCCGCAAGCTCAGGCGGGGACGGGGGTGGGGGTGACGACATCGTCATCGGCGGCGCCTTCATCGGGCGTGAGGACCCGAGGCCAGTTGGCCTCGGAGGCGCAGACAGCGCGTGGCGGCGCACCGGCGAGAGCTCCGAGGAGCGCCCGGTCCGCGGGTGGGGCTGCCGCGAGGCCGCCGCCTGCGACCTCGAGCGGCTCGGACCGTGGGGGGTCGAGACCCCTGGTGCCGATTTCGGGGTAAGCTTCTGAACAGAAAGGGACTCGTCTTATTTCCTGATTTCGTCGATCGACTCATCCTTTTTATTTTTCAGGCTGAAGCGGAAGGCGGAGACCATGGGGCCCACCCCCGTGAAGTCCCTTCGAGCCAGCGCCTCCGTCCTCAACCGGTCGGCGGCCCAGGACGCTGCCTGGGTCCGCGAGGTCGAGGCGGCGAAGGAGCGCCGTCGGCAACGGGAGGCCGCGGGTGCCTCGACGGCTGTCGGCCCCGATCCTGTGGTGGCGGGGTCAGAGCCGGCAAGGACGGCGGCGCCCGGCCCGGTCGAGGCGGAGCCCAAGGCGCTGCCCTCGGCTGAGGCCACCGTCGAGGTGGCCATGGAGGAGGCGGCCGCCGAGGCGACCGCGGAGGGGGCCGCACCAGCGCCAGAGCAGGAGGTGGCGCCGGCGGGGGAGCCGCAGCCCCAGGCCACACCCGCGCCGGAGCAGATGGTGGCGCCGGCGAGGGAGCCGCAGCCGCAGCATGACCTACTGGTGCGGCCGGTGGGCATGACGGAAGGTGGGGCCGTCGGGCCTTCTTCCGGAGCCCCGGAGGCGGCCGCGCTGGAGGTCGAGGCGCCGGTCACGGGGGTACCGGCGGTGGGAGCGCCGGCGTCCGAGCCGCCGTCGAGCGAGACGCCGGCCGCAGGGGCGTCTACGGCGGAGGTGCCGGCTCCGGAGGCACAGGCTGCCGAGGGGCCGGTCACTGTCGAGGGACAAGCGCCCGTGGTCATCGTCCTCGACGACGCCCCCCTGGACAAAGGAAAGGAGATCGCGGGGGCCGAGGAGGGCGAGACCTCAAGCCGGGCGGAAGCCTCGGCCCCTGCCGGGGGCGCGGGCGAAGCCGGCCCTTCGTCCGGGCCGGGAGGTGCCCCGGCTGGGGCGTCATCATCGTGGCCGGACTTCGCCGCTCTGGCGATAGCGCGGGCCGAGGAGGAGATCCCGAGGTGGGGAGGGCCGCCCCTTGCGTTCAAGGATGCCGCAAACCTCGACGGCGAGCCCATCCTTGTCCTGAACGACAGGGACGAGGTCCACCGCTGGCAGTACCTCGAGGGCGTCCGCCAGCATCTCGATCGGCTACTCCACGTGGCGACCGACGCCGTCTCGCGGGGTATACGGGATGCCACCGAGGTACGATTAATCTGTTAGCTTCTTTCGTGGCTCTCAGTGTCTTTTTTCCTTGGTTTCATTATCTTTTTTGGTTTCTTTTGAATTAGGAACTCAAAGAGGCCTCCCGCCGAAAGTCACTCTTCATCCGGAGTGAGAGTGGTGTGTGGGCGTCCCTGTCTCGGCAGCGGGCCCTGGTCGAGGAGACTCAGAAGAGGCTCGCCGATCGGTCCGCTGAGTTGGCGGAACTGCGCACCGCCTTCTCGACGGTGAAGGAAGAGGCGATGCAGGCGTGGGCGGCCGAGGCCTCGATGCGCACCGAGGCAGACAAGGCTCGGGAAGAGGCTGCCCAGGCCCGCCGAGACCTCGAGCCCCTGTCTGCGCGGGTCAAGGAGCTCGAGGAGGACGTCTCCCAGGCTGGCCGTCAGCGGGACGCCCTCAACGTCCAGATCGGGCAGGTGACAGCCCAGCTTGGTGCGCTGAAGGGCGAGGTCTCGGTGCTGAATGGGGCCGTCCAGGAGAAGGACGCGGCGCTCCGGGCCGCCCTCCAGGAGATCGAGGCCCTGAAGGCGGCCGTTCGTGAGAAGGACAGCGCCCTCCAGGGGCTCGAACGGACGTGCGGGGGGCTCGGCGACGAGGTCGTGGGTTTGAAGACTCACGTCGAGGGTAAGTATAGTCTGTTGTAATTATGCCGTCGGTGCGTCGTATTGGGCGCTAATGTTAGCTTATCGTTTTCCAGAGCTGGAGCGCGAGAACCAGGAGGCCCATTCGACCGCGAACTCCCTGCAGAGCCTCCTGGAAGCCGAGACCCGGAGGACCCAGTTGCTCGAGGGCGCGATCACCACCGTGTGCGACGGTCTGGGGGTCGGACCCGACGCCGACACCGGAGAGGACGCCCCAGGGAACTGCTTCATCCGTCGGATGGCCGCGCTAGGTCATTTTGCCCGGGAGAAGATACGGGACAGCCTCCACCACGGCGTAAAGAGGGCACTGGCCGTCGTTCGCTCTGGTTTTGTGTTCGACATGGAGCTCGTCGCCGACGGCTTCATCACAGACCCGGAGCGGACGGACGCGGAGAACGCAGATGCCTGCTTGGATCTGATCGAAGCCGCGGAGGGGCCTGGGAGTCGCCTGGCCTCGCTCTTCGAGCCCGAGGTGGTGCCGCCTGCTGATGACGAAGGCCTGTGAGCCAAATCTGGGCACGGAGGCCCGTGTAACAAGTTAGTTATTTTGAATTTTGATCGTGGTGGCCCTGGGGGCCTTAAGAACTCAAAACTTAAACTAGTTTGTGACGAATCTAGTTTTATTCGAGCCTTTTTTCCCTTTCGGCCTTGGTTGTGTTCTCATACGATTTACTTAACGCGCAGTCACGCCCTTTGGCGCGGGGAGCGAGTGGAGGTACCGTAGCCTCGGGGGCGTAAGCGATCTCGCGGCTCGACTACCCTCGAGCTTCAGGGTGCTCTTGCGGCCTTGTAGATCGTGTGAGAAGCTGACCTAAGCGGCGGGGAGTGTGCTACTCTCTTTCAAAGTTAAGAACCGTCATAAGACCTACTTAGCGTGCGGTTGCGCCCCTAGAAGGCATGAGGGGTGAGTGGAGGTACCGTAACCTCAGAGGTTGAGGTGATACTCCTGACTCGAGGGCCCTTTCGAACCTTAGGGTGTTCTTGCGGCGAAGTCGATCGAAAAAGCGGTTCTTAAATTTTTTGAAAGAGAGTACAAGTTTTTTCAGGGACTGGGGGGTCCCCCCCTTGTAGCCCCCGAGGGAGGGTCGATTCTGGGAGTGCAGAGTCGATCCATCCTCACTTGTGAAACGAAAGTTTGAACATCGCTGTGGTCTTTATTGATGAAAAAGGAAATACAAGGCCTCGAGGCTTTCTAAGGAAAAAAGCGACGTAGCTGTTCAATGTTCCAAGCGTTGGTGAAGATTTCGCCCTTCTCGTTGGATAGCTTGTAGGTGCCCGGCTTTAGTACTTCTGCGATGATGTACGGTCCTTCCCATGGTGGCGTGAGTTTGTGGCGTCCCTTGGTGTTCTGGTTCCGTCGTAGCACCAAATCGCCGACGTTAAGGTCACGCCTGCGTATGTGCCTGTCGTGGTAGCGTCGGAGACTCTGCTGGTACCTGGCAGAATGCAACAAGGCCACATCTCGGGCTTCCTCGAGCTGGTCGAGGGCGTCCTCTCGTGTGGCGTTGTTATTTCCTTCGTTGTAGGCTTTTAACCTTGGGGATCCGTACTCTATATCTGTCGGAAGCATAGCCTCGGACCCGTAGACTAAGAAGAACGGAGTGAACCCCGTGGCTCGACTCGGCGTTGTTCTCAGGCTCCACAGGACCGAGGGTAGCTCGGCGGCCCATCTTTTGCCGTGCTTGTTTAGCTTGTCAAAAATTCTGGGTTTCAGGCCTTGTAGGAGCATGCCGTTGGCACGCTCTACTTGGCCGTTCGTTTTTGGATGAGCTACGGCCGACCAGAGCACGCGAATGTGATGGTGGTCACAGAAATCCAGAAACTTTTTACCAGTGAACTGGGTGCCGTTGTCAGTGATAATGCAGTTCGGAACCCCAAATCGATGGATGATGTCGGTGAAGAAAATCACGGCTTGTTCGGACCTGATACTGGTGATGGGACGAGCCTCGATCCACTTGGAAAACTTGTCGATTGCGACAAGCAAATGGGTGAAGCCACCAGTAGTTCTTTTGAGCGGTCCGACGAGGTCGAGTCCCCAAACGGCAAATGGCCATGTGATGGGAATGGTTTGTAGAGCATGTGCCGGGAGGTGGGTCTGCCTTGCATAGTACTGACAACCTTCACAGGAGCGTACTAGCTTGACGGCGTCGGAGGCCGCGGTCGGCCAATAGAACCCTTGTCTAAAGGCGTTCCCGACGAGGGTTCGAGGCGCAGCGTGGTGACCGCAAGCCCCCGAGTGCAGGTCGTTGAGCAGGTCCCTGCCTTCCTTGTTTGTGATGCAACGTTGGAGGATGCCCGTAGGGCTGCGGCGGTACAGCTCCCTACCGTCTCCAATGATCACAAAGGTTTTGGCCCGTCGAGCGATCCGTCGAGCCTCGGTCTTACCCGAGGGGAGGTCCCCTTGGATAAGATAGTCGAGGTACGGTGCGCGCCAATCAAGCTCGACATCAGACGGTGGGGTCGATCCCTCCACCTGCATGGCCTCGGCCCCGGTCGAGGGGGCCTCTGCCCCTGGTGGGGGGTCAAGTGATGACCCGTCGACCCCTCCGTCCGATCCAAGGTCGACAGATGGCCGTTGGAGATCTTTTGCGAAAACGTCGGGTGGGACCGTAGCTCGACTTGACGCGATTTTTGCGAGCTCATCGGCGGCCTCATTATTCTTGCGTGCTATGTGGTTGAGCTCGAGGCCATGAAATTTGTCCTCGAGGCGTCGCACCTCTTGGCAGTAGGCTTCCATCTTGGGGTCGCGGCAGCTCGAGCTCTTCATGACTTGATCGATCACTAGCTGGGAGTCGCCTCGAACATCGAGGTGTCGGACCCCGAGCTCGACGGCGATTCTTAGCCCCGTGACGAGTGCCTCGTATTCGGCGACGTTGTTGGATGCAGGGAAATGGAGCCGGATGACGTAGCGCATGTGAACTCCGAGGGGTGAGATGAAGAGCAAGCCCGCGCCTGCTCCTGTTTTCATCAGAGACCCATCGAAGTACATGGTCCAGAGCTCGGCCTGGAGCTGTGTGGGGGGGAGCTGGGTGTCGGTCCATTCGGCCAAGAAGTCTGCCAACACTTGTGATTTTATGGCTTTGCGCGGCGCATAGGACAGGGTCTCGCCCATGAGCTCGACCGCCCACTTGGCAATCCTACCCGTGGCTTCCCGGTTCTGGGCTATCTCTCCCAGGGGGAAAGAAGAAACCACAGTAACTGGGTGGCCCTCAAAGTAGTGTCGAAGCTTACGCCGTGTCAAGATGACAGCATAAAGTAGTTTCTGGATTTGGGGGTAACGGACCTTGGTTTCTGAGAGTACCTCACTAATGAAATAGACCGGCCTTTGGACGGGCAGGGCATGAGCTTCCTCGGCCCGTTCGACGACCAGTACTGCGCTGACTACTTGTGATGTCGCGGCGACATAAAGTAGGAGCGGCTCTCCTGGGGTCGGCGGGACGAGGATTGGCGAGTTAGTGAGTGCGACCTTGAGTTTGGTGAGGGCTTCCTCAGCCTCGAGGGTCCAGGAAAAATGCTCCGATTTCTTCAAGAGGCGGTACAGAGGGAGCGCTTTTTCGCCAAGGCGCGAAATGAAACGGCTGAGCGCCGCTAAGCAGCCCGTGACCCTCTGTACGCCTTTCAGATCTCGGATGGGGGCCATCTTGGTTATGGCAGAGATTTTTTCTGGATTGGCCTCGATGCCCCGCTTGGATACGATGAACCCCAGAAGCATCCCTCGGGGGACGCCAAAAACGCACTTTTCTGGATTGAGCTTGATATTCTTTGCTCGAAGGCATTTGAAGGCAACGTCGAGGTCGTTTACTAGATTGTCGGCTCGTTTGGTCTTGACTACGATGTCATCGACGTATGCCTCGACGGTTGGTCCGATGTGTTCTCCGAAAACGTGCTGCATGCATCGCTGGTACGTTGCCCCTGCGTTCCGGAGACCGAAGGGCATCGTAACGTAGCAATACATGCCGAAAGGGGTGATGAATGAAGTCGCGAGCTGATCGGACTCCTTCATTTTTATCTGATGGTAACCGGAGTAGGCGTCTAAGAACGAAAGAGTTTCACATCCCGCAGTTGAATCAACGATTTGATCAATGCGTGGCAAAGGAAAGGGAACTTTCGGACATGCTTTATTTAAACTAGTATAGTCTACACACATCCTCCACTTCCCACTCTTTTTCTTAACTAATACAGGATTAGCTAGCCATTCGGGATGGTGAACCTCCTTGATGAACCCGGCCTCCAGTAGCTTGTGGATCTCTTCGCCGATGACCCTGCGCTTCTCCTCGTCGAAGCGGCGCAGGCGTTGCTTCACCGGTTTGGACCCGGCCCGGATCTCCAAGGCGTGCTCGGCGACTTCCCTGGGTATGCCCGGCATATCCGAGGGACTCCACGCAAAAATGTCGATATTTGCGCGGAGAAAGTCGACGAGCACGGCTTCCTATTTCGGGTCGAGGGTGGCGCTGACGTTCAGCGCCTTCCCATTGGGATCAGCGGGGTCGAGGGGCACGAGCTTGACGTCCTCCGCGGGCTCGAAGCTGCCGGCGTGGCGTTTCGGATCGGGAATCTCGTTGGCGAGACCGTCGAGGTCTGCGGCCAAGGTTGCCGACTCCAAAACCGCCTCGCCGTGCTCGACGCACTCGACGTCGCACTCGTAGGCATGTTCGTATGAGGGCCCCACTGTGATGACGCCGTTTGGGCCGGGCATCTTGAGCTTGAGGTAAGTATAGTTTGGCACGGCCATGAACTTGGCGTAGCACGGGCGTCCGAGGATGGCGTGGTAGGTCCCACGGAATCCGACCACTTCGAAGGTGAGGGTCTCCTTCCTGAAGTTGACCGGTGTGCCGAAACAAACGGGCAGATCGACCCGTCCGAGGGGTTCCGCCCGCTTCCCCGGCACGACACCGTGGAAGCCCCCGACGCTAGGTTGCAGGCGCGCCCTCTCGACCCCCAGGAGGTCGAGGGTTTGGGAGTAGATGATGTTGAGGCTGCTTCCGCCGTCCATGAGTACCTTAGTGAGGCGCGTGTTGGCGATGACGGGATCAACGACAAGTGGGTAGACCCCCGGATTGGGGATGTAGTCCGGATGATCATCACGGTCGAAAGTGATGGCCACCGCGGACCAATCAAGGAAGCGAGGGACCGCCGTCTGCACGGAGAAGACCTCACGCCGCTCTCGCTTGCGCTGGCGCGCTGAGAGGCGGGTTGAGGGTCCTCCGTAGATCATGAAGCAGTCGTGGATCTCGGGGAATCCCTCCTCCTTGCCATCACCCTTTGGGTCTTCCTTCTTGTCGGCGGCCTTGTTGCCAGCGCCCTCGAAGTACCTGCGGAGCATATGACAATCCTCGAGGTTATGGTTAGTGGGCCCCTTGTGGTAAGGGCACGGTTCTTTGAGCATTTTGTCGAAGACGCCCCCGCCGGGGGGGCCTCGAGGCTTCTTGCGTTCGGTAGCGGCGACAAGCTCGTCGGCCGGGGCCTCGAGCTTGCCCTGCTGGCCCTTCTTCTTCTTGCGGTTGTTCCTTTTGGAGTCTCGGGCGGAGCTTGCAGGATCGTCGGTCTTCTGCTTGCCAGTGCCCTGCTCGCCGCCAAAGATGGCACCAACTGCCTCCTCGCCGGCGGCGAAGTTGGTGACGATGTCCATCAGCCCGTTGGCAGTGAGCGGGGTGTGGCGCCCCAACTCTCGGACCAACTCCTTGCAAGTGGTGCCCGAGAGGAAGGCCATAATTACATCAGAGTCGGTGACATTGGGTAGCTCGGTGCGTTGCCTGGAGAAACGCCGAATGTAATCCCGGAGGGATTCACCTGGCTTCTGCTTGCAACTCCGGAGGTCCCACGAGTTGCCGGGGCGCATGTAAGTTCCCTTGAAGTTCCCCTCGAACACCCTTACGAGGTCGCCCCAGTCGTGGATCTGTTGGGGCGGCAGGTCCTCGAGCCAGGCTCGAGCGGTGTCGGAGAGGAACAGGGGGAGTTGGCGGATGATGACTCGGTCGTCGGTGGCCCCGCCCAACTGACATGCCAAGCGGAAGTCGGCGAGCCAAAGTTCGGGTTTGGTCTCTCCGTTGTACTTGGCAAGAGTTGTGGGAGGGCGGAACCGTGCTGGCAGTACCATTTCGCGGATCGCCTTGCTGAAGACCCGAGGGCCCGGAGGCTCGGGTGAAGGGCTGCGATCCTCCGAGCTGTCGTAGCGCCCGCCCCTGTGCACGTGGTAGCCTCGAGCCACGCCGTCACCGTGCTTGCGCGTGCGGCGCTCGACGACGTTGCCACGGGTGTCTCGAGGTTCTTGGTCATGAGCGACGGGCTCGAGGGCGGGTGCCATCCGGATCCGTCGGGCAGGTTCGGGATGAACCGAGGCCTCCCTCTCCTTCCGAGAGGGCTCCGCGAGCCGCTCCGAGGCGGGCTCGCGTCGCCTCGAGGCAGAGCTCTCTGCCTGCTGCAGGGCAGCAGTCTCGAGGAGTTCTCGGATCTCATCTCGAGCCCGGCGCGCTTCGGGGTTCGATGGCTCGGGCATGTTGCGGAGGAGCATGGCGGCGGCGACGACATTCTGGCTGGCTCGAGCGAAGACCGGGGGATCGGTTATCCGGTCCTCGTCGATGCGACGGTTGACGTCGCGAGCTCTTTCGCGAGCTCTCCCGCCAAGTACGCGCTCCGCGCGCTCATGTTCAAGAGTTTGTTGGAGTAGACGCAGGTTTTCTCGTTCTTCGTCGAGCCTTTCCCGCAGCTCGCGGACTTGGTCGAGCTGCGCCCCCTGATCCGCAGGGAGCTGAGCCTCGCCTTGCCCGGCAGGGTGCCCGTCGTGAGGAGGCGTGCGCCCTCCTCCGACCGGCTGTTGCTCCTGCGAATCCGACGCGCTTTCAACATCGACGTTGAAACACTCGCGGGTCGGATCGTAGGTATCGTCAGCCGAGTCGGAGTCAGGGGCGCCGAAATAATAGTATGACGGGGGAATGCACGGTCGTTGCGAGCCGCTTCCGGGGTTGCGGCGTGGGGAGGCGGCCACACGGGGTTCTGTTTCTGGCGTCTCAGTAGAGTCCAGATAATCAGAAGCCGGCGTGGACGCGACGAGGTCAAAGGCGAAGCGTAGGTGGTGCCCAGGGAGTTCCTCATAAGCACTCATATGAGTGCTTACGGAGGAAGCGTACGCCTGGGCAGCCGGAACTAGCCCAACCGGAAACGGCGAAGGTGACATTGCCGCCCTTGCCGGGAGAGAGGCATGGGGCAGCGACGTTGCACCGGGCGGAGGAGCGGCGGGGTTCTCCGCTGGCATGCTGTCCTCGGCCAGGCCCATGGTGCCCAGACTTTCCACGAGAAAATCCGGGCCGGGGTCTGGCTGGGAAGCGCCAAACCGGGGAATCCCATTGCCCTCCGTCAGGTGGAGACGATGGTTGCGCCGGGCTCGCCGCCGCCGAGCGGCTCGCGCCAGCCTGGAGCGACGGTACCGGCGGACTGCTCCCCCAGGCTGGGAAAGCTCGTAATCCTCGTCGGTAGGGTGTCTTGGCGGGAGCAGGACCATATCGTAGCCATAGCCGAGCGACATGAACTCCAAACTCCCGAACCAGATCACCGTGGCCAACGGGATAGGGCGTTCGGGGTCAGCCATCCAGGGAAAAGGTGGGAAAGCGATGTTAGCACGCAGCGGTCCCCCTACCTGGCGCGCCAACTGTCGGTGTTCGGATCCCGGGGGGTCCTAACCCAACCAGTAAAATGCTGCGTGTCCCTTCCCTGGATGGTGATGCAAGGAAAAACACACGGGGGTTTATCCTGGTTCGGGCAAAAGAAGGCCCTACGTCCAGCGGGGGTGAGAGAGGTTTGTATTTCCTTGCACCGAGGTGCTTGTGTAGGGGCTACAAGCTTGCGAGAGAGGGCGACGAGCCCAAGTCCCAAAGGAGAAAAAGAGTACAAGATGATTGCTTGAGGTGTTGATCGCTATGTCGTGTGTGACTGGTTGTCCGTCGTCTTCTCTAGGGCCCTGGCCTACCCTTTTATAGGACGGGGTGAAGCCAGGACGATGGGAGCCTTGAGAAGATGTTTTGTCGATCCTGTTGAGTCGACTGTAGCGACGTGCCTCAGGAATGGGAGGCCATCCTCTGGAACGAGATGTCATAGGAGTCGAAGTGACCCGGAGCGTTGCGCCATACCGTCCTTTCTTCCCTGTTGCGCCGTGTCGGTGGTCGAGGTCGGGTCGAAGTAGGGTCGAGGCCGAACGGATAAGTCCGAATCCCTGGAATCCTGGTGTACGGGCCTTGTCGTATCCTCCCTCGAGGGTTAATAGTGACACACAGGATAAGGCATGGCGGGCATAGTGACGTTTTTCACCTCCCATCACGGAATGGGTGGTTGAACAGTGAGAACTGACGCTGGTATTGTTCCCACGTCGACTGTACGTGCGGCCATGCCGGTAGTTGGTAGTAGGTAATTGCATTAAATGCTTTGACTTTTCGTCCCGTGGTAGGTGGGGACTGAGGGGGTCGAGCGCCTCGACCCGGGCTCACGCGAGTCGGAACGCCCGGGGCGGTCGAGCCCCGTGCGGGTTGGAACACGGTCGAGGCCTCCCGTCGAGGGGGGTTCGTACGAGTCGGAGACGGGGCGCGGTCGAGGCGCTTCGTCGAGCCGGCCTCGTACGAGGCGGACCTGTCGCACGTAGTAGGCTGTGCTTTATTGCGTCTTTAATCGTTTTAGTTTTTATGATCGTCAAATGTGGGGTACCCCTATACTATTGGTACCGACAAAGAGATACAGTACGATTTTCTTCGCAAAAAAAAGGAGATACAATATGATTTTGTTTTATTTTCTGTGCATCATTTTTGCATTATTGGCGAGAAAATTAATGTGCTGCCAAAATTATTTTGTCATGAGTATTGATTAGGCGCCAAAACCACCCTAATCGGATTTAAATAAAGAAGAGAAAAAAAACACCAAAGGCGGGCTTTTTTTTCCACATGCAATGTGCAACCATGGAGAATTGGAGATGAGCCTGGAGGTGCGGCGGTAGTGGTGGGATCATGCATGCGCAAGCGCGAGACTTTTTGAGTCAGAGGCATGCATCTTTGACTTTTTGAATTTATTTTGGACCGGCACTGGCCTCCTATCATATGATTCATGACAAACACGAAAAAAGAAATATCCATCTCATACAAAACAATTGGAACAAGGATAAACTCCTATCTGCTTCCATGCGAGAACACAACATATGAACAGTCGTACACGTGCTTGGAAAATGGTACTACAATTTTCTCATGAGAACGACTTTCCAAGGACAAGCAAATCAAGCACCAAAAATAATGGTGAGATTGTTTTTCTCATTGACCTTGATCTTCCTTTTTTTCTGCTAATCACCATTCAAAACACAAGAATCTTGCAGAAAAAATGCATTTCATGCATTTTCAAATAGACATGTAACGCTTCTATCACAAGATATTTTGCTCACGCCCAGGCGAGTACATGATCCATATAACATGTTGACCTTTCACTCGGGTTTCTCTGGAACGAAGGAATTTCGCATGAATTATACAGAAATTTTACAAGAATCAGTTTATTTTCATAGAAAAAATACAGAAAATTGAAAAAAAAATTCTACAATCCAAAGGGGCCCTTAAAATGTTTGAAAGGTATTTACATTTTTTTGGATAATTCATATATTTTTAGGCATTGACAATTATAATGCTAAAATTGTTCATACATTGACGCACTCTCCCGCCACGCTTGGTACAACAACGAACCTACGAATGAGAAAATGGGGAAAGCAATTTTTTCTGCCCCCAAAAGAAATGAACTTTGCCAAAAAAAAGGTAAAAAAAACACCTCGTAACCCAGTGGTAGTAGGTGAGGCGAGAATTTTATTTTCCATTTCGAGCTTGAGGCTGGCAAATTTCTAGGACAGAAATAAATAACAGAAATACTACTAATAAAACATACTAATACTGAAGAAAATGACGGAGAGAGAAATGTTTGGTGAAGTGGGCCCAGCACATGGGGTTGGTGGCCGTGGGGTTGGTGAGAGGACAACAAGGCTACAGCTACCGGTCCACAGCTTGTTCAGTCAGCCGAACAAGCTGCCAGCGGGTGGCTTCTCCCCCGACGTGGGGCCATCCGGTCAGTGTCTGCCCGCGATGTCCTCAAGTGCATGCCCGCCCGACTCGCCAGCACCGCAACTCAGGTACACCCGCACCCGCACCCGCACCGGCGCGGGCCCACCTTCCTCCCCGGATCCGCGCCCGGCGCCAGCGCCAGCGCGGCTATAAATGGCGGAGCCCCAGCAGTGCCGAGACCCCGTGCCACACATCCCGTCCGCATCTTCTCCTCCCTCTTGCCGGTCCCGAATAAAGAGCAGCAGCGCAAGGTGAGCCAGCTTGCCCGCACCCTGCTGTGCTTCTCTCTCGTTGGATCGTTATTTCGTTCGTCGTGCTTCTCCCGAGGTTCGTGCGTGCGTGGTTTCGTCATTTGTGCGCATGCTGGGGGAGATGCTGCGAACCTCGGTGGAGGGGATAACTGATGCCCATTATTTTGCTGCGGTTGGATCTGATGGTCGCCACGGGATGGCGGATCCGGGTGTGGGGGGTTTGGTGATTAGGCTTGTAGGGATATACTGTAGATCTGGGGGTGTCGTTTAAATTTGAGATTCTGCGGAGAAAATTTGGGATTTTTTTTTTTTTGAAATTTTTGGTCTCTCGGAGGGAGGGTTCTCCGTTTAGATCTCGTAGCCTCTGCATATGGAGCTATCTGTGGTGCTCTGATTTTCAGATCTCACGGCATCGGTTTAACTATTTGTTCGTCATCCAATTCGAATGTGCGGCGGTGGATCTGCGGATGGTTTCTGATTGTTTGAATTGCTTTTAAATATAATTGCAGAGGTTATTAGTAGAGTAATTTATCACCCGAGAAGAAGAAGAAGGCAATGGCGTCGGAGAGCTTCCTCTTCACCTCGGAGTCCGTGAACGAGGGGCACCCCGACAAGCTGTGCGACCAGGTGTCGGACGCCGTGCTCGACGCCTGCCTCGCGCAGGACCCCGACAGCAAGGTGGCCTGCGAGACCTGCACCAAGACCAACATGGTGATGGTGTTCGGCGAGATCACCACCAAGGCCACCGTGGACTACGAGAAGATCGTGCGCGACACCTGCCGCGCCATCGGCTTCACCTCCGACGACGTGGGCCTCGACGCGGACCGTTGCAAGGTGCTGGTCAACATCGAGCAGCAGTCCCCCGACATCGCGCAGGGCGTGCACGGGCACTTCACCAAGCGGCCCGAGGAGATCGGCGCCGGCGACCAGGGCCACATGTTCGGGTACGCCACCGACGAGACCCCCGAGCTGATGCCGCTCAGCCATGTGCTGGCCACCAAGCTCGGCGCGCGCCTCACCGAGGTTCGTAAGAACGGCACCTGCGCCTGGCTCAGGCCCGACGGCAAGACCCAGGTCACGGTGGAGTACATCAACGAGGGCGGCGCCATGGTGCCCGTCCGCGTGCACACCGTGCTCATCTCCACCCAGCACGACGAGACCGTCACCAACGACGAGATCGCTGCCGACCTCAAGGAGCACGTCATCAAGCCCGTCATCCCGGAGAAGTACCTCGACGAGAAGACCATCTTCCACCTCAACCCGTCTGGTCGCTTCGTCATCGGTGGCCCCCACGGCGACGCCGGCCTCACCGGCCGCAAGATCATCATCGACACCTACGGCGGCTGGGGAGCCCACGGCGGTGGCGCCTTCTCCGGCAAGGACCCCACCAAGGTGGACCGCAGCGGCGCCTACATCGCCAGGCAGGCCGCCAAGAGCATCGTGGCCAGCGGCCTCGCCCGCCGCTGCCTCGTGCAGGTGTCCTACGCCATCGGCGTGCCGGAGCCCCTGTCCGTGTTCGTCGACTCGTACGGCACCGGGACCATCCCCGACAAGGAGATCCTCAAGATCGTGAAGGAGAACTTCGACTTCAGGCCCGGGATGATCACCATCAACCTCGACCTCAAGAAGGGCGGCAACAGGTTCATCAAGACCGCCGCCTACGGCCACTTTGGCCGTGACGACGCCGACTTCACCTGGGAGGTGGTGAAGCCCCTCAAGTTCGACAAGGCCTCTGCTTAAGATTATTGGGAAGTCAAATTGGACATGAAGAGACTGTGTCTCCGTGCTGTATCTTCCTCTGGCTCTGCTGATACCTGCAAGCATTGCTGCTGCTGCTGCTCGTGCTCCTGGATGTGTGTTTGATCAGTGACTGGCTGCTCCATAGAAGATGAATGAAGAGAAGGATGAAGAAGAAGGCTTTGGCAATTGCCACAGCAAGCCATGTCGGCGCCGCCGGCTTAGGAATTGGTATAATTTGGTGTGACAGCAGCCAGGATTATACGCTGATCTTTTATCTTTACTAGTTTGGTCGTCCGGTATCTTTTTTCTTCTTCCTCCCCTTTTCGAATCTGTACTGAAACTGCTGAGAGATTTGCAGTTTTGATCTATCAAATTCGTATGTTACTGTTACTCTTTAGGTGCCCCCTGTGTAACCAACCGCAATTACAGATTCACATTTCTCCGTCCACTTGTGCTTGCTCTGTTGGTGACCTTTGACAACCATGAAAGGTGAAAATAAGCGTCACGCGACCTTTGGGCAACTGTGAAGGTACACAGTTCATACTGCAATTGGCAACTGGATGGACAGGCTGGATCTTGTTGCTGTTGGTTCCACAGCTGGCCATAAACCAGCAGCAAAATTGGCCACCGGGACTTGACGCGTGGTGAACATTGTTGGCCTCTATAGAACGCCCTGTGCGTCCTTGTTTAGTTTCCAAAATATTTTACAAAATATTTCAGATTCTCGTCACATTGAATCTTTGGACATGTGCATAAAGTATTAAATATAGATAAAAAAAATAAAACTAATTATACAGTTTAGTTGTAAATCACGAGACGAATCTTTTAAGCCTAATTAGGCCATGATCGGACAATAATTGCTAAATAACAACGAAAGTGCTACAGTAACGCTACAGTTACATTTTGCAAAATACTTTGGGAACTAAACAAGGGTTTGGCTGATTTGTTGTGAAAAAAAACACTGTACCATGGCTCATAAGTCAGATTGATAAGTTTAAGTGACCAAACTTTATGCATCCTTGTGGTCATCCTTGTGACCACACAGATTATCGTAGCTACACATCCAACGGTTAAGGTGGAGTGAACGTAGGAAGGTGTAATAGCCCTAAAATGGGTCTAGTGGACCAAATTCACTGAATGGGCCGTTGTACTGTAGCTCGGGGGCAGTGGGATGAACACTATAGACAGGAGTTACATCTGGACTCAGGTACTGTAGCGGTCTAATACTGTAGCAAACCACTGCCCCGAGCTACACACAACGGCCCATTCCGGTTACTGTAGCATCGCGAAATACTGTGCAACCAGAAATATTGTACATGTTGTGAATCCTAGGTGAGTCCAACCGACTTAAATACCAGGGCCAGGGACGCGTAGTAACCTTCGGTTAACCGTTTTGAGCAAAGCGAGGACAAAAGCTCAAGCGGATTGCTACGTAGGTGGGACCACTCCTCGGCAGTGTGGGCCTGGACCGTGTATGCGAGGACTGGATCTTACAGAAGGTGACTAGATGTGGTGGGCACATGGAGTTGTACTGCATTTCTGAGCAGAGTAGTGATATTTTTTGGCACTAAAAAAAGGCAACTGTTTAAGAACAGCAACAGGAGGTGATAATGTGTTTGGTTTATGGATGCCACGTAGAGACATTTTCATCCGATATTTGGTTTGGGAACATAAGAGATGGAGTTGTTTCTAGAGAGAAATATTCCTCTAGATTCGGGAATACATTTGTTCCTTAGAGTACAAGTATGCAGTATTCGATATTT
This sequence comes from Saccharum spontaneum, assembly GCA_022457205.1. Lineage (NCBI taxonomy): Eukaryota > Viridiplantae > Streptophyta > Magnoliopsida > Poales > Poaceae > Saccharum > Saccharum spontaneum. The sequence goes on along the minus strand of CM039589.1, from coordinate 26,430,324 downwards.
GGTTTGGGAACATTGACGGATGGAGTCGTTTCTAGAGAGAAATATTCCTCTAGATTCGGGAATACATCTGTTCCTCGAGATATGAGTTATGCAATCGTTCACTCTGCGAGTGCTTCCTTATGATACAAGTTACGCAACGTTCGATATTTGGTTTGAGAACATGACGGATGGAATCGTTTCTAGAGAGGAATATTCCTCTACATTTGGGAATACATTAGTTCCTTAGGGTGCTCCGGCGGACAAGCTTGGTCACATCTTCCCCTTTGTGTCTGCGAGCACTTTGATAGGTGAGCTCAGCCACAACATGACATGGATGGACGGTCTTGGCCTGGCATGGGCAAGCTGCAATGGGAGTGGTGGCGACTCCAGGTGAGGGGTGGCTCGGACTTCGAACGGAGCTTCGATGGGAGCTCAGGGTGAGGGGCAGTGACCAGCGAGCACCGAACAAGGATGGTGCAAGTGTGGGCTCGATGTCGAGAATGGTGGCGGATAGGGAAGCGGGGACTAGAAGAGGTGGCAAGGGCTAGGGCTATGGGAGTTGGCCAATGCCCAACGGGCCAGAAAGTACAACCGAAGGTAGTAGAGGTGGTGAACAGGGTGACACGAGCCAAGAGATGTACAAGTGTGGAAGAAGGAAGAATATGAGAGAGGATGACATGTGGGTCTCACTTAATAAATGTTCAACAGACCACGGACACCGTACCCCATTCTTCGAACCAAACATAGAGCAGAATATTTCCATCTTAATCAAATATAGAGATAGAAACATCCTATTCCATAAATTAGTATGACTATATATATCTCATTTCTCTTAGGTCTTGTTTAGATCCCAAAATTTTTTGAAAAAATTCCTATAACACTTTCGTTGTTATTTGGCAAAACTTATCCAACCATAGACTAACTAGCCTCAAAAGATTCATCTCAACATTTCCAAACAAACTGTACAATTAATTATTTTTTTACCTATATTTAATGTTCTATACATGCGTCTAAAGATTCGATGTGATAGTTACTGTAGCACTTTTTTGGGAAACTTTTTGAAAACTAAACAAGCACTTATCCCATGACCAAACACTTTTAAGGTAAAGCACGGCCATGGCGGTGGGCGGCCGTCCATGTCCATCGGCGGCGAGCGGGGTGCTGTGGGGTTGGCCTGGCGGCGGATCTGGCGCAGAGGAAGCAAGCAGCCGAGCACGCCACGTGACGACAGCGGCAGGTGAACAACCAGCCATGGAGCAGGCGTACAGCTGCAGGCTGTCCGCGAGCGACAGCAGCGATCCGCACTCTGATCTGGTCGGTGATCCGACAACGGAGCTCCGCCGGTCGCCGGAACGTACAGCCCTGCACGTGTTTGGCTGTTGATCAACTTTTTTTATAGGCTGTTGAAGCAATGCCAAAAAGGAAGGAAAAAAATATCACACTGACGATGGTGTGATTGACGAACCTTCTTCGGTGTAACGCTTTGCACGTTGGTTTATTCATCAGTACAGGCCGTGGCTGGTGAAAGATTTGTCGGGGCGGTAAGGACCCAAGAGAAAATCAGAGGAGCAGCCGTCGGTGGCCCCGTACCGGCTATTATCGTGCCATAAAAGAGCATATCTGAGTGTCCTTTCGAAGCTCACTCTTTAAATTATTATTTAAAAATTATGTACATACAAATCGTTTCTATTCAATCTTCAACCATTTTTCTATATGTTCTAAGAGAGTCATTCTTATTTTCTATCTTTAGCTAGAATAGAAGATGATTATATTTGATATCCAATTTTAAAAATTGTTAAAGAATTTTTTATTAAAATATCTATTTCTAGTAATTAAGAAGGATATAGCTAGTCCCCGCTTGCAGTCGTAGGTCTATGTCTGCTTATATTTTTTTTCTTCCAAGAAAACCCACTCATAAGTCATAATGCTCTCTGTCGATGGGACCATGGGGGCATGGGGCATTCATCTTGACCCACTTTTTTTTTGTGAAAACACGTAACTAGGATTATCATTCAATCATCTTGTGGTGCTACGGAAAATATCTAGCTAGCTCAGAGCTTATCATTTATTTCTAGGCTTTGGTGGGTGAGACCATCAATAAACATGTATATTGATTATTGAAACAAATGCTGATACCGTACTACAATTGAAGAAGGAACAAAAATGATCTGGAGACTGGAGAAACAGGACTGAAGATCATGTGGCTTTTTTAAGGAGGCCTTTTTTAGGTCCCCGTCCAATAGCTGCATAACCTCATAATTCTCTCCAAGTCTACAGTCTCACCGAGTTCGGAGTCATTTCCCTTTTTATTTTGAAAATGCAAACACGATTTAGTATCACGCCGGCATCGCGTGCACCGACAGTCTTCTATTTGGAGGAAAAATATCTACTAGCTTCCATCATGTCTTTATTGGCAAAAATATACTCCCAAAGCCAAAAGGTTTTCTATGATGCTAATTAGCTCAATTTTGAGCTAACCAACGACAAAGTTAAGGAAATTGAGGTGCGTAGTATCTAGCTTACCATGCTCAGTTGACATGGACTAGAGTAGAAAACCACTCGAAACCAGGCTGATATTCTTCAGAGAATGACTCATCTGTTGAAGAATATTTTTACTGACTTGAACGATTCATGCGCCTATTATAATAAATTTGTTTTTCTCCCTACTTTATTAGAGTCAACCAAGACAGTTAACAAGGCAGCAAAAGATCAATTACTACTGGTCAACTTGTTGAGTACGTATCACAACACAAATTTTGTTTAATTTTTCTCTAACTATTTAAATTTGTACGGGCTATCAGTATAGAATACGTCATTTTTTCCCTCCTTGAGTCCTTGTGTACAGGTGTTCTATGTTCGAGTTTTTTGGGAGATGATAATCGACATCGCGTGGTGTGATAAGGTAAAAAGGAATCAAAACTTTCATGATTATTTTCGTTGACATGAGTATCTAATATACTCCCTTCATCCGAAACTATAAGTGATTTTGACTTTTCTACGTACATAGCTTTTGCTACGTATGTAGTAGAGCTGTAGACATAGTGTAGTAAGTAGTAACTAGGTAATCAACAAAACTACTAAAGATTTCAAAAAAAAAGATACACGGCAAAAGCTATGTATATCTATAAAAGTCAAAGTGACTTATAATTTAGAATTGACCATTGAAAAATGACACATTCATGGAAAAACAACATCTTAAATTACGAAGCATGAGTGTACGACCAACCAACGCTCTAATATATGCTTCGTTGGCTGGTGTACGAATTACGATGCATGCTAGTGTTAGAAATCATGCTCGCCATTTTTCACAATAAAAACACGATGCCTCCATGGATGGTGTAGAGAGAATCATATGAGCTGGAGCTGTTGGACGTGGACCTACAACTGCAAAGGAAGCCAGCGACTGTACTGGCATGGGGCCAGCGCTCAGTGGAACCAACGCGCCACCAGTGGCGATGTGGGGCTCCGACCCGATACTCTTCCCAGTCAGCCTCTTTTTACCCTCCCCGGCCTCTGCTTCTCCCACATTTCCTTTTTCCGTCCTGCTCCATCCCGTGCAGTAGCAGTGGTGCGGTGGGGACGTGCGCCTACGGCCGGCATCTCGCGTTCTCGCTAGCCCCAGCGACGTGTCGTGCGCACGAGCCCGCGAGTACAACGACGAAGCAGAAGCGAAGCGAAGCGAGGCGAGCGGGCACCAGATCGAAGCAGAAGCGAAGCTAGTGTGGACGTGTGGTGGGTGCGTTCGTTGCTGAACTATAAACCCAGGAAGGCGGCCACATGCACTGCACAGAGGCACTACACGTCGCGGCGGCTGGAAGTGGAATGAGCCGGCCACCGATCTTTGACTTCACCAAGAGTACTGCAGGGCTCTAGGCAAAGGCAAGCATGCATGTTCCCTTCTCGTTCGCTTCCGAGCGAGTGAAGTGAAGAGTCAAAGAACCCAAGGAAAACGTACGTGGGACACGGTGGATACATGCGATTGCGATGCGAGGCGCCAAAAGTGGCAGCTGGCGAGAGTTGGTGCTCATGCCGTCATGCGCCACACCTTGGATCGGATTTCAGTGTCTTATTAGCAATGCAAGATTTTTAACCCCTGCTAGAATCTTCTGCCTTTTGGTGGTATGATGGCCTGGTGGTAATATACTAATACACACTACAAAGTCTTTTCTTTTTCTTCTTGTAAGTTGTAGCTATTTCTTTTTGGTTATAATATAGTCATTAGGGTTAACTGTCGAAAGAGATCCAAACTACGAATATACTGTTTATGGTAGCCGCATCTGCAAAATTCAGTTTTTTTTTTTAACAACTCCAAGAATTCCCATGGTGTGCAACTGGCTACAAACCGCACACCAACGGAGATTAGAGAAGATGATTTCATTAATTTTCACCAAGATAGCTTTCTTGATTCTTCTTTGGTGAGTTTTCCCCCAAAATTTTCTAAACCATAAATCGATTCCTTATTTTGAAAAATATTCAAAATTTGCAGGAGAATCACCTACTATAGAAAATAGTCAATGCTAGCGTCTGCACCTTTTTGAAGCATGGCGCAATACTGTATTTTTTTAGTGAACACAGTATAAATAAATGTAAATATTCATATACATGAAAGCACACTCATTGATGGTGACAATGATACGTATGATCAGTTAGTGCATTTGCATACTACAATTATATTATTATTATTATTCATCTTTTTTTTTGAAAGCACACCACCTGGTGCGCCATTCACAGGAGGGCAGATGCGGGACGGGGGATCAAACCCCCGCGGGCCAACTCCTCTCTTGGAGCCTTCACCACTGGGCCACATGCCCATCCGCTACAATTATTTTCTTTACACCATGTTTGCTACCAAACCGCTGAAAATTCTCAGCAATTGAGATCATCATCAGACTGAGGTCGGAGGAACGTAGAGACTGCATCTACTCAATCCGAGATTGCAGTCTGATCATCAGTAGTTGCCCCAATGGACTGAATGAACTGCCCATTGTAGTTCACTCACTGTTCAGCTGCTCTATCATGCTATCAATCGGCAGCGATCCCAATGGCACAGATGACTCCAGACGCTCAAACATGTCAAGCTCAAAATGTTCATCGTCACAGAGGCCAGGTGACTGCTCGACCTGGCCCTCTTCGTTTCCAGCAATGCTTGTTTCAGACTCATCGTCATTTATGAATTCTGCACTTAGAGATTCGGTGTTCACCTCACCATTGGTCACAAGCAGAGCAGGAAATGAGTGCTCCGCTGCCTGAGATGTCACGCTGAACTCCTCAACCAAAGTCAGCAGTGAATCGGGTGTGAGATCATTTGCTTCAGCATCATCCAGCAGCAATGCCAGAGACGAGTCCACTGCACTCTTCCATAATTTAAACATTTTGGGTCTCAATACTTCTCTTATCGCAACTTGAGTGTTGGCCTCACTAACTTCATCTGTATCTGGAAAAAAGTTGCCTTGTTATTTTGATCCAGGAAGTGCAACCAATAATATAAAATTAAGTGGAGGTACTGGTCAACAAAAAAAGGGCAGCTATATTTTCCATGCAACACATCTGAGTGTATGTTTGGGCAAAATGCATGAATATAAGCATATGATAAATGAGTGCAGGAAGATATTACAAAATGAGGAGCTGATAAAAACCTAATCACAAAAACTGCTATTATAAATAAAAATGAGCATGGATATTAAGGAAGCAAGACCAAAACTGCTATTATAAGAGTTAAGAAACCGTACCTGAACTATTCATGTCAGATGACATTGCCAGATTATTCTTTGGAACTTTTGGAATGAGAGTAAGAGGCTTCGAGTATCTGGATTTCCATTCTTTGCCTCTGTAGATTAATATCTGTTCATCATCAAATGATAAAAGGACACAGGGAACAAGATCCTGCATATATAGAAGTAAGCAATTTTAGCTCAGTGGGTCGGAAAGAAGGTATGTGAAGGTTTCACTTCCACTACAAGTAATGAAATGAAAACTGAGAAATTCATGAGGGTGAATAGAACCCTTAGTTTCGCTCCAATCTTTTTGTAGTCACTTGGATTCAAACCCTCACAGTCAATCTTCACCAGGTCATTTCCTTCAAAAGCATCTCGCACATCCTTGACGAGAGTGATGTATATTCCATTTTTGGCTAAAAGATAGAGAATACAAGATAAGATACATCATCAGTAGCATGTGTTGTTCTCTGTACCTTAAATACAGAGTAAAAAGCAAGCAATCCTTCCAGTGAGCAGTTTTGGCAATCAATTTAGCACTGTGGGCCTGTTCGGATCAGTAGCAATGACTGAAGCTGCACACAGTGGTGCATAGGTGTACAGCTGCTGCAGCAGCAGCCCTTTAGTAGAAGCAAACATGCATTAGTCAAAATAATAAAAATGCTGTATATTTTGAAGTACTTATTGCCTCTCTAACGGTATTGTTTTCACACGAAAATCTAAACAATCGAGCCAATATCACCGTTCGAGGTTACTGAAGTTTAACAGTTCAAACTGGGTCATCTATTTCTAAAGGAGAGACTAGCATTTTTGGTTGGTAGAACTAGAGGCAGGTACAAAAAAAAATCTTAGCAGTAACGAGTAGCCAGCAGCCACATCCCACATGTGCATGACATACATGGTACAAAATCTTATAAGCATATACACAACAAAAATTGGCCCAAATATAAAATCAGGGGCCCTGTTAAAGGCCTATCCTTGACAATTAGTTTTGTATTTACAGTACTAGGTTAGGCTTGAAAGGTAGGTGTGTAACAGGATTAAGGTTCCTGTAGGTCATTTCATATACTGCTTCGAATGTCAGAAATACGAAACTTGTAAACAAACAAAACAAATAAGAAGGCCATCCAGATTTCAAACATACCTGAGCAATCATCAATAGGAATAAAGGTTTTTTTGGCGAGGAATCAATAAGAATAGGAATAAAGTTGATCAGTAACTTAATACCTAATTTACAGATTGGCAGCAGATCACGCCCTTTCCTTCTCATTTCATCTGCTTCTTCTTTTGTAAGCCCTTCTGGTGCCTCTTTGATGAGTTTTGGATATACAGGAGTCGCAGGTTTCCAGAGCATTAGTGGATAGCGAGGACGGGTCTTCGGATCATAATGTCTTCCTCTATATAGAAAAACAACGCCACCTACTCGGTGAATGACTTTTCCACCTGACTTTTCCTGGAATTATAATAAAGTCAAGATGCTTGTATAGTTGTATTGAAAAAACACATAAGCATGCATACATGACGACTGAGGTCTTGTTCCATGAGAGGCCAACAAGTATACATTCCAACAATAGACAAGCTCTTCATAGTCCTTAACTCACACTGGTCTGATCAAAATATTAGTACACTGTTGTTTTCAAGATATCGGTATTGATACTATTGTCCTATTTTCTTAAATCCTTGCATTAAAGGAAAAGAATATTGTATGGTGTTCTATAAACAACAGGCAAAATATTAGCAAGCCCAACTTTTGTTCCTTTCTATGATCCTAAAAGTTTCAAACAACTCTTATGAAAGTACTCCCTCCATTCCAAATTATAAGACATTTTGACTTCTCTAGATACATAGGTTTTGCTATATACTTAGATATACGCTATGTTTAGATACATAGTAAAAGCAATGTATTTTGAAAAACTAAAACGTCTTATAATTTGGAACAGAGAGTGTCATTTGAGTTGTCATGCAATTCAGAACAGAAAAAAAGAACATGATCTCACTCTTTTGAAATATTTTCTTTTTGAAAAAAGGCACTTTTGTATACTGGAGGCCACATTTTGTAGTACAGTAAAAAGATACAATTTTAGAAAAGAGATTCAACGGAAATCTTTGGCTTTGTACCACAGAATGCACGTCCAGATACCTGGGGGATATATAAACACATGTGAATGTGTACATTGCAGATTTATATACAGTAGCAACTGATTATTGATACCTCAAGATGATAACAGAGATTCTTCATATCAACAGTTGGAACGCCTCGGCATCTAACTTTGCAGATTTCCTGGCGCCTCCAATGACAATGTATCATTTCCAACATGTTGTGAGTCAAGCCATCTCTTCCTACAGGAAATTGTTCAGGAAATTGATATTTAACTCTATACTCCATCAGTAATAAGATTTATCTTTGCAACAAAAAGAAAAGAAGATTTAACTTTGCAATAAGCAGAAAAGAGGATTTGGAAGGTATCATATGAGGATGGGTTTACAAGCAGGAAAAAGTCTATCTGTAGCCCCTCGACTCTCTGCAATACAGGGCCATACAACTAAAACTCTGAACACCAGTGAGGAGTGAGGACCCATCCCTCCCTACCAAGTTTGGCTCACATACCACACCATGTTGGATCCAGACGAGCTAAAACAGCTCTCACTGCCTAAATCAAGCAAATAATAATGTGTTTGAACATCCACTTATCACATCTGTACCATTCTCTCAACAAAAGCCAGCCTTACTGCTGGCAACCTCCTGCTTGAATGCTGTGGTGTTCTTTCTCGGGACCAGCAAACCAAAACACTGCTGATAGCAGGTGTGCCAGCTGATGGCAAAAATAGCATATGATGTGACTTCAAGTTTGCAGAGGAGTGACAATAATTAAAAGGACAAAATGCATATTTGCTACTGATTTGACTCCTATTTGAAATTTGCCATTAAAAAAACATCTATTGGAAAACTACTACTGGAATCCCCTCCAGTTAGATTGCCACTAGTTTAAGTTCTGTTAGATAATGTTATCCAATAGGTGCAAAAATATTTCAGAAAATATGTACAGAAAATCATATCATGGAATTACCAAATTAACCCTTGGCATATCCTTTCTGATGCTTCCTTTCTTTCGCGATTGCAGCCACTCTCGTTGGCATCATCTGTGCTTTGCATGTTGGTCTCCACTGACAGCCCCCTTTCTCTTACGTGGTGCTGACCCCTGCACCTCCAATGCTGCTGCTTGCATCTACTGCATCCATCACGACACTGTAGAGGACTGGAAGGAGGAGCAGCAGGAGATGGTGAGGAGGTGCTGATGAGCTTGCACGGTGGACAGTGACTTGAGGACCAATAGAAGATCGGCAAGGAGGGTGGAGAGGACAGGGAGGCCACGCAATGCCCAAACTCCTCAGCCCTGCACTGCTGACGAGCAAGAGCTAACCTGATCTGGCACAAGTCCCCCTCGCTGGTGCCCTCAGCTCCTGGCTACCTGCCCATCCAACTCTACCTCCAGAAGTTGCAATGGAGATGGAGCGAAAAGGAGGATCTTTGGACTGGAGAAATGGAAAACCATGAAGTGGTGCCATCAGTGTGCTAATGGGGAAGGGAGGAGAGAGAAAAATGGGGGCATTTTGTCTGATGACGACATTTCTTCAGTTTGATAATCCAGTGGTGGATTTGATGCTTGACCAAGCTTTTGGTGGCAACTATGCATTTATGACTTCTCAAATGGCAAGTTCATAAAAATGGTTAGAAGAGGTATGCAATTGGCCCACAATAAAACCCTGAGAAGAGTTGAAGGGCCGCAAATTGACTTGTTCTCGTTTCATGTATGAAAAAACATTGCTATCGTTTGGACGTTTCCTAACAATTGACTGAATTTGTAGGCAGATACCATGGTTGTGCCACAATCCACATTTTTAACCTTATGTAATCAAAAAGGACCTTTGCATCAAACTTATCTCCAGATGTGTTTGTTCTCATGCCACTGCATTATCTCATTATACTCTCCACATTGCCCCATTTGAGTTTAATCTCAAGTCTGAACGAATATAGAGGCAGGAATAATCAAATTCTGTCTTGAAAATGGCAGTGCAGTTGTTACCAATGTTGAGCTGCCGGTTGTGTGAAATGTGCGGCTTGACGAGCGCGCGCACCTCAGATGGGGTGAGCGGCTCACCGAGCACCTCCTCCCTGCTCCTGCCGTCACCGGGGCTCACCCTGGCAAGGTCCATTTGCCTCCTCTCCCTGACCTCCATCATGATCCCGTGCGCGCTCACCGTTTGCGGCGGCTCCTGCCCGAGCGGCGTGTGCAGCCGCACGCCCCGGCGGCGCGCCTTCTCCTCCTTCGTCAGCAGCGGCGCCTTGCCCGTCCAGGGCCGCGGCATGGTCGGCGGCGCGAAGGGCAGGAAGGCCGGCTCCCGGATGGCGAGCGGCGGGGCACGGGGCGCCTCGGAGTAGCTGAACTGGAAGTCGAACGGGGCGCCGGGGAGGCGGAAGGAGAGGCCCGAGGGACCCACGACGACGGCGCGCCCCGAGGCGGCGTCGGCTGGGTCGGCGGCGAGGAGGGCCTCGCCTTCGCCGGCGGCTGCGGCTGGGGGCACGGGCTTGCGGTACGCGGTACGGAGGTGGCCCGCGCGGAAGGCCGGGTTGGTGGCAGCCGTTCTCCTTGGACCGCTGTCTGTCGGTTCTTCCTCTTGGGAAGGCTGCTGGGAGTGGTTCTTGGGGTCGCGGCGGCGAGGGGAGACGGGCGGGAGGGGCAGGGACCGGTGATTGGGGTAGCGGCGGTTGGAGAGAGGAGGCGGCGGGGCGGAGAAGAGGTTGGCGCGGCCAGCGTGGGAGGGAACGGGACCCTGCGGCGGCGGTGGCGGCATGGCGGGAAGTGGTGGCTGGGATGAAACGCGGAGAAGACGAGGAAACAGATAACGATTTGCTACTAGAGCTATTTTGTATTGTTCCCAAAACATAAAGAAAGAGCGATAAAAAAAAACATAAAGAAAGAGCTATTTTGTATTGATTTTTCAATGCCTTTTCATTCGGTGACTTTCTCTGGTTTTCTCGAACGTATTTCGTTGTACCCACGAGTGAACTAACGGCACCTACAGTTGGCATTTGGTTTTAAGATAATTGCTAGAAAAATGGGCTTCGTAGATTTGTCATTCTAAGGGTCTGTCTGGTTAGAGGTGTTAAAAGTTTAATAAACATAGTAGCACTTTCGTCTTATTTGATAAAAAGTTTCTAATTTTAGATTAATTAGGCTTAATAGATTCGTCTCGAAAATTGCTCATAATCTGTGCCGATATGTATGTAATTAGTCTACATTTAGTACTCCATGCATTTGCCACAACATTGATGTGATAGGAGTTAAACTTTAACATTTATGAACCAAACAGGACCTAAATATGAATTTCGTCAAGAGAATCGTCTGCCCACCTGATATTTCCTTTCCTCACCGCCAGTTAGCCCTGGGCATAATTAACCGAAGACCAACCGAATTAACCGAGACCGAGACCGAAGTGATCGAGACCGAAAATTTCGATCACAAGTTCGGTCTTCAGTTTGAAGTAACCGAACTAACCGGACTTAGTTCGGTCATTACCCTCGGGTAACCGAACTAACCGAATTAACTGAACATTTGAATTTTGTTGACATAATATGTAATTTAGACTATTATTAGTGATATAATATTTATTCTAGTGGGTTTATATCAACAATCACTCTTATCACTATGTTTAATCTATATTTTGTATTGTATTTTTGCCTTGAAATAGAAAAAATATTGGTAAAATTTACTACAAATTACAATATTTAGTAGTTGTTTTGTGAAGTTCGGTTAGTTCGGTCATGACCGAGACCGAACCGAACTAACAGAGACCGAACTTGCTCAGTCCTGAATTTTGAAACTTACCGATCGATCTCCGTTTTTAGATAACCAAACTTTCAAAATGACCGAAGACCGAGACCGATCGGTTCGATCAGACCAAACGCCCAGGGCTACCGCCAGTCCGGCTGACATTTCGATTCACCGCTGGAGATCGCCGGTCACGGCAGCCCATGGACGCTGGCCGTCGGGCTTGGGCCCGCCTGCCTAACGGTTCCTTTCTGCCACACCCTATGGTTCTATGCTATTGTTCGACTGCAAATTCTAGTTTTATTTTAGTAATTGAGTGACGATTTAAAATGATAAATTTATATTTTTTTTTTGTGAAATCCATGTTTAGAATGGTAAATTTGAGAAGCCCACTCTTTAGTACGGTAAATAGTCATTTTTCTCATTTGGTTTCGAAACTTAAAGGACTTCTTTCTTTTCCATAGAAAAATACTTCTTCACTATTTGGGAGTAACTTCTATGAGACATTGCATTGGTCTTGTACGTAAATTATATTTTCTCACAAGCTTTTTAGCATGTTTTGTAAAGCTCCTTCTGCTTTTGACTTTTTGTGAAAAATAATTCTCTAAAAGAAATGATTTTTTAGGATCATAACATGGTTCTATTTGGGAGTGAATATGAAAAGCTACATTTTTCAACTCTTAGCCTCATATCTCATTGCAGAAAATCACTTCTCAAAAAAAAAAACTTTTACTAAATTCAACCTCGAAGCTATATTTTGGGAGCTACGATACCAGCTGCCCCAACGCCGAGGGGCTCGTCCGTCAGGCCGTCGCGGCCGCCTTCGCCAAGGACGCCGGCATCGCCGCCGGCCTCATCCGCCTCCATTTCCACGACTGCTTTCTCAGGGTAACAAAACTTATTAATTTACTGCCTCGCTTTTGTTTTGATTTACTTAATTTATTAGCAGCTGCAGCTTTACCTAGTGGACGTAGTACATGAAAAGATGAGCTGAAACTTAAGAGATGTGGTTGCCCATGCAATGGCAATGCTTAAAAGACGTATGAATTTGTAGAGTGAAATAAAATGAATGAAAAATAATCTTACTAGAAACACAGTTCTTGTGACTTGCACACACAATGTCCTTTAATTTAGTTCTGCCTTCATCATTTAAATCAACTTAATTGGCGTCGCCTGGAATCCAAATTCTTCAAATTATAAAATACTTCGTAGCTGTTATGAACGTATATTTATTTGTACAACGGTACCTGATACGCACTTTTACAGTACGTATATATTGCAAAGCAGAAAAGCAACAGTTGTTTTCTCGAGACAAAGAAACAAAGTATCCAAAGCAAAAAGCCCCAAAACCGTGAACGCATATATACATTTGCTCTACTGCTTTCTTTCTCGGAAGGCAACGCATATTGGCCCTGTTCTGCTGGTCATGTTTCGGCTTGTTTCAGCTTATTTCAGCTTATTCTCTCTCACAGAATACTATTGAATCAGCCGAAACCAGCCGGCTTTTCTACCAGCTGAACCAGCCCATTCCCTGCTTGCAACTGTTGCCAAGAATAAGCTTTTTATCTTTGAGCACCAATAATAACCTTTACGAAACGAATCGATCTCACTCTTTATTTATTTATTTATTTATTTATTTATTTATTTATTTATTTATTTATTTATTTATTTTGTCTTCCCAGCATGCTTACATTCTTGGATGAAAGTACCAAAATTAAGATAAGACAGCCAAACTAAAGGACACAAGCATAAACATGCATGTTTCCTAGCTGGTAAACATTTTAGTAGGAAGAAATATGAAACATTTTAGTAGGAAGACACTTCGTACAAGTAATAACATATAGCTATTTGTAGTAGGAAGAAATATGAAACATTTTATCACTGTACCGCTTTATATACTGTGAAATCGAATTTTAATTTGTACTCCCGCTGTTCTAAATTATAAGTTACTTTGGTTTTTCTAGATATGTTTTTGTTATGTATCTAAACGTAGTGTATATATTGGAATGCTTGGAAGCTAGCAGGTAACTACTTCAAGATAAAGTATCGAAGTAGAATCCATATTTTTTTCTCCTTACCATGGGGAGCGGCACCACTTGTGTGATTATAGAGAGAAGATCGGCCACCTTATTAATTAATACCTGTTTCAAAGATAGAGAATTTTCTGTCTAACTAGGTACATTGTTGCTATGTACTAAAAAAACTAAAATGCCTTATAATTTAAAATGGATAGAGTACTTGCAAGATATCAAGCAGAAACTATCGAACAATGACATTTTAAAGACGTTTTCCTTATATACTGTGCTTATTAATGACCTAAGGGGATTGTGGGCTAAAAGGGAAGGAAAATGACCATTTCGCAAACATAGCTTGTTTGATAACAACCACTATATGATCTTATATGTACTCTCTCCATTACTAATTATAAGTCGCTTTAGTTTTGTTGTAAGTTAAACTTCTCTAGTTTTGACTAAGTTTGTAGAAAAATGTATAAACATCTATAAACAAGATTAATTCAATACACCAAGAAATATATTTGATAACCTATTTATATATTTAATATTGAAAATGTTAATATATTTTTGTATAAACTTGATTAAAGTTATACAAGGTTGATTTAAAACAAAACTAAAAGGATTCAAAATTTGACTACTTGAGTAAAATTTAATATCACTCTAAGTCAAACTATCATAAATTTGACAAAATATATAAAAAAAAGTGTTAACATCTATAAGTAAGTTATGAAAATATATGCCACAAGGAATCTAATTAATGATGCTTAAGTGATATCTTAGATAGTATTACTTTTTTCCTATAAATTTGGCTAATCTTATGATATATAATAGTTGATTTATATAGAATAAACTAGAAATCTTAAATCGATTCGTTTGGTGCCAGTCAACGAGTTGTTCTTTGTTGGTTGTCTGACCTTCGTCTTCCGACACTACTGTGCACTTGTGCAGGTATGTGATGCATCCGTCCTCCTCACCGTGAACCCTGGCGGCGGCCAGACCGAGCGTGACGCCGTCCCAAACAACCCGAGCCTCCGCGGCTTCGACGTGATCGACGCCGCCAAGGCCGCCGTTGAGCAGAGCTGCCCGCGCACCGTGTCGTGCGCCGACATCGTCGCCTTCGCCGCCCGCGACAGCATCTGCCTCACCGGGAGCGTCTCGTACCAGGTCCCCGCGGGCCGGCGCGACGGCCGCGTGTCCAACGCGTCGGACACCGTGGACCTGCCCGCGCCCACCTCCACGGCGCAGACCCTCATCGACAAGTTCAAGGCCAAGGACCTCACCTTGGAGGATATGGTCGTCCTCTCCGGCGCCCACACCGTCGGCCGCTCCTTCTGCGTCTCCTTCTTCCAGCGCGTCTGGAACACAAGCACGAACCCCCCTACGGCAATCGTACGTACGCCGCCATGGCTGCTGACGCTGATTAACTAGCTTGCTGCTTTGCACGCATGAGCAGGACGCATGTGACAAGAGTCGTCGTGTATTTACAGGTGGACGCGGGGCTGAGCCCGTCGTACGCGGCGCTGCTACGCGCGCTGTGCCCGTCGAACACGACGCAGACGACGCCGATCACGACGGCCATGGACCCCGGGACGCCCAACGTGCTGGACAACAACTACTACAAGCTCCTGCCACGCGGCATGGGCCTCTTCTTCTCCGACAACCAGCTGCGCGTGAACACGCAGATGGCCGCGCTGGTGAGCAGCTTCGCGACCAACGAGACGCTGTGGGAGGAGAAATTCGCGGCGGCGATGGTGAAGATGGGCCGCATCCAGGTGCAGACGGGGACGTGCGGGGAGGTCCGTCTCAACTGCGTCGTCGTCAACCCGAGTTCATACTCGTCGTCGCCGGCGTCGACGGTGGAGATGGGTTCGAGCGCGCCAGCCGTCGATGAAGAGGGCTACGCCACGAGCTAGGAGCTGGCATATCTCTTCCGCCGCCGACCCGCCGTCGTTGTCGATCAATGATTTTCTCGCATATGCATGCATGTCCTTTGGACGTGTACGTTCCAAGTTTCAACCCTGCTTTTATTTTTGTCGCGTGGACTGTAGTTTTGTTGTGTCGATGAGCTCTGTTGTGTGCCAGTGCCACTGAACGTACGCATCCTGGCCGGACTCTTAACTTCGGTGGCGGGTAATAAGCACATGTATGAGTAAGTTGAGAATTTCTGTCAATTCCCTTAAGCATCCTAGGCCTAGCGCCTCCCTTCCTAGATCCGTGCCACTACCTGCCGGTCCCGCTGCTTGGATCGATGCCTTCTTCACCAGATCCGTGCCGTTATAGCTCACGAGGAGGGAGAGAGAGAGAGGAGGCCAACTCTCAGTGTGGGGCTGTGAAACTAGCCACATCCTCTCTTTTATATGAGTGCAGGCAAAGCACATCGCTTCTTGGGTGGGCTAAAAGGTTCGTGTGGTGTCAGCGCCGCATCACCTGGTATCCAGAAGGACGGAGCCTATGGGCCGCGCAGGAGCATTCGCGAGAGACGGCCCAACAAGAATGTCATCGGCAGCAACTGGGCGTGATGTGCCTGCGTGCACGTGAATCGGGCGATGCCCTGTAAAGCGAAGCGAACTAGTATAACTAGAGAGAGACCGAAGGGAACAACATCCAGATTGTAAACCAAAATCTATTACTCTGCTAAGAACTTCTCGCCACGCCATCTCAGTTCCCTCCGCGTGCTGTTCTTCCGACCTTTTCCCCAATTTGTCTATCCTATCCCCAATTCTTCCTACCCCAAACTCCCTTGCTGCTAACAATTGGTATCGGAGGCACTGTTCCTCGGCCACTTCCGGCTTCCTTCTCTGTATTCCATCGATTGCTTGAGCAACGGATCCGGTTGGCTTGATTTCGATTCGCGCAGTGAGCTGCTGTTCAAATCCGAGGTCGATGTAATTCCCTTCCCGTTTGAGCGATTTGTGGTGAGCAGGCAGCCTGGACCGTCCCGATCCATTACCCCACGACCACTTCACCCGCCACCAGCACCGATTGGGCGTGATGAATCCTGAAACCAAGTTGATCCTCGATGAGCTCCACAAGCGGTTCTCCGACCACGACCTCAAGTGGGATCAGCGTTTGGAGGAGCAGGAAAAGCGCTTCGGTCGCCAGATCCATGAGCTGGAGCAGGCGCAGACTGCCCGCGTCTCGGCGTTGGAGAAGGCCGCTGCCTCGTTCGACGAGTGGCGACCGCACATCGAGGGCACCGTCGATGACATCCGCCTCGAGGTGAAGAAACTTTCCATCGGCTGGGAGCGCTCCAGCGTTTCGCACCCGGAGGACAAGTCCGGTGTGTACGCGGCGGCTCCCGCTGCAACGGTTCCTCCTACACCGCCCATGATAGGGCCTGGCGTTGCCAATCAGTACCGGGAGAATGGATTGGGGGTTGTTTCAGCCCTAATCCCTTCCCCGGTCAAGGGTGAGCACTCAATGTCCCAACCTCTAGTTTAAGTTCCTGTTTCTCAATTACCCACTCTGCATTCATCGGGTTCTGATTCTACTGTCGTTGAGAGCCATAGCAATTCCAGTTCCAAAATCCCTAAGGACGATTTTCCCAAATTTGATGGTGAACATCCCAAGTCTTGGCTCAGTGATTGACTCGATTACTTTACCTTGTATCGCGTCGAGTCCTCTTCCTGGGTGCGTATCGCCCGCATGCATTTTGTGGGTGCCGCTAAGCGGTGGTACAATTCTATCGAGTCCCAAATCCAAGGCTCCACCTAGGATACCCTGTCTAGCTTGGTGATGGATCGTTTTGGGAAAGATCACCATGAGCTCTTGTTGCGTCACCTCTTCTAGATCCGTCAAACCGGCACTGTGAAAGTCCCTAGTTTGGTTTTGGCTAATTGATGAAACCTAGGACTAACCTTTGTATCTAAGTGGATGATTTAGATAAAGGTGGTCATTGAATATGAGACATGACATTGACTCATGTGACCAAGATGGTGAAGACCAAGATGAGGCTTGGCTCGATGGACCGGTTGTGAAGGTGAAGGGCAAGTCGAGGCTTCGAAGCGAAGGACCATGCGATGGTGAAGCTTGAGCAAGACTTGGCGCCGACGGACCGATGCAACGGTGAAGAGCAAGTGAAGTCAAGGTCGATGGATCGAGACGGTCATGTGATGATATGAAGTGGAACATATCATTTGGAGAAACAAAATGGGCTCAAGGCAAAGGTATAACCATAGGGCCATTTTGTTTTACACTCAAGACACCATAGAGGGTGTGAGTGGTTTAGGGTCGATAGCCGAACTATTAAGAGGGGAAGTCTTATCGGTTATTCGACGCATGGGTGCCACTAGGTGAATTCATGAAGTGCATTGCATGTAGGGCCTAGTGAGCTAACTGGAGAACCTTTGAAAATGCTTGAGAAAAAGCTAACACACAAGCACATGGAGTTGTACACTTGATGGTGTTGGCACATTTGCAAAGGTGGCGTTGGTCGCGCTGTGGTTTGCGGGTAGAGAGGGGTTTGGGTTCCTCTCTCCCTCCCGCCGAGCGTGCGAGCGCGGGATTCAGGCGATTTCGGGGAAATGAAATGCCTATTTTCCATTGCGCCGGAAGTCGGGAAAGAAACGGAGGCGAACGCGGTCACAGAGGTGACCGGACGCTGCACCGGACGCTGCACCGGACGCGGTCAGTTTCGACCGGCGCGTCCGGTCAGTACAGCGTCGGGGTCAGGCGCGCGAGCTAGGGTTTGACACCGGCGCGTCCGGTGACCCACGGGACCGGCGCGTCCGGTCATGCGCCCTGAGGGATCCGAGGACGTCGGACGCGGAGCGCGTCCGGTCACACACCATCGGACGCGTCCGGTGGTCCAGGGAGCTTACTGGACTCCCACCGGACGCGGGTACTGTGGCGTCCGGTGGTTGAGAGGAGCGCGTCCAGTGATGTCTTCGCGCGAGCGGGTACTGTGCGCACCGGCGCGTCCGGTGGTTCGCTGCAGCGCGTCCGGTCGCTCGTTTGACCGTTGGCGCACAATGACCGTTGGAGGATCTAACGGACGAATTTGAAATCAGAGGACACGTGGACGTCGCAGAGGCACCGGACGCGGTTGAGCGCGTCCGGTCAATTACGACCGGCGCATCCGGTGGTCCCGCAGAAAACGGTTAGTTGAGTTCTAACGGCTCTATTTGGATGGGATGCTTATAAATACTTGTTGGCCGGCCCTTTGGGAGCTCTCTTGGTATTTCTAACACACTTGTGCATCCTTTGAGCTAGAGCTACTCCTCCCACTCATCTCTCTTGCTTGATTGCAAATCAAAAGTGAGATTGAGTGATCCCAAAGTGCATTGCATAGCTTGAGAGCATCTAGTGGCACTTGTGGGTGGTTTAGCCGGTGGATTTCTTGTTACTCTTGGAGAGTACCGCTCCTAGCCGGCTTGGAGATTGTTGGAGGCGTTGGCAAGAGAAGGTGATTGTTCTTGGCCACCTCCGGTTGATTGTGAGAGGTTCTTGTGCTTTCCTCGGCGGGACGCCAAAAGCAACTCTAGTGGAATCCGCGTGTCATTGAGTTACCTCACTTGAGAGTGGTGTCTTGCGGTGCCTTGCGGGGCGTGCCTTGAGGGGCAAGTGACTTGAGGGTCACACCGGGGAACCATCTAGGTGTTGGTCGACACAACCGGTGACGTAGCTTGTCGGTGCACAAGTGAACACCGGGTGAACAAATATTGTGTCTCTTGTCTCCCGGTGATTGGTCTTCATTTTGTGTTGTTGTCAATATTGATTGATTATATATCATCTTGGTGATTGGCAACATCTTCACTTCACCGTCGGTATAATAATCACAATCCTCTCTCTTGCATTTACATTCACTAGTTTTTCTTGTGTAGCTCTAGTAGTAGCTTTGCTAGTAGTTTTGTTAGCTTGTTCTCTAGTGTAACCTTAGTGACATAGCTCTTGTGTGAACTAGAGATCTTAATCTACTAGACTTGTGGATAGGAGGCTTGCATCACAACCTTTGGCTAAGCAAAACTCGCTTTACGCCGTTTGTTATTCTAACAAGTTTGCTTAGTGGTACTTGTAGAATTTTTTAATAGGCTATTCACCCCCCCTCTAGCCATCTAGGACCTTACAAGTGGTATCGGAGCCGTGGTCACCGTTTTAATCAAGGCTTAACATCCTTCGGTGTGAAAAAATGGCTCAAATTGTGTTCAATCATGTTGGGGGCAAGCCACCGTTCTTTGATGGTGTTAGTTCTTTTGCTCATTGGAAGAGAAAAATGACAATGTACCTTGGTTCTATTCATGAGAGAGTATTGCAAGTCACCGAGAATGATTTTGCTATCATTGATCCCGATCATCTCACCGATGAAGATAGAGCAAATAGAACATGTAATAGAATGGCTCTCAATACACTTTACAATGGCATTGACACAAAAGTATTTGAGGGCATCAAGGATTTAGATTTGGCAAATGAAGTGTGGACAAGGTTGAGTGAAACATATGAGGGCACTAAGGTTGTGAAAAGTGCCAAGCTATATGGGCTCAAGAGTGAGTTTGAGAACTTCAAGAAAAAGGATGATGAAACAATCATTGAAATGTTTCATAGATTGCAAGTGATAGTCAATGATCTCAAGAGCTTAGGGCACAAGACTCAAGATCAAGATTTTTGTCACAAGTTTTTATTGAGCCTACCTAGAAGATTCAAGATGTTGATCATGATGTTGCAAAGAGATGGGCTTGAAGCTATGAAGCCCAATGATTTGCTTGGTGAAGTATTGACTTATGACAAATATGATCAAGATGTTGATGACAAAGAGAAGGTGGAAGATGAGAAGAAAAAGAAGACCGTGGCATTCAAGGCCACCTCCTCCAAGGGCAAAGCTACCATCATTGAAGAAGAAGAAGATGACAATGAAGATGGGGAATTTGAAATTGATGATGAGGCACTTGCTCTTGTAGTCAAGAAGATGGGTCACATGTTCATCAAGAGAAGAGGCTTTAAAAAGAGAAATGACAACTTCAAAAGAAATGAGCAACAAAGAAAGTGCTTCAATTGTGATAGCACCGAGCACCTTCAAGCGGAATGTCCTTATGATAAGAAGAAGAACAAAAAGGACAAGTTTGAGAAGAAGAAGAGAGAGGCCAAGATGACATTCAAGAAAGGCAAAAATGGTGCCTATGTGATCACTTGGGAAAATGAAGACAATGAAGAAGAAGAAGAAGAATCATCCAACAAGGCTTTTGCTTCCATTGCTATCAACAAGAAGCCATCATTATTTGATTCATCCTCTTCATGCTTCATGGCTAAAGAAGCTAAGGTATTATATGATGAGAGTGATGATGAAAGTAAAATGGAATATGCTCATGATAGTGATAATGATAATGATAATGAAAATGATGATGATGAACCAACTAAAGAACAACTATATGACTTGATGCAACAAACTAGAGACATAGCCATTGCCAAGGACAAAGAGTGTAAGAAGCTTTCAATGAAAGTAGCAATACTTGAGAAAGTCCTTAGTGAGCTTAAGACCACTCATGAGAGTCTAGTGGAAGACCATGAGGATCTTGATAAGGCTCATTCCAAGCTTGAAAAAGCTCACTCATTGCTACTTGAGCAACAAGCTAAGAAGAAGGTTGTTGTATCATGTGATATAGGTGTTACATGTGATATAATTGATGAATCCATTAATGAACCTATCATCATGTCAAATGCTAACCCTTCTTGTAGCTCTTCATCCACCACCACTAACTCTACCTCCACTACTAGTGATGGTTTCACTTGTGATGCTTCACTAATGGTTGAGAATGAGACTCTCAAGAGAGAGGTGGATGAGCTCACTCACGCCCTAGGCAAGGCCTATGGTGGTGAGGCCCGCTTGCTTAAGTGCTTGGGTAGCCAAAGGTTCTCTCTTAACAAAGAGGGATTGGGCTACACCCCCAAGAAAGGCAAGTCGGCCTTTGCAACTCCAAAGCTTAGCTTTGTGAGGGGCAATGGTCGGTTTTGCAATAGATGCAAGCAAGTTGGGCACCTAGAGCATAATTGCAATAAAAAGAACCAAAGCAAGAACCTTGTTAATGCTATACCTTTTGATTCTTGCTATGTGCTTACCAAGGGTGTGAAGGGTGTGCAAGCTAAGTTTGTTGGTACACCAATTGTGGGCCCAAAGAAGAAGGCTATTTGGGTACCAAAGAGCTTAGTTACTAACCTACAAGGACCCAAACAAAAGTGGATACCTAAACTTCATTGATTTGCTTGTAGGTCAATTACAAAGCCGGAGGAAGGCATTGGATTATTGATAGTGGGTGCACTCAACACATGACCGGTACATCAAGAATGTTTGACTCAATCAATGACAATGATAGTGGTGTTGATTCTATCACTTTTGGCAATAACAAGAAAGGCAAGGTTATTGGCTTGGGAAAGATTGCAATATCGAATGACATGAGTATCTCCAATGTGTTGCTAGTTGAAAGCTTGGATTTCAATCTTCTATCCGTGGCACAAATATGTGATCTAGGCTACAAATGCATCTTTGGGGTTGATGATGTGGAAGTTATTAGTGTGGATGATTCAAATGTGGCATTCAAGGGCTTTAGATATGAGAATCTCTACCTAGTTGACTTCAATGCTAGAGAAACTTCTTTGACAACTTGCTTAGTCTCCAAATCAAGCATGGGTTGGCTTTGGCATAGAAGGCTTGGTCATGTTGGCATGAAACAATTGAAGAAGCTTACAACTCACAATCTTGTCAATGGCTTGAAAGATGTTGAATTTGAGAAGAATAAGCTTTGTAGTGCATGTCAAGCCGGGAAGCAAGTTGGAAGCTCACATCCAAAGAAGAGTACAATGAGCACATGCAAAGCATTTGAGTTGATGCACATGGATCTTTTTGGACCAACAACATATACAAGCATAGGCGGCAACAAGTATGGATTTGTCATAGTGGATGACTTCACAAGATTCACATGGGTATTCTTTCTTAGTGACAAAAGTGAAGTGTTTGACACCTTCAAGACATTTCTCACTAGAGTTCACAATGAGTTTGAGGTTAGAATCAAGAAAGTGAGAAGTGACAATGGAAGTGAGTTCAAGAACACAAGAATTGAAGAACTTTGTGATCATTATGGTATTGGACATCAATTCTCGGCCAAGTACACTCCACAATCAAATGGTCTAGTTGAGAGGAAGAATAGAACATTGCTTGATATGGCTAGATCAATGCTTCATGAGTACAATGTGAGTCAATCATTTTGGGATGAAGCAATCAATACCGCTTGCTACTACATCAATAGACTATATTGTCATCCATTGCTAGAGAAGACCCCATATGAGCTACTTCATGGAAGAAAGCCCAATATTTCTTACTTTAGGGTTTTTGGTTGCAAATGCTATATCTTGAAGAAAGGCACTAGATTGGGGAAGTTTGACAAGAGATGTGATGAGGGGTTCCTACTTGGTTATTCAACTATAAGCAAAGCTTATAGAGTTTGGAACAATTCAAGTGGCACTCTAGAGGAAGTCCATGATGTGCAATTTGATGAAACCAATGGGTCACAAGATGAAGAAGAGAATCTAGATGATATTGGTGGAACTCTATTAGTGGAAGCAATGAAGAACATGGACATTGGAGACATTAGAGCAAAGCAAGTAATTGATATTCAAGATGATGATAAAGATCAAGTGCTCAATTCACCATACAAGCATGTTAGTGACTCTCAAGTGCAAGATCAAAGTGCTAGCTCTTCTCATCAAAAGACATCAAGTGATCAACCAAGTTCAAGCAATCAAATGCAAGTACTCCAACCACAACATATTGCAAGAGATCACCCAATTGATAGTGTCATTGGTGATATTAGAAGTGGTGTGCAAACAAGATCAAGATTGGCTATGTTTTGTGAGCATGCATCATTTGTGTCAACCATAGAACCAAAGAAGATAGAAGAAGCTTTGAGGGATGCCGATTGGATCATGGCTATGCAAGAAGAGCTTAACAATTTCACAAGAAATGATGTTTGGGAGTTGGTAGAAAGGCCAAATGACTACAATGTGATTGGAACCAAGTGGGTGTTTAAAAACAAGCAAGATCAAGATGGCATTGTAGTGAGAAACAAAGCAAGACTAGTTGCTCAAGGTTACACTCAAGTTGAAGGTCTTGACTATGATGAAACATATGCTCCCGTGGCAAGATTGGAGGCAATAAGGATTCTATTGGCTTATGCTTGTGCACACAACATCAAACTATATCAAATGGATGTCAAAAGTGCATTTCTCAATGGGATTATCAATGAGTTAGTCTTCGTTGAGCAACCGCCCGGATTTGAAGATGACAAGAAACCCAACCATGTGTACAAGTTGAAGAAGGCTTTATATGGCTTAAAGCAAGCACCTAGAGCATGGTATGAGAGGCTAAGGGATTTTCTTCTCTCTAAGGGATTCAAGATGGGCAAGGTTGATACAACTCTATTCACCAAGAAGATTGGAAATGATCTATTCATAGTGCAAATATATGTTGATGACATCATCTTTGGATCAACCAATCAAGCTTATTGTGAAGAATTTGGTGCTATGATGGCCAAAGAGTTTGAAATGTCTATGATTGGTGAACTTAGCTACTTCCTTGGTCTCCAAGTCAAGCAATTGAACAATGGGACATTTGTGAGTCAAGGGAAATACATAAGGGACATGTTGAAGAAGTTTGGAATGCAAGATGCAAAGCCAATTTCAACTCCAATGGGTACAAATGGAAGTTTGGATAGTGATCTTGATGGCAATATGGTGAATCAAAAGGAATATCGGTCTTTGATTGGAAGTCTACTCTATGTCACCGCATCAAGGCCGGATGTCATGTTTAGTGTTTGCATGTGTGCTAGATATCAAGCCTCACCTAGAGAGAGTCATCTCACGGCCGCAAAGAGAATATTGAGGTACTTGAAGCAAACAAGAGATGTTGGACTATGGTATCCCAAGGGGTCAAAGTTTGAATTGATTGGATATTCGGACTCCGACTATGGGGGTTGCAAGATCAATAGAAAGAGCACAAGTGGCACATGTCAATTACTTGGAAGATCACTTGTGTCATGGTCCTCAAAGAAACAAAATAGTGTGGCAATCTCTACCGCCGAAGCCGAATATGTGAGTGCGGGGAGTTGTTGTGCACAATTGCTATGGATGAAATCAACTTTGAAGGATTATGGTCTCAACTTCAAGAATGTGCCATTGCTTTGTGATAATGAGAGTGCAATCAAGATGATACAAAACCCGGTTCAACATGGAAGAACAAAGCATATTGACATAAGGCATCATTTCATTAGAGATCATCAACAAAAGGGAGATATTGCCGTTGAGAGTGTTGGCACCGATGATCAACTTGCCGATATTCTCACTAAGCCACTTGATGAAAAGAGGTTTTGCAAGCTAAGGAATGAATTGAACATTCTTGATTTCTCAAACATGAGTTGAATACACCCCACTCACTTATTGACATGCCTCTCCTTCGACATTGCAAGGTAAAGTTGATTGACATGTCATTTATCCTATGCTAAGGACTTGCTAGAGCATGTAGACATAATAAGTGGTATGCATGAGCATTCATGATAAATCAAATGAATTTGATGGATATATGTTACCACTATTGCTTCTTTGATTGTTTTGATCTAGTGGTGGCATATGACATGTTTGTGAGCTTGCAAACCTAGTGTTGAATCTAGAAGATTTGCTATAAGTGTTTAATTCAACATAGGCAAGATAACCCTTATTAGGAGGTGTGAAGAAGCTTGTCTTTGGTTCAAATCGAATTAAATATCTTTGGCAAGTGTTCTAGGTTGAACCAAATTTGATAAATTTACCCTACTCCATCGAACATTTTTCTTCTCTCCACAATTTGATCCTATTTTTTGGGTAAGTTGTTGACAAAGGGGGAGAGAAAAAGATGATTCAACATGATAAAGGGGTAAATAAAATTTTTGATGCACACAAGTAGGGGGAGCAAGCTCATAAACAAAGTTGTTGCATTTGTTTGTGCACTCTCATATGACTTGCTCATTGCACTTATATTTAAACTCAATATACATGCTTGTGTGGTGCAATGCTAGTATAGAACTTGGATGATGAAATGATCTACTAGCATGCATAGGAATAGTTTTACATGTGGTATCTAGACTTGCCTAAAGCTTTACAAGTGGTCCAAGAACCTTTACATATAATGTTGATCTCACGGGGTTCTTGAGTTTTGTTGGAGGTCTAGTTACTTCATGATGCTAAGGATGGTGTAAAAGGCAACTCTGATTGGTATCACGCTTCAAAGGTCCATTTCTTACACCTTAGCATCCTTTTGGTAGAATTACTCTCCCAACACTTCTATCCATGCATATGTGCAAAGCTTTCAATCCAAACTCTATGCACATATGTAGGGGGAGCTAATGCTACCAAAACCGAGCTTGTGATAATTGTCCAAACTTTACTTATGAGCAAAATGATTGGACAAGTATGACAAGTTCAAAACTTTTATTATCAAAATCATCTTTGTGAGGGTTGTCATCAATTACCAAAAAGGGGGAGATTGAAAGTCCCTAGTTTGGTTTTGGCTAATTGATGAAACCTAGGACTAACCTTTGTATCTAAGTGGATGATTTAGATAAAGGTGGTCATTGAATATGAGACATGACATTGACTCATGTGACCAAGATGGTGAAGACCAAGATGAGGCTTGGCTCGATGGACCGGTTGTGAAGGTGAAGGGCAAGTCGAGGCTTCGAAGCGAAGGACCATGCGATGGTGAAGCTTGAGCAAGACTTGGCGCCGACGGACCGATGCAACGGTGAAGAGCAAGTGAAGTCAAGGTCGATGGATCGAGACGGTCATGTGATGATATGAAGTGGAACATATCATTTGGAGAAACAAAATGGGCTCAAGGCAAAGGTATAACCATAGGGCCATTTTGTTTTACACTCAAGACACCATAGAGGGTGTGAGTGGTTTAGGGTCGATAGCCGAACTATTAAGAGGGGAAGTCTTATCGGTTATTCGACGCATGGGTGCCACTAGGTGAATTCATGAAGTGCATTGCATGTAGGGCCTAGTGAGCTAACTGGAGAACCTTTGAAAATGCTTGAGAAAAAGCTAACACACAAGCACATGGAGTTGTACACTTGATGGTGTTGGCACATTTGCAAAGGTGGCGTTGGTCGCGCTGTGGTTTGTGGGTAGAGAGGGGTTTGGGTTCCTCTCTCCCTCCCGCCGAGCGTGCGAGCGCGGGATTCAGGCGATTTCGGGGAAATGAAATGCCTATTTTCCATTGCGCCGGAAGTCGGGAAAGAAACGGAGGCGAACGCGGTCACAGAGGTGACCGGACGCTGCACCGGACGCTGCACCGGACGCGGTCAGTTTCGACCGGCGCGTCCGGTCAGTACAGCGTCGGGGTCAGGCGCGCGAGCTAGGGTTTGACACCGGCGCGTCCGGTGACCCACGGGACCGGCGCGTCCGGTCATGCGCCTTGAGGGATCCGAGGACGTCGGACGCGGAGCGCGTCCGGTCACACACCATCGGACGCGTCCGGTGGTCCAGGGAGCTTACTGGACTCCCACCGGACGCGGGTACTGTGGCGTCCGGTGGTTGAGAGGAGCGCGTCCAGTGATGTCTTCGCGCGAGCGGGTACTGTGCGCACCGGCGCGTCCGGTGGTTCGCTGCAGCGCGTCCGGTCGCTCGTTTGACCGTT
Organism: Saccharum spontaneum; assembly: GCA_022457205.1. Lineage (NCBI taxonomy): Eukaryota > Viridiplantae > Streptophyta > Magnoliopsida > Poales > Poaceae > Saccharum > Saccharum spontaneum. Next base: position 26,403,131 of record CM039589.1, on the reverse strand, counting down.
GGCGCACAATGACCGTTGGAGGATCTAACGGACGAATTTGAAATCAGAGGACACGTGGACGTCGCAGAGGCACCGGACGCGGTTGAGCGCGTCCGGTCAATTACGACCGGCGCGTCCGGTGGTCCCGCAGAAAACGGTTAGTTGAGTTCTAACGGCTCTATTTGGATGGGATGCTTATAAATACTTGTTGGCCGGCCCTTTGGGAGCTCTCTTGGTATTTCTAACACACTTGTGCATCCTTTGAGCTAGAGCTACTCCTCCCACTCATCTCTCTTGCTTGATTGCAAATCAAAAGTGAGATTGAGTGATCCCAAAGTGCATTGCATAGCTTGAGAGCATCTAGTGGCACTTGTGGGTGGTTTAGCCGGTGGATTTCTTGTTACTCTTGGAGAGTACCGCTCCTAGCCGGCTTGGAGATTGTTGGAGGCGTTGGCAAGAGAAGGTGATTGTTCTTGGCCACCTCCGGTTGATTGTGAGAGGTTCTTGTGCTGTCCTCGGCGGGACGCCAAAAGCAACTCTAGTGGAATCCGCGTGTCATTGAGTTACCTCACTTGAGAGTGGTGTCTTGCGGTGCCTTGCGGGGCGTGCCTTGAGGGGCAAGTGACTTGAGGGTCACACCGGGGAACCATCTAGGTGTTGGTCGACACAACCGGTGACGTAGCTTGTCGGTGCACAAGTGAACACCGGGTGAACAAATATTGTGTCTCTTGTCTCCCGGTGATTGGTCTTCATTTTGTGTTGTTGTCAATATTGATTGATTATATATCATCTTGGTGATTGGCAACATCTTCACTTCACCGTCGGTATAATAATCACAATCCTCTCTCTTGCATTTACATTCACTAGTTTTTCTTGTGTAGCTCTAGTAGTAGCTTTGCTAGTAGTTTTGTTAGCTTGTTCTCTAGTGTAACCTTAGTGACATAGCTCTTGTGTGAACTAGAGATCTTAATCTACTAGACTTGTGGATAGGAGGCTTGCATCACAACCTTTGGCTAAGCAAAACTCGCTTTACGCCGTTTGTTATTCTAACAAGTTTGCTTAGTGGTACTTGTAGAATTTTTTAATAGGCTATTCACCCCCCCTCTAGCCATCTAGGACCTTACACACTGTTGCCGAGTATATCGATCAGTTCTCTGCCATTGTTGATCAGCTAGGCGCATACCATCGTACTACTGATCCCTTGTTCTATACCATAAGGTTTATCGATGGGTTGAAGGATCACATACGTGCTGCTGTTGCATTGCATCGACCACAAACATGGGATACTGCTTATGTTCTTGCGCAATTGCAGGAGGACATGTGCAGCCCAAGGAAGTTGGAGCTTCGCAAGTGGGACGTGTCGAGCGGGGCCAAGCCGTTCGCACGATCGACGCTGCCACCTCCACCTCTGTTGGCGCGTTATGACAAGCCTGCAGTGCCAGTGGACCTCAAGCTCGCCCCGGACATCGGGCATCCTCTCTCGGTGGATGAACGTTGGGCGGCCTTACGTTTGTCACGCCGCACTCAAGGCCTCTGCATCCGCTGCGGCGACAAATGGTCTCGCGAATACCGCTGTACCAAGCTTGCAGCTATTGACGAGCTTCTTGCATTGTTTACTCCAGATGAAGATGAGGAAGAGCCTGTTCCAGCTACTCCTACTGAACCGGCTGAGATGCAAATGATGCTGTCAGTTGCTGCTCTGTCTGGTGCATCTACACCCCGCACGATGAATTTTGATGGCCAGTTGGGAGACACACCTATCAGGATATTGCTAGACTCGGGCAGTACTCACACCTTCATCAGCACTTCGGTGGCTGCCAGTTGTCCTGAGTTGCTACCTCTCCATCCACCACTCCAGGTGAAAGTGGCTAATGGTGAAGTACTTACTTGTTCTCAGTATGCTCCTGCTGCTGTTTGGTCTGTTCAGGGTCTGTAGTTTACTACTGATTTGAAAGTGCTGCCACTACCTTCTTATGATTTGATACTTGGCGTCGATTGGTTGGCATCTCATAGCCCCATGAAGATACATTGGGCCCATCAATGGCTACAGATTCCTCACCGCGATGGCACAGTTCACTTGCAAGGGGTTCTGTCATCATTGCCAGCAGGGACAGTTCTTCAATTGCATTCTGTGGAGTCACCAATTTAGGATCAATCTTCTGAGCAGCTGTTGACGGTTCTTAAGTATCAATTTTAATTATCCAATAAATAAGGAAAAAGACTTATATGCAAGCAACACCTAGAATTAGGGTTTGATCTGACAGAATTCCACGAGTTTTGTTGTTTATCTGTTTCTACAGGGGGTTATCAGGAAATACAAAGGAAAGGCCCACACATCGGAATTACATAGAGATATTAACGTGTTCACCGATTTTCTATCATCTAGAAGACTCCAGAAGCCACGGGATCGAACGGGAGGCCGAACGGGCCCGGGACCAGGGCGCCCGCCCTGGACCCTGGGGCGCCTGCCCTAGGTCTGTAACCAATCAGGACGAGTCTCGCGGATTATGCCCCACCGACCTAAAGGATCAAGGAAAACCGTGCGATTAATGTCGGTTTGATCCGACGGCCTAGGTTCACTTGAAGGGACTATATAAGCAGGACCCCTGGCCCCTGGAGAGGAGAATCCAAGTCCATTATTTTCATATTTTCCAGAGAGGATTCAGAGAGAGAGGTTCCCTTAGGGTTCCCACCTCATTAGGGCTTAGCATCCAATGTGAGATTAGACTTAGTTCTTCTAGATTGAGAGAGATAGAGTGGAGGTATAGATCGAAGGAAGCCCGGCCTGTCGGTGACTACTTCGAGGTTGTACCTGCGGGATCAAGTTCTCCTAACCCGAGGCTTGCTCCTAGGATTCTTCAGTATTTCGACTTCTAAATTCTAGTAAGTTCTTTGTTTTATTGTTCTTTGGTTTATGAGTTTACTTTAATCTCTTCGCGTAGAGTTTAGAGTAATAATCTCTAGCGTAAACGTGGTGTTTGGGCTAGGATACTCATAGATATCCCCTGTCTAGCCGGACCGTGGTAGTAGCGAGGAACGTGACATTTCCGTAGCTACCTTTGTATTCCATATCCCGTTAGCAGGATCGATAGGGTTTATAGGTGCGGGTCGAACATCCTTTGAGGTGTCTAGATTCCGTGAGCCTCCCCAATAGAGCAGTAGATCATCCTTACCAAGGTTAGAACGAGAGTGCAGTTGCAGTCTTCTCTATACATCGCTCACATCAAATCACAGTGGTTGTAGCCTAAAGGTTAGTAGTAATAGATTTGGTTAGTCAGATGCACGCTTTCTCCTAGTGGTAAAAAAATAAATACGATACTCTGGATAACATCCCGGGTGAAGTGCTCACCGATATCCGTGCGCTTGCGGATCATTTCCTAATTGTGTTACCAAATATCAACAAGCATTTCTGGCGCTGTTGCCGGGGAGAAAGACGGTTTGCTGAGATAACCTTGAATCTTACTACTAGCTTGTACCTATACTTTTATCTTTCTTTATCTTTTTATTCCTTATGTTTTTATATTCTTTATTCTTACCTTATGGAGAACCAAGATTCTAAATCAATCTATCAATTTGCAACACCTTCGGAAACTGACCTTTTACCATGGGAGTCATCACAGCCTATCCAAACATCCCAGTATAGGTTAAGTTCAAGGTTAATTGCCATGATTGAGAACCTATCCTTTTCGGGAAAGGAAGACGAAAATCCTTACCTTCATATTAGAGATTTTGAGCAAACATGCGATTGTCTTCGCATTGAAGGCATTTCTGATAAGACTTTACGTTGGAAGCTTTTTCCTTTTTCCTTAAGAGGAGAAGCTAGACGATGGTATAGTCAGAAGGTAAGTCAACAACGAGGTGAATGGGGAGTCTTACGAGCCAACTTCTGTTTAGATTTTTATTTCCTCGATCGTATCGCCGACCTTAGACTCGAAGTTCTATCTTTTAAACAAAAAGAAAATGAAACTTTGGGAAAATCCTGGAAACATTTTTCTGATCTTTTAGAATCTGGTCCAAAACTCAATATTGAAGAACCTATTCTCCTTTTTCATTTCTTTCGAGGTCTTCAGAAAGATCATAAACAAATTCTACATACAATGTCTAGAGGTTCTTTCTTTCGTATCCCTACTGATGAAGCTAGAGCGATCCTAGATAGAATCCTAGAAGCTGAGATGGATAATACCCTCCATGATGAAACCTACGAAGCCGAAGTAGACACTCTGCCGAATTCTTCACCTACTTCAGCTATCCCAAGTTTTGAGCCACAAAAGGAAGAAATTCCACCACCGATTTCATGTTGGATATAGAATCCGATCTTTTTGCCGATTTTGGAAACATTTCAAACTACCATTCTATAGACAAACCCCAAAGCGGCCATTATAGCATTTGTTTACCAAGTGAATATCAATTGAGAGAGCTTATCTCAGTCATGAGTAGCGAATAGTTGGAGGAGTCAGAGCTTTCCTCTGAAGTGATCCGTTTGGATACACCTCCTATCACTATACGCTGTGCTTGTGATTCTGATCAATTTGATGCTCTCTATAATCCTGTTGTGGGGATCAATATCATGTCTGAAGCTTTTGCACTTAAATTATTTGGAAAATTAATTTTAACCCCCACAACAAAGTTCATGAAGGAATATTCGGGACGATTGGTCCCCAGTCTTGGAATTGTGAATGTCCTACCCTTTATGGTAGAAGGCTCCATGATTCATTTGAACTTTTATATCTTTGATACATGGGACTTCGACCTGTTGATAGGACAACCATTTGGAAGACTCCTTTATGAAGGTCAAACTGGAAAGCTACACATTTCTTTTGGAAAGGATTTTAAATTCCCTATGACAATTTCTCACTCCTTGAATAATAAGATCGAGTCATCTCTTTTGCCTGATCCTATGGAAGAGGTAAAAGCTGCGTCTCTAGAGCTTTTAAATGAATCAGACTTAGAAGAAGAAGCCCCTTTCTTCATAAAAGAGAAAGCTGAACCTTCTGAACCTGAACCTTTAGATGAGTTTGCAGAAACACCCAGACCTCCTATAGAGCTTAAAACTTTACCACCCGGTCTTATATACTTTCCTAAACAATAATCCAGAGTTTCCTGTGATCATTAGTAATAAACTCACTCAGGAACAAACTCTGCGATTAATGACCATTTTAGAAAAACATCACTCAGTCTTTGGCTACTCACTCCAAGATCTTACAGGAATCAGTCCTATGATTTGCACCCATCGCATTCCGACAGATCCTTCTGTTTCACCTTCTCGGGAACCCCAACGTAGACTCAACAACGCGATGAGAGAAGTAGTTAAAAAGGAAGTTATAAAGTTGCTGCATGCAGGGATTATATATCCTGTGCCGCATAGTGAGTGGGTGAGCCCTATTCAAGTTGTGCCTAAAAAGGGAGGCATGACTGTTGTTACAAATGAGAAGAACGAGCTAATTCCGCAACACACCGTCACAGGGTGGCGGATGTGCATTGACTATAGAAAACTGAATAAAGCCACGAAAAAGGATCACTTTCCTTTACCTTTTATAGATGAGATGTTAGAGCGGTTAGCGAACCATTCGTTCTTCTGTTTCTTAGATGGATATTCAGGGTACCACCAGATCCCGATCCATCCTGATGATCAAAGCAAAACCACTTTTACCTGTCCATACGGAACTTATGCTTATCGTAGAATGTCTTTTGGGCTATGTAATGCACCAGCTTCTTTTCAAAGATGCATGATGTCTATATTTTCTGATATGATTGAAGAGATTATGGAAGTTTTCATGGATGATTTTTCTGTTTATGGAAAAACTTTTGATAATTGTCTTGAAAACTTAGACAAGGTTTTGCAAAGATGCAAAGAAAAGCACTTAGTCCTTAACTGGGAAAAATGTCATTTTATGGTTAAGAAAGGAATAGTGCTAGGACACCTAGTGTCTGAAAGAGGTATTGAGGTAGATAAAGCTAAAATTGAAGTAATAGAACAACTACCTCCACCTGTGAATATAAAAGGAATTCGAAGCTTTCTTAGCCATGCTGGTTTTTATCGCAGATTCATAAAAGATTTTTCATTTATTGCTAGACCACTCACTCTTTTGCTAGCCAAGGATGCTCCTTTCGAATTTGATGATGCATGTTTAAAAGCTTTTGAATTATTAAAGAATGCACTCATCTCTGCACCAATCATTCAACCCCCTGATTGGTCGTTGCCTTTTGAAATTATGTGTGATGCTAGTGATTATGCTGTGGGGGCAGTTTTGGGGCAAACAAAAGACAAGAAGCATCATGCAATTGCTTACGCTAGTAAAACTTTGACAGGAGCTCAACTTAATTATGCAACCACTGAAAAAGAGCTTCTGGCTGTTGTCTTTGCCATTGATAAATTTAGATCTTACTTAGTAGGAGCTAAAATAATTGTTTACACTGATCATGCTGTACTAAAATATTTGCTCACTAAAAAAGATGCTAAACCTCGCCTAATTAGATGGATCTTGTTACTCCAAGAATTTGACTTAGAAATAAAAGATAAAAAGGGAGTAGAAAATTCTGTTGCTGATCACTTGTCTAGAATGCACTTTAAGGATCCATAGGAAACACCCATTAATGATTCACTCCGGGACAACATGCTCTATGGAATCAACAGGTCTGACCCCTGGTATGCAGATATTGTTAATTTTATGGTTTCAGGGTATGTACCACCAGGAGCGAACAAGAAGAAGCTTATTCAAGAAAGTCGTTCACACATATGGGATGAGCCATACCTCTTCCGAGTATGTGCTGATGGCTTACTCAGAAGGTGTGTGACCACTGAGGAAGGGTGGAAGATCATCGACAGATGCCATTCATCACCATACGGAGGTCATTATGGAGCATTCCGTACACATTCAAAGATCTGGCAATGTGGATTCTATTGGCCTACAATGTATGAAGACACAAGGCAATATATCAGAAGATGTGGGCCATGTCAAAGGCACAGAAACATAAATATAAGAGATGCTATGCCACTCACCAACAACCTTCAGATTGAGCTCTTTGATGTTTGGAGAATAGACTACATGGGTCCATTTCCTCCATCAAAGAAGTGTGAATTCATCTTGGTGGCAGTTGACTACGTCTCCAAGTGGGTAGAAGCACTATCTTGCAAGCGTACCGACAATATTAATTCAAAGAGGATGTTTGAAGAGATTATATTTCCAAGATTTGGAGTCCCTAGGGTGGTGATAAGTGATGGGGGATCACACTTCATTGACAAACGCTTTCAGCATTATCTAGCAAAACATGGAATCCGTCACAACGTTGCTACCCCATATCATCCTCAGACAAGTGGCCAAGCAGAGACTTCCAACAAGCAAATCAAGAACATTCTTCAGAAAACAGTAAATGGGATGGGAACAGCATGGAAGGAAAAGTTACCCGATGCACTCTGGGCATACCGGACAGCATACAAGACCCCAATTGGAATGACCCCATACCAATTGGTGTACGGGAAGACTTGCCACTTGCCTGTTGAACTAGAGTTCAAAGCACACTGGGCCATAAGAAGATGGAATATGGACCTAGATGTTGCTGGAGATCATAGAAGAATGCAACTATCAGAATTGGAAGAATGGCGAGAGAAAGCATATCACAATTCGAAGATCTACAAAGAAAGAGTCAAAAGATGGCATGACAAGATGATCAAGAAGAAGGAGTTCTCACCCGGAGATAAGGTATTACTTTTTAATTCTAGGGTGAAGCTTTTTGGGCATGGAAAACTCCGGAGTAAATGGGAAGGACCATACAAGGTAGTCAATTCATCATCCCACGGAGCTATTACACTTCAAAACGACGAAGGTACGTTATTCAAGGTAAATGGTCAACATCTTAAATTATTTTTAGAACCCAATAAAGAATTAGAAGAAATAGACGTGATCCATTTTTACCTTCCGATGGAGAATTAAAGCCCGACCTTTTTAATCTGACGTTTTGGGCCACGTATATATTTTTCGGGATAAAAATATTTCTAGAAACACGCTCGAGCAAGCGGGCCCGCAGAGGAGGCAGGCCTAGGGCGGGCGCCCTGATGATGAGGGCGGGCACCCTGCCCTGGTGTCCCCTTGGCCCCGGCCTCTTCCGACGTGCTTTCCTCATCTATGGTTATCCAGAAAATTCCGCGAATGGGTTGTTACGCACGCCCGGCGGCGGGATGAATCTATGGAAACCCTAGAGACACTTTTTGACCCCTATATAAACAGACCCCTGACGTCAGCTTTCAACACCAATTCATTCAATCCTTCTCTCCTCCTCAATTAGAGCTTGTCTAGTTCCTTGCTTCTCCAATGGCCGACAAGACCCACCGCAACTGGGAGATCGTCCCTTACGACCTCAACCGCAAGCCCAAGGATGACCCCGACGCCTACGCTCTCGTCCCGGCCAACACAGAGCGACAGCTAGCAGCCCCACCATCAAACCAGCGTAGCTCAATCTCATCCTACTACGCCCAACTAGTTCTTACTGCACCACCGCAGCCCCTTCTTCTCAAGGGACCGTCGTCCAAGCAAGAAGCCATCGTCAAGGTACCAGCCGGCACGAAGATCCTGCCACCTAAACCCAATGAGCGGGTTGTAGGCGTCAAGACCAACCGGAGCGGCGAGATCAGCATAGCAGATGTGGATGAGGACATCAGGACAGCAAATAGACATATTATGGAACTTCAGTCCACAGTTAGCTCCCTTAGTAGGCAGGTCTCCAACCTAAACACTACTGTGCTCGCGTTTAAACGTGACCTTTCTAATGCCCTTGCTAGGATCAGGGATTTAGAGCAACACTGAGCTATCTAGATTAGACCTTGAGGCAGTGTGTCTTAGTCTTCATCATTAGATTCAATTAGATTCGATTAAATTCAGTTTAGATTAGTTCGCTTCATTAGTCAGTGTAATAAATGCCTCAAGACAAATAAAGATTATTATTATTATGCCTCGTGTATCTCCACTTTATTTTTATGCAAGAAAGCAGGAAACAAGTATGGGGGAATCCTCTCGACATGGTAAAAGCACTTCGATTGCACCACTCCACGATTCAGGTACATACTCTGCACGCTTTATTTACATATATACAAATACATATTGGGCTATGTAGAATATTGTTCCTAACATGATAATTTAAAAAGACAAAAATATTTCTAATTATGATCAATCTCACTCTGTGATATTTCTGAAAACCTGCATTTATTGAAAATCATTTTAAAAACCATGTGTTACTCAAGTCATTGTGGAATGTGAGATGGTAGAATATGAGTATCTTATTCTTGAAATCTTTGTCGTTTGGAGATTTTCTTTTCAAAAACTTCAAAAATATAGCTACCATCCTCAGTATTTTATATGCCTGATAAACCTAAAAATATTAATTTGCTTTGTATTGAGTTTGTGCAAAACGAGTTAGACCCTTGTTGAGAGATTTATCATGCTCCCAAGATCAAGACATTTTTATTCAGAAAGATTCACTCTTCCGAAGTATTATTGCATTAGAGGCATGGGCTATGCAAAAATATAAATTTCGAGGAAATAAAAAAGAGCAAGTGCTCGACAACCTCGCAGAAAAATGGACAAGTGTCCGGAAGTAGAATTAGGGGTACCTCATTATCCACCTGAAAAAAAATGAGATGATAAAAATATATATATGGTAAAAAGAAAATGATAGCCCATGGTCCCTCTAATAAGCAATATGCCAGTAAGAGTTGACAAGTTTTAATTTTCAAAGTCTTTGATCTAAGAGTATGGCATTCCTCTCCTCGGATCCCGTTTTGACCCAGGCAAAATATGCAAAGTAAGTATGCTTGAGAATTTCTACAAATTAAAACAGCCTCAGTGAGATATACAAAAGATAAATGAGTGATCTGAGAGCCCCTATGAGGATAAAGGTATGCTAAGTTTTCTATTCAAAAATATATAAAAACTCCAAGTGACAGGATGAGAAGAAAGGATCTCTACTTCAACCATATATTTCCCTGACTACAGTGCACAGTGGACATTCACAACACCCTGCAGGTATAAAAAGAATGCTTTACAATGTTTCAACCCCAGTTATTTTTCTGAACCATCCTTTTCTCGAGGACGAGTAAAAGCCTAAGTATGGGGGTATTTGTTGACGGTTCTTAAGTATCAATTTTAATTATCCAATAAATAAGGAAAAGGACTTATATGCAAGCAACACCTAGAATTAGGGTTTGATCTGACAGAATTCCACGAGTTTTGTTGTTTATCTGTTTCTGCAGGGGGTTATCAGGAAATACAAAGGAAAGGCCCACACGTCGGAATTACATAGAGATATTAACGTGTTCACCGATTTTCTATCATCTAGAAGACTCCAGAAGCCACGGGATCGAACGGGAGGCCGAACGGGCCCGGGACCAGGGCGCCCGCCCTGGACCTTGGGGCGCCCGCCCTAGGTCTGCAACCAATCAGGACGAGTCTCGCGGATTATGCCCCACCGACCTAAAGGATCAAGGAAAACCGTGCGATTAATGTCGGTTTGATCCGACGACCCAGGTTCACTTGAAGGGACTATATAAGCAGGACCCCTGGCCCCTGGAGAGGAGAATCCAAGTCCATTATTTTCATATTTTTCAGAGAGGATTCAGAGAGAGAGGTTCCCTTAGGGTTCCCACCTCATTAGGGCTTAGCATCCAATGTGAGATTAGACTTAGTTCTTCTAGATTGAGAGAGATAGAGTGGAGGTATAGATCGAAGGAAGCCCGGCCTGTCGGTGACTACTTCGAGGTTGTACCTGCGGGATCAAGTTCTCCTAACCCGAGGCTTGCTCCTAGGATTCTTCAGTATTTCGACTTCTAAATTCTAGTAAGTTCTTTGTTTTATTGTTCTTTGGTTTATGAGTTTACTTTAATCTCTTCGCGTAGAGTTTAGAGTAATCATCTCTAGCGTAAACGTGGTGTTTGGGCTAGGATACTCATAGATATCCCCTGTCTAGCCGGACCGTGGTAGTAGCGAGGAACGTGACATTTCCGTAGCTACCTTTGTATTCCATATCCCGTTAGCAGGATCGATAGGGTTTATAGGTGCGGGTCGAACATCCTTTGAGGTGTCTAGATTCCGTGAGCCTCCCCAATAGAGCAGTAGATCATCCTTACCAAGGTTAGAACGAGAGTGCAGTTGCAGTCTTCTCTATACATCGCTCACATCAAATCACAGTGGTTGTAGCCTAAAGGTTAGTAGTAATAGATTTGGTTAGTCAGATGCACGCTTTCTCCTAGTGGTAAAAAAATAAATACGATACTCTGGATAACATCCCGGGTGAAGTGCTCACCGATATCCGTGCGCTTGCGGATCATTTCCTAATTGCGTTACCAAATATCAACAGCAGCCGCCTGTAATTCAGCAATTGCTGCAATTATATGCCACACTCTTTGAGCTGCCTTCTCAGTTGCCTCCTCCAGAAGCTATGATCACGCTATTCCCCTGATACCTGGTGCAAGTCCCATTTTCTCCAGGCCCTACCGTTTTGCACCGGCGGTAAAAGATGAAATTGAAAAGCAGGTCCAAAAAATGCTTGCTGCTGGTCTGAATCAAAAGAGCTCCAGTCCCTTTTCCTGTCCTGTCTTATTGGTGAAAAGGAAGGATAATACATGGCGCTTTTGCGTTGATTATAGACAGCTGAATGCCATCACAATGAAGAGCAAGTACCTAGTTCCTCTCATAGATGAATTGCTCCATGAGTTAGGTGGTGCTTCTTGGTTCACTAAGTTGGATCTCTGCTCCGGGTTCCACCAAATTATGCTTCAGTCAGGGGAAGAATTTAAAACAGCTTTTCAGACACATTTTGGGCAGTTTGAATTTGTGGTCATGCCATTTGGTCTGACAGGAGCTCCAGGCACTTTTTAGGAGGCTATGAATTCTACCCTTGCACCGTTGCTTCGCAAATTCGTGTTGGTATTCTTCGATGATATCCTCATTTATAGCCACTCTTACGAGGAACACCTAGATCACATCAAGCAAGTGTTGGACTTGCTTCAAGCCCACCAGTGAAAGCTGAAACTGTGAAAGGTTCAAATAGGCTAGAGGGGGGTGAATAGCCTAATTAAAACTTCTACAAGAATTACTTAACCACATGTGTTAGTACAAAAGGTGGCGAAGCAAAATGCACAAGCTCTAACTAATTAAGCAAGCCACCTACACAAGTCTAGTACAAGGCTATCCACTAAACACAACAACTACAAGCTAGATATAAGGAGTAACGCGAGAGAAAAGCTTCGAGTGATTATACCTTCGTGTAGAGATGAGAGGAACCAATCAATCAATCACACACGAGAAATCCTCGGGAAGAGAATGACACAAGAATTTATCCCGAGGTTCACTTGCTTCCCGACAAGCTACTCCCCGTTGTGGCGATACACCCACTTGTCGATTCGCGAGCTAATCGACTATCAAGAGTCGAGCCCTCGGCGGACACCTTACAACCGCACACAAGATGAGGATCCTCCAAGCCACGAGCTCCACTAGAGTATCCAATTCGCGAACTCCCGTGGGGAAGGATCAAGAACCCCTTACAACACTTGGTGAGGGCTCCAACAATCTCCAATTGCGAGCTCAATCACCTCCGCTGCTCTAAGCCGTCTACCGCGTCGGGAAACACGGAAAAATAACAAGAAATCCGCAGCAACTTGAAGATCAAGTGCCTCTATAATGCAACTCTCAAGCAATGCACTTGAATCTCACTCAATCTCACTCAAGATGTGCAACCAAGCAAAGAGATGAGTGGAGGGGGTGTTCTCTAGCTCAAAGGATGTCTCTATCTAAAAATGTGCCAGAGTTGCCCCCAAACCCCGCCCAACTTCTATTTATAGCGAAGGGGTACGCAGCTAGCCGTTACCGAACGACGCAGTGCAAAACGCGCTAACCGGACGCACCGGTCAGGGTGACCGGACAGGTCAGGTCACTACAGGACAAGCGAGAACAGTGCGCGTTAGAAGTAGCCATTGCCGTAACCGGACGCGCTTCAGCGTTTGACCGGACGCGCTGCACCTGGCGTCCGGTCGGAGTCCAGAGAGCTCCCACCGCGACCGGACGCGTCCGATAGCACGTGACCGGACGTGCCGCGCGTCCGGTCGGCTCTACGTCCAGCTCTGCCCCTCTAGGTGCCTGACCGGACGCTCCGGTTCTGTGAGGGACCGGACGTGCCGGTTGCAACCCTAGCACCCACGCGCCTGACTGCTGCGAGAGTTGACCGGACGCGTCCGGTCAAACCATGACTGCGTCTGGTCACCACGGTGACCACCGTTCGCCTCCGTTTCTTCTTTGACTTCGCAAAAGTGCTAACACCACCAAGTGTACACCACCATGTGCATGTGTGTTAGCATTTCACAAACATTTTCAAGGCGATATGTTAGCTCTCTACTAAATCCTAATGCATATGCTCAAGACATTGATCTAGTGGCACTTGATTCCTGAGCTAACCATGATTTCCCTTCTTGATAGTCGGCTATGTATCCTAAACCCAGTCAATCACTTCTCTACTCATCTTAGACCGGCAAAAGGAAAACCCTATGGTTATACCTTTGCCTTGTGCTCTTAGATCCTTCGTTCCATGTCCATCTCCTCATGCTTGATCACCATGATCATCATTTTATGTGCATCTCCACCTCTTGTGATCTTGTGGCCATCACTTTATGCCACATATTCCTTCATCACGTGTGTTGCTTATGCCTAACTCATTTCATTTGATACAATAGCATTAGCAACTTGGTGTCATTAATTACCAAAACCAAACTTGGGCTTTCAATCTCCCCCTTTTTGGTAATTGATGACAACCACCACAAAGATATGAAATGAAATCAAATTCTCAATTTCGATATTATTAGCTCCCCCTACATATGTGCTTCCATGAGTCTAGATCAATTGTGCACTTATGTATGGATTTGAATTTTGGGAGAGTTACTACTATCAAATTGATGCTAAGGTATATAGAATGGACCTTTGAAGCATGATACCAATCAGAGTTGCCTTTATATACCATCCTTAGCACCGATGTAGCTAGACACCACTTGTAATACATCACTTGTAAAGATCACAAACACTAAAGTACCCCGTGAGATCAACATTATAAGCAAAGAGTGTCTAGAAACCACTTGTAAAGCTACTCTCAACAAATCATCATTCAAGTTCTATTTCTAGCAATCACCATACAATCATGAATATGAATTTAAGTTTGCAATGCAACACATCATCATGTTAATGCATATACAAATGCAACAAATAATTCATGAGCTTGCTCCCCCTACTTGTGTGCTCAATTTTAATTGATCCCTTTCCAATGTCATATCTTTGCTTTCTCTCCCCCTTACTATACTTTTGTGACTTACTTCTCCCCCTTTTGCAACTTGTGACTTTTCTCTCTATCTTTGTGACTTTTCTCTCCCTCTTTGTCAACAATCACCAAAAAGGTGTCAATTTTAGTGAGAATTAAGTCAATCAATATGAGGGAGTCCAAATTATGATTCAATCTAGATCACTTGCCTAGAATATGTAATTCGGTTTGATCCAAGGACAAGCTTCTTCACACCTCATAAAGTATAAGGGTTATCTTGACCATGTTGAATTACACATCATGAGCTCATTTTCTTGATTCAACACTAGGTTTGTAAGCCCACAAACATGTCATATGCAACCACTAGATCAAACAAACATAGACGCAATAGTGGTACCATATATACATCAAAATCATTTGATTTTCATGAATAAGCCTATTTGTCATGCAAATATGTCTATATGTTCTAACCATGTCCTTAGCAAAGTATGAATGATATGCCAAACAACTTTACCTTGCATTGTCGAAGGGGAGGCATGTCATATAAGAATGTGGGGGTGCACTCATTTCAAGTTGGAAAAGTCAAGTATGTTCAATTCATTCAACTTGTAAAACCTTTTCTCATCAAGTGGCTTTGTAAAGATGTCGGTTAGTTGATCTTCGATGCCAAGCCTTGTATACAAATATCACCCTTTTATTGATGGTCTCTTATGAAGTGATGCCTTATGTCAATGTGCTTGGTTCTTGAATGTTGAACCAGATTTTGTGTCATCTTGATAGCACTCTCATTATCACAAAACAAAGGCACATTATTGAATTTGATTCCAAAGTTATTCAAAGTGGCCTTCATCCAAAGCAATTGTGCACAACAACTACCGGCACTAATATATTCGGCCTCGGCGGTAGATAGTGCAACACTATTTTGTTTCTTTGATGACCAAGAAACAAGAGACCTTCCAAGCAATTGACAAGTGCCACTTGTGCTCATTCTATCAATCTTGCATCCACCATAGTCGGAGTCCGAATATCTAATCAACTCAAAATTAGACCCCTTTGGAAACCATAATCCAACATCATGAGTGCCCTTAAGATATCTCAATATCCTCTTGGTTGCTTTCAAGTGACTTTCTCTAGGTGAAGCTTGATATCTTGCACACTTGCACACACTAAACATCACATCCGGCCTAGAAGCGGTGACATATAGCAAACTTCCAATCATGTACCGGTATTGCTTTTGATCTACCATGTTTCCACTAGCATCAATACTCAATTGATCATTAGTGCCCATTGGTGCACTCATTGGCTTAGCATCTAGCAATCCAAACTTCTTGATCATGTCCTTGATGTACTTGCTTTGACTTACAAAAGTGCCATTCTTCATTTGCTTGACTTGAAGTCCAAGGAAGTAACTAAGCTCTCCAATCATAGACATCTCAAACTCATTTACCATCATTCTTCCAAACTCTTCACAAAAGTCTTGATTTGTTGATCCAAAAAATAATATCATCAACATAGATTTGTAACACAAACAAGTCATTTCCATGCTTCTTGATGAAGAGAGTGGTGTCAACCTTTCCCATCTTAAACCCTTTAGAGAGAAGAAAGTTCCTCAATCTCTCATACCATGCTCTAGGTGCTTGCTTCAAACCATACAATGCCTTCTTTAGCTTGAAAACATGGTCGGGCTTCTTGTCATCTTCAAAACCGGGAGGTTGCTCAACATAAACTTCTTCATTGTTGTAGCCATTGAGAAATGCACTTTTGGCATCCATTTGATAGAGCTTGATGTTGTGTGCACAAGCATATGCTAATAAGATTCTAATTGCCTCCAATCTTGCAACCGGTGCATATGTCTTACCAAAGTCAAGACCTTCAACTTGTGTGTAACCTTGTGATACCAATCTTGCTTTGTTTCTCACAACTACACCATGTTGATCTTGCTTGTTTCTAAAGACCCATTTGGTGCCAATTACATTGTAGTTCTTTGGTCTTTCCATAAGTTCCCAAACTTAATTTCTAGCAAAGTTGTTTAGTTCTTCATGCATGGCATTTACCCAATCGGAATCTTTCAAAGCATCTTCTATTTTCTTAGGTTCTTCAAGTGACACAAATGAGTAGTGCTCACAAAAAGATGTCAATCTTGATCTAGTTTGAACATCACTTTGAATTCCACCAATGATTTGGTCCAATGGATGATCTCTTGCAATGCTAGTAGGTTGGAGTATTGGGAGTTGATTGCTTCCACTTGCTTGACCTTGATCTTGAGCTTCATCATGAGAACCACTAGAGCTTGCTTGATTTGTATCAATTTGTACACTTTGGTTGATCACATGAATATCATCATCATCATCATTAACTTGCCTTGGCCTAACATCACCAATGTCCATGTTCTTCATTGCATTTGACAATTGATCTCCTCTCACATCATCAAGGTTTTGAGTTTCATTTTGAGACCCTTGGGTTTCATCAAACTCAACATCATAAACTTCTTCCAAGGTGCCATTTGTGAGATTTCAAACTCTATATGCTTTGCTTGTGGTAGAATAACCAAGTAAGAATCCTTCACATTTCTTTTCAAACTTGCTCAATCTAGTGTCTTTCTTGAGAATATAACATTTGCAACCAAACACTCTAAAGTATGCAATGTTGGGCTTTCTTCCATTCAATAGCTCATATGGTGTCTTCCCAAGCTTCCCATGGCAATAGAGACGGTTGCTACAATAGCAAGCCGTGTTGATGGCTTCACTCCAAAATGAATGACTCACATTGTATTCACTAAGCATTGATCTAGCCATGTCAATCAAGGTTCTATTTTTCCTTTCAACTACACCATTGGATTGAGGAGTGTATGTTGGTGAGAATTGATGTCCAATACCAAGGTCATCACACAAATCTTCAATTCTTGTGTTTTTGAACTCACTACCATTGTCATTTCTAATCTTCTTGATGGTAGTCTCAAACTCATTTTGCACCCTTTTGACAAAAGATTTGAATA
Organism: Saccharum spontaneum; assembly: GCA_022457205.1. Lineage (NCBI taxonomy): Eukaryota > Viridiplantae > Streptophyta > Magnoliopsida > Poales > Poaceae > Saccharum > Saccharum spontaneum. Next base: position 26,385,868 of record CM039589.1, on the reverse strand, counting down.
GATCATGTACATCACTCTTGTCATAGAGAAATAATACCCAAGTATATCTAGTGTAGTCATCAACAATCACAAAACCATACTTGTTGCCACCAATGCTAGTGTATGTTGTTGGCCCAAACAAGTCCATGTGCAATAGCTCAAATGCCTTTGATGTGCTCATTTCACTCTTACTAGGATGTGCATTTTCAACTTGTTTGCCGGCTTGACAAGCACTACAAGGTTTATCTTTCTCAAAGGTGACATCCTTCAAGCCTCTAACTAAGTCATGTTTCAAAAGTTTGTTCAATTGTTTCATTCCAACATGACCAAGCCTTCTATGCCACAACCAATCCATACTAGATTTACTAAGCAAGCATGATGTCAATTGTGTCTCACTATCATTGAAGTCAACCAAGTATAAGCTACCATGTCTAAATCCTTTGAATATCAAATTTGATACATCAACACTAATGACTTCAACATCATCACTACCAAATATGCACTTGAAGCCAAGATCACAAAGTTGTGCCACCGACAAAAGATTGAAATCCAAGCTCTCAACTAGCAACACATTTGATATGCTCATGTCATTTGAGATAGTAATTTTACCAAGCCCCTTGACCTTGCCTTTCTTTTTGTTGCCGAAAGTGATAGCATCAAAACCACCATTTTGACTTGTATCAATTGATTTGAACATACACGAATCCCCGGTCATATGTTGAGTGCACCCACTATCAAGCACCCAATGCCTTCCTCCGGCTTTGTAATTGACCTACAAGAAAAGATCAATTCTTTTTAGGTACCCAAACTTGTTTGGGTCCTCCAAAGTTAGTGACCAAGCTCTTTGGTACCCAAATGGCTTTCTTCTTTGAGCCCATCCATGGTGCACCAATGAACTTAGCATGAACACCATTAGTACCCTTGGTAAGCATATAGAAAGAATCAAACTTAATTGAGGATACAATAGCATTGGATTTCTTGTTCATGCAATATTGCTCTACGTGACCAACTTGCTTGCAACTTTTACAATAGCTACCATTGTTCTTCACAAAACAAGTCTTGTGAGGAGCAAAAACAGCCTTGCCTTTCTTGGGGTTATAGCCCAATCCCTCTTTATAGAGAGACACCCTTTGGCTACCTAAGCACATAAGTAAGTGGTCCTCACCACCATAAGCCTTGGCTAAGGTGTGATTGAGCTCTTTTACCTTCTTCTTGAGATTTTCATTCTCAACTATAAGTGTGGAGTCACAAGTGAAACCGTCACTACTCGATGAGGATGATGTAGATGCGCTATATGAAGGGTTAGTGGGACCAACAACAATAGGCTTATGAAAAGATTCACCAATTATAACACATGATATGCCTATGTTGCAAGTTTTAGCTTTCTCAACATTAGTTGGCATGTTTTCACATTTTTCAACTAGAGAGAAATGAGCTTCTTCAACCTTAGAGTGAGACTTTTGAAGCTTCTTATGGTCTACCTTTAGACTCTCATAAGATGCCCTAAGCTCATCAAGTTCTTGCATAAGGTTTTTCTTATCCTTAAGCAAGCCTTTGCACTCCTTTCTAGATTCTTTAAAATGTTGAGTGCAATCTTCTAGCATAGCGGTTAGTTCATCTTTAGTGAATTCTTCTTCATCACTATCACTATCACTAGCATTATCATGATCACTCTCATCGTCGGATGATATCTTAGCGGCCTTAGCCATGAAGCATGATGGAGTGTCGAAGAGGGAGACCTTCTCTTGGATGGCAATGCTAGCATGTCCCTTCTTGCTCTTGTTATCATCCTCATCATCACTTGAGGAATCATCACTATCTCATGTAGCAACATAAGAATCATTCTTCTTTTTATGAGAGCTCTCCTTCTTTTCTTGCTTCTTCTTTTGCTTCTTCCTCTCCTTCTTGATAGCATCTTCATCATCACTATCATAGGGACACTTAGCAATGAGATGGTCCTTGCTATGGCATCTAAAGTATATCATGGTATGCTCATTCTTCTTAGATGAGTTCTTCCTCCTCCTTGCACGATAGCCCTTCTTCTTCATGAATTTGCCAAATTGCTTGACAAAAAGAGCCATCTTCTCATCAATGTCATCACTATCACAAGAGCCATCTTCTCCTTGCTCAAATGTCTTGTCATCTAATGCCTCATGAAGAGCACTAATTGCAATGTCATTGCATTGGAGCTTCTTCTCTTCCACCGGTGTAGGTGCTTCTGGATTAGCAACCTCAAATTTTCTTTCGGTGACCTTCCACACTTCTCTATTGATTGACTTGAGGTGTGCGGTCATCTTAACCTTCCAATATGCATAATTTGTGCCATCAAAGTGAGGTGCCTTTTTGGTGTTGTTGATGTGCAAGCTTAATTGAGCTATTTCTTTTTCACCGTAGGTTGTTAAGCCTCAAATAAACGGTGCCTCGGCTCCGATACCACTTGAAAGGTCCAAATAGGCTAGAGGAGGGGTGAATAGCCTAATTAAAACTTCTACAAGAATTACTTAACCACACGTGTTAGTACAAAAGGTGGCGAAGCAAAATGCACTAGCTCTAACTAATTAAGCAAGCCACCTACACAAGTCTAGTATAAGGCTATCCACTAAACACAACAACAACAACAAGCTAGATACAAGGAGTAACACGAGAGAAGAGCTTCGAGTGATAATACCGTCGTGTAGAGATGAGAGGAACCAATCAATCAATCACACATGAGAAATCCTCGGGAAGAGAATGACACAAGAATTTATCCTGAGGTTCACTTGCTTCCCGGCAAGCTACTCCCCGTTGTGGCGATACACCCACTTGTCGATTCGCGAGCTAATCGACTATCAAGAGTCGAGCCCTCGGCGGGCACCGCACAACCGCACACAAGATGGGGATCCTCCAAGCCACGAGCTCCACTAGAGTATCCAATTCGCGAACTCCCGCGGGGAAGGATCAAGAACCTCTTACAACACTTGGTGAGGGCTCCAACAATCTTCAATTGCGAGCTCAATCACCTCCGCTGCTCCAAGCCGTCTACCACGTCGGGAAACATGGAATAATAACAAGAAATCCACAGCAACTCGAAGATCAAGTGCCTCTAGAATGCAACTCTTAAGCAATGCACTTGAATCTCACTCAATCTCACTCAAGATGTGCAACCAAGCAAAGAGATGAGTGGAGGGGGTGTTCTCTAGCTCAAAGGATGTCTCAATATCTCAAAATGTGCCAGAGTTGCCCCCAAACCCCGCCCAACTTCTATTTATAGCGAAGGGGTACGCAGCTAGCCGTTACCGGACGACGCAGTGCAAAACACGCTGACCGGATGCACCGGTCACGGTGACCGGACGCGTCCGGTCACTACCGAACAAGCGAGAACAATGCGCGTCAGAAGTAGCCGTTGCCGTGACCGGACGCGCTTCAGCGTTTGACCGGACGCGCTGCACCCGGCGTCCGGTCAGAGTCCAGAGAGCTCCCACCGCGACCGGACGTGTCCGATCGCACGTGACCGAACGCGCCACGCATCCGGTCGACTCTACGTCTAGCTCTGCCCCTCTGGGTGCCTGACCAGACACACCGGTTGCAAACCCTAGCACCCACGCGCCTGACTGCTACGAGAGCTGACAGGACGCGTCCGGTCAAACCATGACTGCGTCCGGTCACCACGGTGACCACCGTTCTCCTCCGTTTCTTCTTTGACTTCACAAAAGTGCTAACACCACCAAGTGTACACCACCATGTGCATGTGTGTTAGCATTTCACAAACATTTTCAAGGCGATATGTTAGCTCTCTACTAGATCCTAATACATATGATCAAGACATTGATCTAGTGGCACTTGATTCCTGAGCTAACCGTGATTTCCCTTCTTGATAGTCGGCTATGTATCCTAAACTCGGTCAATCACTTCTCTACTGATCTTAGACCGACAAAAGAAAAACCCTATGGTTATACCTTTGCCTTACGCTCTTAGATCCTTCGTTCCATGTCCATCTCCTCACGCTTGATCACCATGATCGTCATTTTATGTGCATCTCCACCTCTTGTGATCTTGTGGCCATCACTTTATGCCACATATTCCTTCATCATGTGTGTTGCTTATGCCTAACTCATTTCACTTGATACAATAGCATTAGCAACTTGGTGTCATTAATTACCAAAACCAAAATTAGGCTTTCAAACTGTCCAAATGTGAGCTTGCCAAGCGGAGTATCAGTTATCTGGGGCACGTTATCACTGAGTCTGGTGTAGCTACGGATCCTGAGAAGATTACTACGATTACTACTTGGCCTACACCGCCATCGGTCAAAGATGTCCGTAGTTTTCTAGGTCTCGCGGGTTACTACCGAAAGTTCGTCAGAAACTTTGGTATCCTCGCTAAACCGCTTACCAAGCTTCTTCGGAAGAACTCTATATTCCACTGGACATCTACTCAGGAGCAATCATTCCAAGCATTGAAGCAGGCTTTGGTGTCAGCTCCCGTTCTCGCCTTGCCCAATTTCCAACGTTCGTTCACTATCGAGACCGATGCCAGCGCAGGTGCCATTGGGGCTGTCCTCACTCAAGACGGGCACCCTTTGGCTTACATTAGCCGGGCATTGGGTCCATGGTCCAGGGGCCTCGGTACCTACGAGAAGGAGTACATGGCAGTGATCATGGCGGTCCAGCAGTGGCGCCAGTACTTACAATTCGCCGAGTTCATCATATTTACAGATCAGCAGAGCTTGGTCCAACTCACTAACCAACATCTCCACACTCCCTGGCAACAGAAGTATTTACCAAGCTATTGGGCCTGCAGTACCGCATTGTTTATAAGCCAGGTAGCACCAACAAAGCAGCTGACGCACTGTCTCGCCAATCTAACCTGGTGGCCTCCTGTGCTACAGTCTCCTCAGTGACACCACTGTCGATTCAAGAAGTTGTTGATAGCTATACTCATGATGCTGCTCGAGCTATGGTCACCAAGTTGTCCATTGATCCCCAGTCAGTACCAGGATTTTCTCTTCATAATGGCGTTTTGCAGTACAACAAACGCATCTGGGTGGGAAGTAATGGAGCGCTGCAACAGAAATTATTGCTGGCATGTCATTCTACTGCCATTGGTGGCCACTATGGGTTCCCAGCCACATATGTTAGGATGAAGCAGCTGTTCGCGTGGAAAGGGATGAAGTCTGTTGTTCGAGCCTTTGTCAGTTCTTACATTACATGCCAGCGTGCTAAGCCAGACCGTGCTCGTCTTCTAGGATTACTGTAGCCACTTCCAGTACCCGACTCTGCTTGGCAGGTTATCTCTTTGGACTTCGTGGAAGGTTTGCCTCGATCCCATAATGCTAACAGCATCTTGGTGGTGATTGATTCCTTCACTAAATACGCCCATTTTTTGGCTCTTTCTCATCCATTCACTGCTGAAACTGTGGCTAAGGTGTTCTTGAACCAAGTTTACCACCTCCATGGCCTGCCAACAGCGATCGTTTCAGACCGAGACCGCATCTTCACGAGTAAGTTCTGGTCTGAGATTTTCCGTTTGGCTGATGTCCAACTGCAGATGAGCTCCTGTTACCATCCTCAGTCCGATGGGCAGACAGAGCGCCTTAATCAGTCCATGGAGACGTTCCTTCGTTGCTTCGTGAACGCTTGTCTATCCAAATGGTGCACTTGGCTTCCCTTGGCAGAATTCTGGTATAATTCTACTCACCACTCCGCTGTGGGGCGCTCCCCGTTTGAAGCCCTGTATGGTTATACTTCGAGACATTTTGGCATTTCGGCGTTGGACTCCATCGAACCACCTGAATTGTCTGACTGGCTACAAGATCGTCAGGTTATGACTGACCTCATTCATCAACACCTGTCTCGTGCCAAAGAACGCATGAAGCATCATGCTGATAAGAAGCGTTCTGAAAGACAGTTCCAGGTTGGGGATCTGGTGTTTGTGAGGCTGCAACCGTATGTTCAGACCACTCTTGCTCACCGGGCTCACCAGAAGTTGGCTTTCAAATATTTTGGCCCTTTTCCAGTGCTTGCTCGTGTGGGATATGTTTCTTATACTCTACAGCTGCCACCTTCTTCAGCAGTTCACCCCACTTTCCATGTCTCCCAGTTGAAGAAGGCGGTTATTCCTGGTACTGATGTTTTACCTTCCTTTCCTTCTGACATTGAATTACCCAGGGTTCCAATGGCTATCCTCCAGCGCCGTCCACCGCTTCCAGGAGCCAACAATGGCGATCAAGTGTTGGTGCAGTGGTCCGGCTGGCCAAAGACCATGGCCACCTGGGAATCACTGGAAGCACTTCGTCAGGCTTTTCCAAGGGCACCTGCTTGGGGTCAAGCAGGTACTCAAGCCCCGGGGACTGTCAGCGCCGCATCACCTGGTATCTAGAAGGAAGGAGCCTATGGGCCACGCAGGAGCATTCGCGAGAGATGGCCCAACAAGAATGTCATCGGCAGCAACTGGGCGTGATGTTCCTGCCTGCACGTGAATCGGGCGATGCCCTGTAAAGCGAAGCGAACTGGTATAACTAGAGAGAGACCGAAGGGAACGGCATCTAGATTGTAAATCAAAATCTATTACTCTACTAAGAACTCCTTGCCACGCCATCTCAGTTCCCTCCACGTGCTATTCTTGCGACCTTTTCCCCAATTCATCTATCCTATCCCCAATTCTTCCTACCCCAAACTCCCTTGCTGCTAACATGTGGCCTAGGCCCAAGTTAGCCACTCCCTACATTTTCTGTCGCCGATCAAATTGCAACTTTGTTGTCGGTTCAAAAAAAAGACAGAAAAATTAGTCACCGATAGGGAAATCAATTTTTTCTATGTAGTTTTATCGTAACCAACAAGGAAATTCAATTTCCTTGTGTGTTCTATATATTTCTATGTGTTTTATCAAAACATATTGAAAAATTAGTGAATTTTCTGTTGGTTATGCCTGCACGGACAGGAGTATTTCTGTTTACAGTAGTGAAGATCTCAAAGCCAAATCCTTGACATGTGAAATCAACAACTATCACTTTTTAGTTGTCCAAAGAACGTCAACCTCTCACTACTATTTCATCTTCGTTGTGCGGCATTATCATCGTGAACTTCATTGTGTTGGACTAGGTCCAACCTAGACCAGAGCAAAATAGGTCTAGCCTAACCTGGCTGCTAGGCCAAACCGCACGCGTTAGGGCATGTACAGCCCATAGATGGAGGTCCGTCTCTAAACGCCTTGAATGTATCATACAGACAGGTTCAAAATAGGTCATACAATCCATAGACAAGGGTCTGTCTCTAAGCTGTTTAATGCTTTGTATTTAGCTAGGATCAAATATAAATAAACTTTTATATACCATTGTGTGGCTATATTTGATAGAAAACATATCAAGGATAAATAAGAGCAATATGGTTACGATAATTCTTAGAAACCATCAACATAATATTTATATTATATATATTTGCAACGTCTTTTTTTCCCTAATTTCCTTCTTGAGTTTCCTGGACACATTCAGAAAAAAAACGCAGGTTCACATTCAGCAGCTAGCAAAGCTCTGTTCATATTCGGATGACAGCTAGCAAGTTCCTGGATACATTCAGATATCATATAACAGCTAGCAAGTTCCTGGACACATTCAGATAACAGCTAGCAAATGCAGGTTCACATTCAGATAACTGTCTGGACAGGGGCACCCCGCCAACGCCGCCGCCGATCCGCTCCTGCGGCCTAGGGTTTGGCCCACGGCATCCGCGCCCAACGACGAGCCTCCACCACGACTGAGGTTCCGGGTCACCACCGTCGAGATGTTTCCACGACCGAAGGAGTGCGCCGGGAACGATGACACCGCCGCCGCCGCCTTTGACGTAGCAGGCGGGGTGCCCTTGCTCTTTTTGTTTGTGCCGAGAAATAGCTTGCTCTTCCTCGCCGAGGCACTCAACATCGTGGAGATCCTGGCGTCAGGGCACCTGATTGAGGAAGAAAATTGGAGCTCTGTTGCTGCTCACCGGTGATATAGGGGACGGATTTGGCGGGACTGCTTCCTCCCGCGCGCGCGCGAGCACCCGGGATCTGCGCGCTGCGACGAGGAGACGGCTCCTACAACGCTGCTCGGGTCGTCTCGTCCGCATCGGAGCACGGGACGAAGCCGTCCCTTCACGAGACGACGGACACGGCGTTTTTAGGCTTCAACAAGGTTTTTTTTTTGTAAAACTCACGATGAAGGGACGGGGTGAACCGACCCGTTGTACGTGCCCTTATTGGACATGAACTGAACAACAAGAAAGCAAGCATATAATTTGTAAAAAAAACAAAGAAAACAAGCACATAAAAAATCTAGGCCTACACCCGCCCCCAAACTATTTATTTTAAATTGTTTTCAACTAATAACAAGGAGCGGGCGACCCCACACAGGCATGAGCCCGACCTAAAAGTAGAAGTACTGAAAATGAAAGCTTGGGCCTTGTTTAGATTGAAGAGAGAGAGTGAAATTTGGCACTGTAGCACTTTCGTTTATATTTGACAATTATTGTCCAATCATGGACTAACTAGACTCAAAAGATTCGTCTCGTAATTTACAATCAAACTGTGTAATTAGTTATTTTTTATCTACATTTACTGTTACATGCATGTGTCCCTAGATTCGATGTGACGGAGAGAGAGTGAAAAAACTTGCAATCTAAACATGGCCTTGGCCAAAAAATTTCTTCTCTTTTTTTTGCATGGTCCGATTTAGCCCGCGCAAAAAATTTCTAATCTTTTATTTGGCTTGGTCCGATTTAGCCCGCCCATATAATGCTCAGGTCTAAAGAAACCCTGTGCACAATATAAGTGTTGGTTCTTCCTCCTATGGCCCGTCACTTTATTATTCATCACTGACGCGTCACTAATGGGCATCACGTCACTATGTTGTTAATTTGTTTTTAATGTATAGAAGCACATTAACATTTGCTTCATTTGTGATGAATTAGGCTTGGTATGTTGGTCTCAGTTCTCAAATCTCATGAAAGCATTGACACGTACCCACTAGACTTTTGATGTATGCACATGATATTTCAGACATGATTTTATTGAAACATAGAACTGGACCACGGAATGCTTAAACGTGTGGTTTTGTGCTTGATTTAACAAGGGTGGCGTAGTTTTAAGATACTCACGTTTTTATAATTTAACAGCAATTATATCAATAAAATATATTTATATGCAAGGTGTGAAAAAGGTATCTATATCCTAATGCTACGTTATGAACATTTCTCTATACATGAGAATTGGTGGGCAAAATTTGCTCATTAAAAGTCATGTTCAGGCCAAATAAATTGCTTGCAGCCAATTCAAACATCACAACAATATAATTCTTTTTTAACATATGGTGAATAATTAAGCTTAATTTGGAGCTTGGTTGCTTGGTCTCAACTACAATATCTGATGAAAGCTATATGCCAGATTGGTATTTGACATTTTATGCACATAATGACATAATATGTTCAGAAACATTCTCAATTAATTAAAACAAACACAAGAAGGAAAGTAAGGACACAAAAAAAAACAGCCGCAAATAATTTAAGTCAATAGCTATGTTCCTTCAAAACTATAGCTAGGAACTTGGATATATATACATTATTGGGCCTTCCCAGTCAATTAAGCAACTTCCATTTAGTCAAGAACGTGATCCATATGATCATTAATCGGGACTTTGATAAAAAAAAATTTAGAAAACGAAAAAACTCCAGCCTCTGCGACCAAGGACTTTGACAAATGACAGAAGTATATATAGTATTAATTAAGCATATGTATGTACGGTTACCACATTATATAAAGGATGCGTGTATGTGAAAAATCCCGGCCGTACAAGAGATGTATATCAAAAGATCTGTAGAACTAGAAACCGTATGAAGTTCTTCCCGCGTCCAATGCGGCTTTAATTTGTCGTTCTTGGTGGCGTGCGTGCATGTGCTGATCATGTTCTTCTCCTCGGTATCCTCATACGAGTACAAGTGACCACAACACAAAATTATATACATAAGTACATTATATTAAACTGTATAGAGCTCATGCTCCGTCCTCCACGGCCAATCATGCAAGCAAACCAGAAGAGATAGCTAGTAATCAAAGGCTTCTTCGTTGGTAGGGAAGCAACTGACATGGTCATGTGTGGACAAAAGGCCCGTTTGAAACCGTTTCGATTCCATTCCTCTATGGACAAGTAATAAGAGTCTTTTTAAAAAAATTTCTTTTCTTAAAATAAACTATGAATTGTTGAAGTTATTGTATTTGGTTTTACCAGTTCTGAAATCATTTTTGAACCGTGCCAAACGAGACCTTAACAAGGTATAACTAACACATGCTTCCCAAAGGATCATGCAAAGACAACAAACTAGCGCGGCCATCGATGAGCAAACGGTATGGGAACAAGGAGAAGGATTAGGCCCACGTTGGAACAAAGGGCCTGATTTGTGGAGTCTGGCCTTGAACCGTTGTACACGCGTATATGACCATATAATATTCCTGAAGCTAGGGCAACTGGGATTCTAAAAAAAAAGAAGCTAGGGCAACTGGGATTGTACGGTGGATAACATTGTTTTAATTTGCTGCATATTATAGTAGCAAGGGTGCTATATCTGGACCACCTAAACAGATCTCTCCAATCAACAGCATGTTTCATAACACCAACGTTTCATGCCATTGTTTTTTTGGCAAAAGGGCATTCCTTACGTATGGTTTAGGTAAACTATATAGGTAGCAAAAGGGTTCCTTGCATTGATTTACTTTGGACGACCAAATTTGATCTCTCCGATCAAATCCATGTTTTTTTGCAAATAAATGGAGAAAACAGCTAATATAAATACAAGAATGCATACAGGCGACAACGATGGCTTGATGTGTCAAGGTAAATCGATGTTTCCTTAAAGAAGTAATGAATGCGCGCAGACGTTCATCAATCATGTGACAAAAGAAAGGAGGGAAATACTAGCGCCCGAACGTCCGAATATAAACAATTGATTCGGACGCTTTCACTCTACCCGTCTCCTTTCCTTTTGGATCCAGAGGCTTTCACTCTACCCATCTCATCCCAGCGCCCATCCCTTTCTGGCTTCCTCTTTCTCCTGTGATGCAATAGTAAACCACGGTAATGGCGATTGCGCTTTCTATAGCGCCTGCAGACACCGCACCTTGACATACACGAGGGAGAGAGATGAAAAGAGACACAAATGGATCAGATGTTAATCATTGCTTGCAACATTCAAGAACAAAGGGTTGCAACATACTGAAACCTCATGTAACACCAAAAAAACATGTTGCAACATCTTAAATCAACAATTGCAACATCTTAAACCGATTGTTGCAACATTCAAGGAAACATATTGCAACATCTCAAATCGATAGTTGCAACATCCAGAAAAACATGTTGCAACATCTCAAATCGACTGTTGCAACACCGCAAAATTCAAGTTTATGTTGAGTGCCATAAAACATGTAACATCCAAGATTGATAAGGAGGCAAGGTAGGAAGGCGAGCAAGTGCAGCGGCGAGAGAAGAACAAGGACGGGCGAGGGCGGCCGGGGCTGTGAGGGAGGAAAGCAAGCAGTGAGGGAGTAAGGTGGTCAGTGGCATCAGGGTGATGAGCAGCCGCATTGAGGTGACGAGCAGTCGTGTCGTCAGGGAGATGAGAAACCGTGTGACGGAGACGAGCAGCGGCGTGGGAGAGAAAGGTGAAGACTATTGGGCTATTGGTAGGTTATATAGATCTAGTACAGTTAAAAAAGCATTCGACACGAAGAAAATAGGTTAGACACCTGTGTAGGAGCATTTCTGAAGAAAGAAGGGAAAAGTTAAACTAAAAAACTGAATTGCTAGAAGAAACAAACAAGCAGCAAAAAGTGTTGTGTGATGACGAATTCAACGGACATATGAATAAATGAATTTAGACCCTATTTGAATCTCCTCGTACATAAAGTTTATAGCTACTAAATTTTAGACCAACTCTAGAGACTTTAAACATGTCAAAACTTTACCTAACCCTTAGAAGCCACAGAAGTGAGCTAACATGATCTAAAGTTTAGTCTAACCACCTAGATTTTAGACCATAGGATCTAAACAGATTCTTAATTATGTTGCCCGCACTCTTGTCCTTTACCTTTGCTATATGTCGGACCAATGATGGAGCTAGATATAGCTTCTTTGCTTTTCTCAAGTTTGGTCAAGTACGTTAAGCACATCTATATCTCCTGTAAAGATAAATTCCACTAACCTAATTCTCTAGCACATTCTTTAGCCACGTCATCATCCACTTCTCCTGCTACCTCATGCAATTAAGTGCCCATTCACAAATGGTTTCAGCAGTAGATGCAGTTACCTGCATATGACCATGCACGCATACTGCTAGCATTATTCTCTCACGTGATTTCCTTTCTTCCTCTTCGAAAACTGACTACTAATAATCAACTACAGTGAGGCCATATTTATATTCCTCCTTCGTACCCGCAACAACGCGTGAGGAATCCTCCTAGTCCAAGCAAAAGCACAGCCAACATAAGGCCTTGTTTAGTTCCTCCCCAAAACTTTACACCCTATCACATCAGATGTTTGATACATGTATGGAGTATTAAATATAGATTAAAAAATAACTAATTGCACAGATTACGTGTATTTTACGAGACGAATTTTTTGAGCCTAATTTGTAACACCCTCGGTGTTACGTTATAAATCACAGGTTAAAAATATTCATGAGCATTGCATTTAGATAAAGTGCATGAGCTGGAATTAAAAATCGAAATGCAATTCGAGTCTCGGAAATGAAAAACAGAAAACGAATAATATAAAACCCAAATCAGCAAGAATTCGCTAACTAAAATTATCAAGTGCGAATATTCACGAATTTTATCAAACAAAAGCGGGAAAGATCAATTACTCGTGAATGACACGCTCCGACACAAGTCACCGGCCACTTGCACGCCTGACATGCACGTACTTCTTGCTTGCTGCTGCTTGCTACCTCCTCACCCGGTCTCCACGTTGAGCAATCAAAGTTGCTGCCTGCTGTCTCCTCAACCAGTTTCACATCGAGTAATCAAAGCTGCTCAACCGAGCATAAAGGAGAAAGGGGAGAGTGTGCAGCACGTCTAAATTATTTCCTCTCTGCCAAGTCTACTCCCAGAGTACACGAGTCTTTATTAGTCCCTTGCAAAAAAATTTCACCCTACCCGACGACTGACTGTAGCACATAGAACTTACCAGCACGTCAGAAAGCAAACCGGAGCACACGTCGCGCTGAGCATCAGAAAGGAAGCAAACCAGAGAACACGCAGAAAACACTGTAGCACAAAAAGGAATCTACTGTAGCACGCACAAAAAACACTGCAGCTCGCAGAATTACTGTTCACCTGTAGAAATTACTGTTCACCAGAGGCAAAAGTCGGTCACCTGTATGCTGAGAATTGATTCACGCTTATCGCGTGCCGGTTATCCTTCCCGTGCGAGCTCCGCCTCTATCCTGCATCTCTTGTCCTTAAAAAGGAGACGTCTCCCGATCACGAGCTCGCCAGCCACCCACTTCGTTGTCCACCTCTTCCTCCCTGAGTCAAGTTTTTTTCGTTCTCTAGGAGAATCCCGAAGCACCAGTTGACTGCGTTGAGTATCCCGTGAGTCCCTCCAGTATTTCCTCTGTCTCCCTAGCATCGCCATCCTTCTTCATTATTCTTTGATTAAAGACCACCAAGTCTCCTCCAGTACAACCATGAGCACGTCACGAGAGATCAAGCCATGAGTTAATTAATCCCCTTTGATTTTCCAGAGATTATCAACAGCCACCTTACGTGATCGATATCTCCACCATACGATATCTGAATCACTCGATTCATCTTTCTAAAATCATTATCTGCCTGTTAGTGTAGTTAGATCATACCTATCTGTGGTGATGCTAAAGTCTATTAAATCAATCAAAAGAGCTTAATATTAATATGATAAATCTTGTAGAAATTTTTGTGGCAATTGGGTGATAGCTTTAGCTTTGAAACTGTTACGGTAGCTTCATGGTTTTATTAGGTGCTTGCTGTAGTTTTGTAGTCTTTGAATAGCTTACTAGATGTGATAGCTAAGTTTCCCTAGCCGTAGTAAAAATTAAATCAGAAACAAATGAAGAGTATGCAATTTAATGAGTAAAGATTAATTGGATCAGTTTACTCTTGCTTAGTAAGAATAGTAGACAGCCTGGTATGTTAGTCATTAGAGCTAGCTTAGTAGCTTAGTAATAGTTGTTGTTATTTTAAGAGCTGTTGTTGTCATTGCATTAAGTCATGTCATCATTCTTGCATATAGATCACGAGATAGTGGAGTACGTGGCTGCGGAGGAGCCGGAGTACGAGGAGATCGTGGAGGTGTACGAGGAGGAGGTCCCCGTACAGGAAGGAGCCCCGGAGACGTCAACCACTAACTTTGCTGCATATTAGGATGCCCAAGGCAAGCTCCGGTGCATAACCTTTATTTTGAAATGATAATAGGATATCTATGTTATATGTGCATTTATGTTTCAGGAGTTCTGTTGAAACCCACTTGCATAAATATTACTACACAAGAGTCTTATTAGTTTAGGCCGTGTAGTGCCATGCTTAGGTTTCGTTAGCGTGAACAACATGGTGTTGTTCACGATAGGTGATCATTATTATCACTATGGTTAACATGGAAATAAAGGCAGGTGAAATGGTGACCGGGCAGGGATGTGGTTTGGTAGTGGTGGATGTGACAAGGGGTGTCCTGCGGCCAACAGGGCATCACTGGGTTACATTGTTTCCCTGTCTGAGTTGGTTAAGGACCGATCGTTGCATTTGGATGATTGTCAGGTCACAGATCTCCTTATCCCGAGCATATACTAGCAAATGGGGTCTAGAAAGACTTGTTATTCTCTTGTCATGGGTTCCGGCTCCATCCGGACCAACTGAAGGTGGATTATATATGGGTATTAGGAGGTCTAAGCACCGCGAGAGGACAGGAGCTTGGAGTCCTAGTATGGATGGGGACTTGGTTCTCTTGACAGGAGGATAATGGGTTGGTCCCGTTTGTACCTCGGTACGGGCGGGGTGTGTGTTTTTCGGGGTACCCAGCTGGGCTACATTGATTCGCGAATCGCCGCGTAAGCGGTCCGATATGACTTGATCCGGGCATCGTAGTAAGAACTGAAAGAGAAAAGGTGAATAAGGATGGATTTGCATTGACCAACTCTTGTTTGAAAATAGCATAAGTGCTTACATAGATGGTTAGTTGATAAACTAAAAGATGATAAATAAAAGAACTGCAATAAGGATCCACTAGTAGTAATGCTTTTCTGCAAACTTGAACCAGTAGCCAAAAAGCCTATCATGATCCTTGGAGTCGGGAAATTATTCCAAGTCGGGTAAGTCTTGCGAGTACATTGTGTACTCAGGGTTTATTTTACCCCTATTGCAGATGCTGCTCGAGGCTTTGTGTGGAGGATCGTCTGCTGGGCTCAGATGGATCTTTGCTACGCTCGCTAGATATTTACTTTCGCTGTTTTAATTCCGCACTCTGAACTTGGTATTGTAATAACTTATTTCTGAAGACTATGTTATATGGAATAAACTAAGTATTGTACTCGTTTTCATTATTGGATCCTAGATGAAAGTGTGGATGGTTTCGAGTTCTCCCATTGGGTGTGCTCCACAGTGTGTTATTTTGGACGGTTTTGCCACATAATTAGTCCATGATTAGACAATATCTTGCTACAGTAAACATGTGTTAATGATGGGTTAATTAGTCTTAATAAATTTGTCTCACAGTTTACAGACGAGTTCTGTAATTAGTTTTTTATTAGTATCTGAATACCCCTTTCGATGTCCCATGAAATATCCAATGTGACACCCTGAAACTTTACACCCGTAAAACTAAACGAGGCCGAAATTGCCCGCAAAGCCGCGATGATGATGATGAAGGGTGCATGTACCTACTGACATCCACAGGTATAGTATAGGCCTGTTTTATGGATAATAGAAAACTAATAAAACTATCCGTAGTTAATTCAAACACTTGTGAATATGTGACTGAGTATACGAATGAAAGGTTGTAAATGTGCATTGCACGCGGACAGGCATATATAATCATCGCAATTTTTAAGCATAATTTTTATTTATAATATTAAATAGAAATGGAAATGCATAATACTACCTCCGTCCCAGAAAGAATGCAATTTTATCATAGTGTCACGTTTTAGTACCTTAAGTTTGACCAATTATAGATAAAAAATATAAATATTTATAATATTAAATAAATACCATTAGATTAATTATGAAATGTATTTTCATAATAAATTAATTTAAATTCATAAATGTGAATATTATTCACTAGAAACTTAATCAAACATGAATAACTTTTCGTAGCACGTAATCCATAGTTATATTTTTTCAGGACAGAGGTAGTATTTGTTTAGAGTCATAAAGATGGGTTGTTGGACAATTAGTTAGGTCGTAGGAAAATCAAAGTTCTAGAATCTGACACATCTAGTCTACGTTGAAACGAACTCTAACCCAGCACCGACAAGAAGGCAAGCCCACATCCAATGTATCTGAGTTCTAGTTCACACATTGTCACAAGGGCTATCCTAGTATGAAGGGAAAAAAGAGGCAAGTAGCAAATATCATTCGGCTAATAAGAAAATATATACTTACTCTGTCCTATAATATATAATATAGACAAGCATTAAAAAAATTAAGGAATTTCTTTTGTATTAAATAAGCACCGAAATTTGATAGGTACTATAGTGTTTGTCTTTTGTATTCTCTTTTAGTCTTTATTAATATTAGGTACATATTAAGTATTTATACTTAAATAGGCTTAAAATTTATCGGTCTAACAAAATAACAGAGTGGACAGCAGCAACATCATATGAAGTAATAATCAATTATTAAATAATATATTATCTTAACTTTTTGGTAAAAAACAATACAAATATAGATGATCACATATACGCGTGCATATATTTTATTCCTATATATGATCATCTCTAGCTGACTAAAACAACAGACCTTGGGTTTGATGAAGTTACTGTAGACATCTGACTAGTGATGAACATGCCATCTAATATTAAAAAGCAAAGTCCACTAATTTCCTAAAATTAAGAGAAACAAGGCTGGACGGTTCTCTCCATGGTTAGGGTGGCCACGGTAGCAGAAAAAATTTGTCTCGTCAGATTGCTGCATCGACGGTCAATTCTCAATCGATCAACTGTAACTTCTTGTTTTGCTCTAATAAATAGCTTCACCTACTCTTCCTGTAACTTCTTGTATCGCTGTCATAAATGATTTCACCTATTTCTTACCTGCCCCTGCCGTCCCTGCTTACTCGATGTAGAATCACCGTCTCCCAGTTCGTTTCCCATTGCAGCACCGTCTTCTCGTCTCCTTGCGCCGTGCCGGCGCCGCCTCCTCGTCGCGTTCGCCTGCCTCAGTTCGTCATCCCCGCTGCCTCCGCTCGCCCCCGTTCTCGCTGCGCCTTCTCTGCGCCGCCTTGCGCTAGGGTCGGTCCCGCGGGAAGGTGCGGCGGGGACGCGCCGCACCTCTCCGAGGAGGGGACAGAGGGAGGGCCGGAGAGGGGACGCGCCGCCGCTGTTCATCTTCCACGACGAGAGTGGGGAGCGGCGCGCGTGCCGGATCCAGTGCCGGTGGTGCTTCCTCGCGCTGACCTTGCAGCCCCTCTCTTCTCTTTCTCCTCGGTTCACTGCTGTATTGCTTCAATGCTGCTCCTGCTGATTGTGCTTAGGTTCGCAGGTTCTGTGTTCGTCTTTGGGGACTTGGGTCGGGAGCGGCGCGGTTTTGGGGTCGGTTGCTGGCGGCGCTTAATCACGTTGGCCTTCAGGTCCCCCCCTTGCCTGTCTACTTCCTTTGGTACCGTGTTGACTCAGTGCTCCTCCTCTTCTTGGTGTACAGCTACACAGACCCAGTGGCACCTGTCAGCCTCGACGTTTTCTTTGTTGCGCGGTCCACGCCGGTGTTTGTCCAAGGTGCGTTTTTCACCTCCGTGTGCTCTTATGTTCACCTGAGATCAAGGTGTCTTCATGGCCCGATGTTGCCGCCGATTGGCTGTGTGCGCGAGCGCGCCTGTTGTTTGGGGCTCCTCGCTACCGGTTTGTGTTGCTGTTGTGGTCTGAGAGATTTCAAAGTACTACTATCACGTCAGTTTGTTTATGCTTACCATCATGGACGTCAGTCTTTCGTGCCTGTTTTTTGTTTGCATCTGGTACGGCTCTAGGCTACGGTCCCTGGGATGTGGACTGATGTTGTCTACGGATTTATTTATGCAGTTACACGAAGGTTGCCGTCGTCGCTTGTATTGGCCAGGGTCGTTGATTGATTCTTGAACGGGAGCACCGCTTAAGCGAACGTGTTTGTTGGTCCGCGATCCGCAGGTGACCATCATGTGCTCTTCCCTCTAAAAGCTGATGTCCTACTCTGCTTCGGTATGGGTTGTTAGACTGATATACGCTGGTGTTTGTGTGTCTTTGGTCAACGGTAGCCAAAAGGAGGCACGCGTCCTTTTCAGCTTCCTGGAGAGCACGCCTGGATTTTTTTTTGGGGGAAGGGGAGGGTTGCTCCACATTACCAAAAAAGCCTGTTCAGTGTGCGTAAACAGATTTACCGGTTTTACAAAACGGGTACCTTTCGAAAAATAAATAGCTGTTGTCAAAGTAGGCCTTGGTTATCTTTTTTTGTGTTTGTTAAATCACATGTTCCATATAAGCGTTTCATACCTACGTCTTCTCACCGAAGTTGTCAAACGCTGCTTTCTTCCGTACATGCCTACCATACCTGAGATTCTGCATAATGGGACACATGTATATGGCGTCGAACTTGAGGTTGGTGATCAGGTGCTTGAGGGCGTCCCAAAAACACTTTTCTTCTGGGCCGATCCTGCTGTGGGGGCTGCAGCGGGCTATGAGGAGGCGTCCCTTCAGGCTATTGCCTTTTTGCAGCATGTTTACAGGTTTATTGTCTTACATTATAGTATACATGGCCTCCATTTGCATAGGTCCTTGGCTCACCACCTTTTCCCAATCGCGAATAGAGGGACCCAATTAGCAAGCCTGGTGGTTGCAGGTTATCACCAACGGGACATGCCATCTTCTGCTTTGCCTGTGGCTGCTGAGAGCCTCTTGCATGAGGTTGCGTTAGCTTCCGTCGGTTCTCAGCCATAGCGCTTATAGCACCTGTGTTCTCCCTGTGTGTGTGTCGGCTGGCTTGCCTAGTGTAAGCATATGTACAAACACATGATGGTTGCTTTAATATTCAGTTTTCTACAATTCCTCAGACTGCATCTTCTTTAACATTCTACTTAACGCATTGGCTTGCATATTCTCTTGTGTATCGGTTCTGTACCGGTGCTCCTTTTAACTGTTTTTGCATACTTTTGTTACATGCGTGCTTGTCTAATATGTGTGCCATGACAGCACTAAGGAGTTGTAGAGCATAATCTGTTTTCCTGCCAGATTTTAGTACAAAACCTGATACACTCGTCTTTAGTGATGCTTTGTGTTTAAGCTGTGTTAGCGTTCTTTAAAAAAAAGGGTTTCCTCGGTGTTTCCACAAATCACTTCTGCCGAGGAGGTGCTGAGCTCCTAGATTAAATGGAACAGCCAGAGCATGCCTCTTCACATGGAGCACGTATGTTAGACTTCATAGACTTCCTTCTGTTATATTTCAATTGAATAGCGGTCATCATCACGCATGTACATACAGGTTTGTCTATTCGTGTGACTGATTGTTTATTTGTGTGTTCCTCAGCTGAGGCTTCGGTGCGTATAGGCACCTCCACTCCACCTACTCCTACAGGCCGCCGTGCGAGAGGCCGTACGTAGCCTCCAGTGCACAGGCCAATATATTTAGATATGATTTCCTTTAGGTATCTATTCTTATCCCTCTCCTGCGCTCCTTTCGCAGGCAGCAATTCTTCCTCTGCTATAGAACATTCAGACCCATCTGCAGCTAGACACAAAAGAAGGAAACTGTTACAGCAACATCGCGTCGTTTGGGGAGGTAATCATTGCTGCTTTCAGGCCAGGATTCATTATCCCATGAATAAAATCAGACTTATTGAAAGAACGTCAACTATGTATAGGTGCCGCCTTAGCACGCAGCTCTCATCTACAGTGTGGACAGTTCGACGAGGAATTTGTTGAGGCCCTCAAAGGTACACATACACGTGCTTGTATACACGTTCTTGCCTCTGCTACTGGCAGCGCTATGCATATGTGTTTCCATACAATAGCGGTCCATATTTATGTGTTTCTTCTCTGGCCTCTTCCGCAGTTTCGCACCCTGAAAGATCGTACTTTGGATCGCCTGCTCATCAGTGTGCCGAATGCCGCGCAGTTTTTTGGCACGCTGAAAGGGTTGGCAAGGACACGCGAAGCTCTAACGGCAGTATTAGCTACAACAAATGCTGCAAGGGTGGCAAAGTGAAGATCCCCAGATTCCTTCCTCGACCTGAGCCTCTAGCATCTCTTGCAAGATTTGATCGAGGGCCTGTTGCCAATAGGTTCATGAAGAACATAAGACAGTACAACTGTCTTTTTGCCTTTACCTCCATGGGGGCACATATAGATCGTAGCATGCACGATGGTAGAGGTCCACCGGTGTTTAAGATCTGTGGCCAGATTCATCACCGTATAGGTGCTCTGCTTCCTCAGGATGGTGATCCTCCAAAGTTTATTCAGCTGTACGTGTATGACACATCAAATGAAGTGCAGAACAGAATCCAGTCCTTGGCCCATGATGATAGGAGGCAGTCTGATCTTGATCCATCTATTGTTCAGTCCTTGGTTACTATGCTTGATAGCCACAATCCATTAGCAAAGCAGTTCAGGATGGCAAGGGATAAGCTTGCAGATGATGTTGACCAAGAGTTTGTTATTCGGATTGTTGGGCCTAGAGATGGAGAATCAGCACAGTACAGCCTTCCAACTACAGATCAGCTTGCCCTCCTTGTGGTTGGTGATCTCACTCCTGATGCGTTCGAGCGAGATATTATTATTCAGAAGCAGACAGGTCAGCTAGAGCAGATATCTGCTTTGCATCCTGCCTTCATGTCTTTGCAGTATCCTCTCCTTTTTCCATATGCTGAGCGTGGCTTCCAGACCGGGGTCCTATACACCGGTCTAACACAAACAATTGAGAATGCTCATACAAAAGTAACAATGCAAGATTATTATTGTTACATGTTCCACTATAGGAAGGATGAAATTAGTCCGTTCCTATGCTATGGTGCCTTATCAAGTCAGGCTAAGGTTGATGCTCGTGCCTGTGTGGATGAAAATAGGTTGAGATACATAATTGATAAGCAAGATGATATCAGGATGGCTAGCATTCAAGGAATTTGTGACGCAGTTAACAGAGGCTCCACAGAGGGTAAGGAGGTTGGGAAAACGACGGTGTTGCCGGCATCATACACAGGGGGGAGGCGTTACATGATACAAAATTATCATGATGGTATAGCTATTTGTAGGGAATTTGGCCCACCTGATTTCTTCGTCACGTTCACATGTAACCCCAAGTGGCTGGAAATTTCTGAGGGGCTCTTTGAACGTGGACAAAGGCCGACCGATAGGAATGATGTCATAGTCAGGGTCTTCAATATGAAGTTAGAAGAGCTTTTACATGATATCAAGAGTGGTAAACCGTTTGGAGCGTGCAGTGCAGGTACATATCTACTGTTATTGCACCTGCAGCTCTGTTTACCTACATCTTCCCTATGTCTATGCATGTCTATATGTTGCTATCACCTGTACATCGTTGTCCTAAAGATTCCTTCTCATGCTCCTCCACAACTGCAGTTCTGCATACGGTGGAGTTCCAAAAGCGCGGCCTTCCCCATGCCCACATCATACTTTGGACTGCAGCTGATACAACAAATCCTACACCAACAATGATTGACAAGCACATATCGGCTCAGATACCAGACCCAAAGCTAGACCCCCTAGGATATGCTCTAGCGGCAGAACACATGGTGCATGGACCCTGTGGAGAATCTAATCCTAGATGTCCATGTATGAAGAATGGCAGGTGCTCAAAGAAATTCCCGAAGCCATACCAGCTTGAAACATCAGTTAATGCCCAAGGCTTTGTTGTGTATAGACGGAATCAAAATTCTCTTTTTGTTGAAAAAGGAGGCCTCACATTAGATAATGCATGGGTGGTTCCATACAACATGTGGCTCCTCAAAAAATACCAAGCACATATAAATGTTGAATGGTGTAACAAGACAACATTTATTAAGTACTTATTCAAGTACGTGACCAAGGGAGCTGACTGTAGCAAGGGCTACTTGCAAAGAGTGAGGAGAGCTGAGGCAGCACCATTTGATCATGAGACCAGGACCGCCAATGAGGTCAAGGAATATTTGGACTGTAGATACATCTGTGAGCAAGATGCATGTTGGCGGATGTTTGGATATGATATACATAGGCACCATCCTCCTGTCGAAAGAATGCCAGTACATCTGCCCAATGAAAATTTTATAACTTTTAGTGCAAAAGCAAAAATGGGCAACTTAGTTGATGAGGAATTTTTGAGAAGAACAATGCTCACACAATGGTTTGTTTGCAATGAAATATATGCCGAAGCCCGCTCGTTAACTTATCCGCAATTTCCTTCAAAGTGGTTGTGGGATGGTAAAGCTAGGACGTGGGACAAACGCAAGAGGCAGCAGGGCAAAATTGGCCGTTTACATTATGTTCATCCATCGGCAGGGGAGCGATATTACCTCCGCATGCTACTATTGACCGTAAAAGGTGCTACAAGCTATGAGGAACTCAGGTTTCATAATCAGGTATACCATCATACTTTTAAGGAAGCATGCAGGTCGCGGGGTCTGCTTGGTGATGATCAGGAATGGTACAATGCATTTGATGAAGCAGCGGGTTGGGCAACTTCAGCAGAAATGCGTAAGCTATTCGTTACTATGGTCCTTTTCTGCGAAGTTGGTGATGAGTATGCCTTGTTTGAAAAGGTTTGGCGGCTTCTAGCTGATGATATCCAGTACCAGTATAGAGACATGGTTGGTGATCCCAACTATCAGTTGCCTGACTCAAGAACCAGGGATTACCTTCTGGATCACTTGTCCGTTCTGTTTGCGCAGAGTGGTAAAGATATAGAACAGTTCAATCTTCCTCCTAAGACTCATGATCCCTACCCTTTGTTCTTCAACCGTCTTGTTGATGAGGAACGTTCGTATCCACAGGATACTTCTTTCAGCATGGATGATCCTACTGCTTCCCTTAATGAAGAACAGACTCATGCTTTCCTTACCATAGTTGAAAGAGTCCACAAAAAAAACCCGGGTTTCTTTTTTGTCTCAGGTTATGGGGGAACGGGAAAGACATATTTATGGAACCGCATAGTGAATTACCTTAGAAAACAGGACAAGATCGTGCTTACAGTAGCATCTTCAGGTGTAGCAGCACTCCTGCTTCCAGGAGGTCGCACAGCTCATTCCAGGTTTAAAATACCGTGTGATCCTGAAGATGACACGGTCTGTGATGTTAGTCGAGGAACAATGCTATCAGAGCTTATCGAGCTTACTGATCTGGTTATTTGGGATGAGGCCCTCATGACAGACAAGAAGGCCTTTGAGGCCCTGGAGCGCACTTTTCGGGATATTGAAAAGGCACACAATCCTGAGGCTGGTCATATGCCTTTTGGAGGTAAAATTGTTGTATTGGGAGGAGATCTTAGGCAGATCCTACCTGTAGTTGAGGGAGGTGGCAAGCAGGAGATCATGAATTCTACCATAATCAGATCCCGACTTTGGACACACGTTGAAATCCTAGGCCTAACACAGAATATGCGTCTCAGATGTTCGACAACTGATCATGAGCAGCAGGCAGAGCTAACTGCATTTAGCAAGTGGATACTGGACACTGGTGAGGGAAAAATCCCATGTTTTGCAAAGGATGGAGAAACTGAGCCATCTTGGATCACAATTCCAGACGACCTGCTGTTATCTGCTGGTGATGATAAACTTGGAGCCCTGGTGCATTCAACCTACCCAAACTTAACCACATCCTATCAGGATCCTTCATACCTTGCACAGCGAGCCATACTGGCCCCAACAAATGAGTTAACAGATGCAGTCAACGAGTACATTGTCGCTCTAATCCCTGGTCAGCAAAAAGAGTACCTAAGTTGTGATACTATTGCCAAATCTACAGGCCAACACGAAGCATTTGATCTGTTGTATCCAGTTGAGTTTCTAAATTCACTTGGTGGCAACAATTTCCCGCAGCATAAGCTTGTGCTCAAACCAGGACTGCCAATCATGCTGCTCCGCAACCTGAATCAGACAGCGGGCCTCTGCAATGGCACTAGATTGATCATAACTTCGTTAGGAGAATGGACACTTGAAGCTAAAATTATGAGTGGCCGCCATGCAGGAAATAGTTTTGCCATCCCTCGCATCAAATTATCTATGACAAGCCAAAAAATCCCATTCACCCTTGAACGAAGGCAATATCCAATAAGAGTGTGCTATGGTATGACTATCAACAAAAGCCAAGGGCAGACGTTGTCTTTTGTGGGCCTCTATCTTAAGAAACCAGTTTTTTCGCATGGCCAGCTTTATGTTGCTGTGTCACGAGTGACCAGCAAAGAAGGACTTAAGATTTACATTGAAGATGATGAAGGTAAACCGGCGAATCAGACCAGAAATGTGGTCTACAAGGAAGTGCTCCAGTACTTACCCTAAAAATAAATATGAAACCGTTTACCTTAGCCTTTTGCACAACATCCTGGTGACACAGCTCCCAGATGCATCTTAGGAAACATATGTATCCTTTTGATTAGGCCTGCGTGCCTATGTTAGCCACAGGTTGGCTTGTATAGATGATTTTGCATGTCCTTAGACAGCATGTGGGGTTAGGTAGCTGCAGCAACAAAATGTACAGACTCAGCCTGATCTTGTGTGTTGTTTAAGAAATGAGAAAACCACCTTTCACAAAATAATACATAATCACAGCCATATTTATACCTGTTATCTCTAACGCGATTTCATTTCGTTGTGGATGCAGCATGGAGGATCCCAGAATCTTTGCGAACCTTGTCAAAGGACGCCAGTCGCGTGCCGTTATTGTGAGAGTTGTCAGGAAATGGACGCTGTATGAAAGCACTGGCCAGGGTGCACCACTCCATGTTGGCATGGTCCTCGCTGATGAAGAGGTGACATTCTTCGCATATATATTTAATGTTGCTTATGCACTCATGCATGAAAAAATAAATGTTTCCTGCCTAGCAGGGTAACATTGAGAGTCCTTTGACTAACATGTACCAATATTTCCAGGGAGAAGCCATGTATGCTCAGATCGATGAAGAACTTATCAAAAAAAAGGCAGTTCTTTTCGAGCCTGGAAAGGTTTATGCTGTCAGAAAGTTCATGGTTGACAATAACAAGAGGACCCACAAAACAGTTGACAGAGAGTTCATGATAAATATCACTGAATACACAACTGTTGAGCTCATCAGAAACCCTCCAGACGGGATTCCACACTACATCTACAACATAACCCCGCTTCCGGTCATAAAACCAACACCAATTATAGAGAAATACCTAGGTAACACATATTACCACCCAACTTTTTCTTAGAGCCAGGTGTATCTTCCCTTAGTCCTGATCATCATGTTGGATTCAGTACTCACCATAGTGGCTCCGTGTTTATTTCAGATGTCGTTGGGTACCTCGTCAAATATGAGGCACTCCAAGTATTCGTTCCAAAGAACAGAGAGAAGGTCAAGATGCTGAGGGAGATCTACATAAAGGATCTAAGGTACGTTTCATCGACACCTCATTTGAGATCACTAAGGTCGGCAACCTAACTAAGAAAACTATATACCTACAGTGACAATGTGATGAAAATAACTTTGTGGGGTGATCATGCCGTAAATTTCAACATCAGCAACATTTATGACCCCCAAGTTGGCAACCTCATCGTCTGCCTTGTCCTTGGCTGCTCAGCCCGAAAAGACTTCAAAAACAACGGTAACCGTCTATCTGCATTCTCAGCCTCTGTTCAGCTACCCAAATAGCACTGCAAAGGATTAAAAAAAATATTTGGTTCCAATGATATCATATAACAGATAAGACAGCTCTGACGGGAAGCACATCCTGTTCCTACTACTTCAATCCTCCGATCCCAGAAACAGTAGCCTTCCAAAACAAGTAACAGCCTTCCTGCTTTTGGTTCAAACACAATGCCTCAAACTCATTCTAACTCTGTATACGTGCTGCCACCAGGTTTAAGGATATTCCCGTCTACATTGAGATGCCATTGGAGCCAGAAGAACCTTTTCAGAATCCACCTCAGGATATTCAGCTTCCCGAAAGAACGGTTGCCCAACTGAACAACATTGATCCATATGATGAGGACGTATGAATCTAGCCTGCCCAACACCTGACCCCTTACAAATAACTGCAGCACCAAACATAATAGCCACGCTGATGCATGTGCAATATGTTTTTTGTGACAGGTACGAGGGCCATTCAAATGTGGAATAACAATTTCGTCTATGGTGAACACCAAGAGCTGGTGGTACATGTCCTGCCGACCTTGCAAGAAGAGTGCTGAACAACAGGTGGACCGCACGTATAGGTGTCCAAAATGTCGAGGCTCAAACACCGTTCCAAGGTACTGATTAGTACAGCAACCACACTATTATATATATATATATATATATATATATATATATATATATATATATATATATATATATATATATATATATATATATATATATATATATACACCTGTTTCTCAGTGCCATCATCATATAGACACACTTGCTACCATGATCCCATAACCACACCTGTGCTACAATGTGGCAGATACACATTGACCTTCATAGGAAAAGATGAAACAGGAGAGGCACGGTTCTTTGCATATGACGAAGAGGCTCAGCAAATGATCCAGAAGGATTGCGAATCCATCATGGTATCAGCAAAAGGTCGAGATGGCTTGCCTCAGGCGATACAAAACATCGTCACCAAGAAATTTGTTTTGTCAGTGGATCTTTCTAAGGAATCAGCCAAAGGCGCCAAGTACAGGCAATATGAAATCAAAGCTGTTCTAGAGAAACCATCCAGGCGTCCATTGCAACAAGATTCTCCTACCTCTGCCATGGAAATGGTCCCAGCTGATCCAACCACGCCTCCTGCAGACCGCACACAGATCTCGACCAATGTGGTGCAGACTCCGCAACGTTCATCAGAACTCTTACAGCTTGAACTGCCTTCACAGAACGTAAGCAAGCCTGCCACAAATTCCTTTCCCCCATACCAATAATTCATAGACCCTAATCAAAGACGTTACCTTAACAATATTGCAGACCCCAGCACCTACCTCTGATACTGATGATGATGTCGAAAAACAGAAAAACACCAGGTGATTGATCATTCCTCATGCTCTGGATACTTTCGGTCTTATTGCTGACACGTCTACCACCACATGCTTACACCTCATGGTCAGAAGATCGTCAAGGAACGCCGCCGGCACTCGCAGGAGCCTGGCCAAACAGATGGAAGAGGTCGCCAACTCTTCTGCCTTAGCTGAAACGTCCCCAGTTGATGAGCTCCAAAATAAAGCCTCCGTACCACCAAAAGCCAAAAGGTATGTTCCAATAAGCTTAACCCAGCACAGTTTTAACAGCCCGCAGCCCACGCTCATACCACACATATCTGTCAAACGAACCTGCTTAAAAAAGTACACTGTTGACAAAGATCTCGTACGCTGAAACACTTCTATCCATATGTCAGAGGCAAAGGTTCAGCTAGCAAGGCCGCCTCAGCAGAGGCAGCAACAGAGTAATCGGCTCGTGCCACTGCCCTCTAAGGTAACCACCTCTAACCGAGGTTCCTCGTGCATCAATGTGCCCAGAAAAAAGGCCACAATAACCACCTTTGCCTTTACGATCTCTACACACCAGCGTCGCTACAGGAGCTTTTGATGCCAGCGTGCCAACACATCGAACTACGTACCTGGCAACATCTTTTGTGTATATGACCTTTTTAGACTGAACTGTTTGTAATATCGGGCGACCAAGTATCTCCGTGTGCCTGGCCAGACTGATCGTATCGGCCAGCTACCAGACATAAACTGCTATCGGATACAGCATCTCAGTCCTGTCAGCTATGTGTGTAAGCTTTAGACAATGTGCTCAAACTCCAGAACACTATATTTGCTATGTACTGTTGCTCACATGTGCGTTTGCCATGTCCTCCATGAGGCACATGCACGACCAGCCAGCTGAAAATAGCCAAATACTTACTCCATCTAATTCATGCGTCACGCCAGATCTTCCGCGTCATTATATCTACGCGAATCATGACCGACACTTCTGTTCGTACGGGCGCGCGAAAGCGCGCGCCAGCCCACTAGTAAACAATTAAAATGTGAGTAACCGTGCCAAGAGGACTCCCCAAGGTTCCACCTAAGAGACCTTAGCTAACCAATTGTAGCTATATGCATTGCTTACTTAGTGAACTGTTTGAAACTTTTAATTACTGCAAGTAATCATGAAGTCGAGCTAACAGATCCAATTTTTCATTTCCAAATCTGGCAGAACAATTAGTTCATCTAAAACCTTAAGATGCTGATGAAAGATGGGCAACGTAGCACAAAAAAAAACTCTCTTATCCATCTCTTCTCTAAGGTAAAGTAGAACAATAAAGATGGCCATTCAGTTTAGTTAATATGAAAGATAACAGCAAGCACGCAGGTCTGTACTATAGGCTATAGCGACTGCATCTTTTGTCATCAAAGAAGTCTTGCCTGCATCACGTTCCCTCGCCTCAAGATCTGTGCGTGCTACTAAACTCCCTTCTATATAAACCGCCGTGTGTTGTCCCACGATGATACAAAACACGCGCACACTCGGAGACAGACAAGTAGAGTAGATAGCTAGATCTAGCGCCAGAGACATACATTACGGCCATGTCTCCGGCTGCAAGCAAGGGAATGGACGGTGGTGCGGTGGCGGCAGCGGCCATGGCGGCCGCCGCTGTGCTGCTGTGCCTCCAGCTGCCGGCGGTGGCCCGTGGCCAGCTGCAGGTGGGGTTCTACAACACGAGCTGCCCCAACGCCGAGTCCCTGGTCCAGCAGGCGGTGGCGAGCGCGTTCGCCAACGACTCCGGCATCGCCGCCGGCCTCATCCGCCTCCATTTCCACGACTGCTTCGTCAGGGTACGTATACATGTACATGGATGCCGCCTCTTCCGTCCCCTTGGATTTGGATTTGCTCTTGGTTTTGGATGTGTTCTGTTTCTTCTCTGCTTGTTTGGCTTAATCTCGATCTTTTGCACAATAACGACGATCGATTGTTATCAACTGACCTCTCTTGCTAGCATTGGATTAACTCGGTAATAGAGTTCGTCTTCAGTTAGTCGACAGTCACATATGCATGATGCCGAGTCTTCACCTTTTGGTTTCTTTGGTCGGTTTCCCTTCTTTTGGAGATATGGACAACACCTCATGGACTTGTGCTTTTGCAAGTTGCAATTAAAAAAGCCATTCAAAGTTGTAAATATATTATAAATAATCACCGATGTATTGGAAGTCATAGCTCATCCATAGTCCATAGCTGATAGCTTTAACCCATCATCTGTAGGTTCTCTTGCATGGCTAGAAAGCTCAAAAGGAAAAAAAAAAAAGAGAGCAAAAGTTCACATATACATGTATATGAATTGTCAAACAAAGTAATGAACCGTCAAGATCGACGTTAAAAAAGTAGTAAAGTCAAAGGAGATAGCTCCATGTACTCCGTACCGTTGTTCGTCTATCTCTATCTCCTCTCTGGTCCAGATCGAACAGCCTTTTCGACGGCACCACGTGCATCTTCTTCCTCGTTGGTTTCGTGGACTTGTGGTCATCGCTGGCCACTGTAGCCACACTGTCGTAGGTGGGAACATTCAGAAAAAGCAAGCATCCGCTGTGATGTTCCTTCTTGGACAGCACAAACAGCGGTAAAAGACTCTGTAATTTTTTTGTTTAAATGGCAAGAATTATTACCACACCACACATGACATGATATCGAGCAGCAGCTTATTAGAAATAACCTGGATTTTTTTTACACATACATATGTATATATATTATAACACTGCAACATCAACAGTAGGGAATGAGAAAGAAATTCAGTACACAGTAGTAGTATCTTGATTCATGTGTGTACTCTCTACTTGTGATTTTGATTTTGCAATGCAAACGGGGTCGTCATCAGGGCTGTGACGCGTCGGTGCTGCTGACCTCCCCGAACAACACGGCGGAGCGCGACGCGGCGCCCAACAACCCGAGCCTCCGCGGGTTCCAGGTGATCGACGCGGCCAAGGCGGCGGTGGAGCAGAGCTGCCCGCAGACGGTGTCCTGCGCGGACATCGTGGCGTTCGCGGCGCGCGACAGCATCAACCTCACGGGGAACCTCCCGTACCAGGTGCCGTCGGGCCGCCGCGACGGCAACGTCTCCCTCGCCTCCGACGCCACCGCCAACCTCCCCGCGCCGACGTTCAACGCGTCCCAGCTGGTGGCCAACTTCGCGGCCAAGAACCTCACCGACGAGGAGATGGTCATCCTCTCCGGCGCCCACACCGTCGGCCGCTCCTTCTGCACCTCCTTCCTCGCACGCATCTACAACGGATCCACCCCGATCGTACGCACATCGTCTTCAGTTCGTCGTCAGTCTCCACCATATATGCACGTGATCGAACGTCTGATGCCATTCACATGCAGGTTGACTCGGGGCTGAGCGCAGGGTACGCCACGCTGCTGCAAGCGCTGTGCCCGTCCAACGCCAACTCGTCGACGCCCACCACGACGGTGGTCGACCCGAGCACGCCGGCGGTGCTGGACAACAACTACTACAAGCTGCTGCCGCTCAACCTGGGCCTCTTCTTCTCCGACAACCAGCTGCGGGTCAACTCCACGCTCAACGCCTCCGTCAACAGCTTCGCGGCCAACGAGACGCTCTGGAAGGAGAAGTTCGTCGCCGCCATGATCAAGATGGGGAACATCCAGGTGCTCACGGGGAGCCAGGGAGAGATCAGGCTCAACTGCAGCGTCGTCAACAACGGCTCGTCGTCGGTGGGGATCCAGCAGACGACAGTGCCCTACTACTCCTACTCTGGATCCACCACCGCGTCCCTCGATGAGATCGCCACGAGCTGATCCCGATCGGCGGCCAACCGGCGTGATGATATATACTCTGGATCCATTTGTGTGCACGCGCCTGTCCATCTTTAGGTTATCTTGTATGTGTTGTTTACCTGCTGGCTAGTACGTTTGCTCTGCGGCGTACGAGAGTGCGTAGTTCGTGTGTACGCGTGAGTGTGTCATATGCGCGTACACGAAATTCTCATTATCACCATGCATGTATCCCGTGAATGTCGGCAATCATCATCAGGGCTCGTTTAGATTGAAAAAAATTTCAACTTGATGAATAGTATCACGTTCATCTTATTTGGTAAATATTATCTAATTGTGGACCAACTAGGCTTAAAAGATTCATCTCGTGATTTTCAACTAAACTATGTAATTAGTTATTTTTTTACCTACATTTACTACTTTATACATAGATTCAAAGATTGATGTGATAGAAAGAGAATGAAAAAAATTTCAACTTTTGAGGTGCATCTAAATAAGGCCTCAGAAAATAAAACTGGTGCGCTCTGAGCGTCCGCAGTGTGAAGGAACGGGGTTGCTTCTATAGCGGGTCCCACCAATGACATGACTTCTCCTGGCATTGAGCTCGCAGTGTATGGAACCGGAGTGCTCATCTCTCATGGTAGCTGGAGCCGTTGGAGCTGTGTGATGTATCAAAGTGATATATTTTTTTATTACAAAGAGGCAGATTCTATGGTACCGTTTAGATGCTAAAAATTTTGTCAAATTTTTCAGATTTTCCGTCACATCAAATCTTTGACACATGCATGAAGCATTAAATATAGATAAAAAATAAAACTAATTATACAGTTTAGACGAAATGGACGAGACAAATCTTTTAAGCCTAATTAGACCATAATTAGACACTAATTGCCAGATAACAACGAAACTGCTACAGTTACATTTCGCCAAAAATTTTACCAACTAAGGCCTCGTTTAGATCCCCGACTCGGGGTGGCCAAATCTGCACAGTGCCACCCCGAGCACTGTAGCACTTTTGTTTTTTATGGTAATAATTGTCCAAATCTTGATTAATTAGACTCAAAATGTTCGTCTCGTAAAGTACAACAAAACTGTGCAATTAGTTTTTGATTTCATCTACATTTAGTACTCCATGCATATACCGACATTTTGATGTGATGGAGAATCTTCTTTTTACATAGTGAAATTTGAAGGTAAATTTTGATATCTAAACCAGGCCTAAACAAGGCCTATGCCTCGAAGCTGCTCCTCCGTCGAATCAACCCTAAAGTGTCAGGTCCTATACTTGCATTAAATACATAGAACCGGCTTCTACGCAAACACTGCGGACGCTCACCGGCTGCCCTGATCATTTTCTATTGCAAATCTGTGAAATAAAGAGAACAGTAGGAGTACGTTACGGAAGGACACAATATTAATACATCATGCATTCACGGGAATAACCGCTGCTATGCAAATATGTTCTAAAATTTAAATCCATCGATACTTCTGCCGTTTCAAATTAGACTTGTTTTAGTTTTATCCTTAACTAATATTTCTTAACATTAATTAAGTTTACAAAATATAATAAATAAGTTTAATAAAATTAATTTGATATTATACACATTGCTATGTTCTTTTGAAAAATAGTTAAGGTTATAGAAGTTTCATTTAGAATAAAACTAAATGACCAACAATTTGAAATCGAGTGTATAATCCAAAAATAGCAAAATGTTGATATTGACTTTGCACCTGATGATTAAGTGTGCCTTATTTTTGACAATGTATATATGACATAGCATGACCTACGCAAATGAGGTGTCCTTCTCAAATAGTTAGGGGAGGAACGGTCGAGAGTTGTGAATTTATACAAGAAGGTAATACTCTATCCAGGTTATTAAAGGAAGTCATTTTAGATAAGATTTGGATCAAACATTGGAAATATAAATCATGAATAACTTTTAAGTTGTTGAGTTTGAAAATGTGAAAACCACATGAATAGATTTGTCTTGAAAAATACTTTCATAAAAGTATACATATATCACTTTTCAATAAATATTTTTTTATAAAAATAAGAAGTCAAAGTTATGCATAGGAGACCGTGTCATTGTCCAAAGCGACTTCTTTTACCAACCTGGAGGGAATATCATTTTTTTTTATTGTTCTATGTAGACTTAGGGTTTATTTGAATACACGTGGCTGTTGAATTAGAATTTAGACTAACAGGATCTTAACTTAGCCTAAACATGATCACTAACTCATCTTAATGCGGAAATTAATCTCAGATACTAACCAGAGCCTATTGACGCCATCTGTGTCGCTGGAGATGTGATGAAGTTGATGTAGATGAAGTAGATCTTAGTCTTCACCAGATCGGGGCTTGATGCTCCTAGTTGGCGAAGAACGTGATGAAGATCTAGCAATACCTGGATGGACGTGGGTAGACGGCCTTCCTGAACCCTCCAGCGCCTAAGTGATCGGTTATGTGAAAAGTCATATGGAAGAGATCGTCATGACGTCAGAGGCGTCTCTCTTATTTATAATCACGCTGTGGGCCAGGGGGCCGAACCTTTGGAATTCTAAGGGTTGCCGCCGATCACGGCAGTTCTTATTTAGTTGGAAATAAATGATGAGTGGGTGGACCATTAAGCTTAACGCTTAATTAATCTTGTAATTAAGTTCGGCATTAGCCGAACCGATCACATTCCAACATTCTCCCACTTGATCGAACGGCTAATGCAATTATGCAACTAATGTTCGCCTTACACTTATGTTCGCACTCAGTACTACAGCAAGACCAGACCAATGCGTCGTCAGCAGCATTAAACGCCACTGGGACCCCATTACCCATAGCTCACTGTAATGCCGTGTTAGAACGCTTATTACTTATTGGGAGTATATGGCCCTATTACCAGGAATTAAGTTGGAGACTCTAAACTAAAAACCCAAATATATTTGCGCGCTTATAAATAGGATAAGTATTAAGCCTCAAATAATCGAACATACTAGCATCAGCTTAGTTCTTGTTTTTTTTCTCAAGCTTAATAACTTGATTCTGGGTTCTTTCTTTCACAACATTTTAATCAATGTGCTTGGCATCAGCATTTGATGTCTGTCGTTACTCGAAATAATACTGCAACTCAACTGTAGACTTGTAGCAGTATGTTAATACTCAATTTTGGGATAATATCTCTTAAGCCGCATGGCCTGTCATATTCATGTCACTAATTGAGCTCATTTTAATACTAATTTCATTTGGAGCTTTCAATAAATTTGTCCTTTTCTACAAGAGTAGGTATAATCTAATTGTGCACTTTCTTATATCTACTCAAGAGAATTGGCAATTGAATAAATCTTAATTCTTATAAGTGACATGATAATTCTTTTGGTGCCTCATCAATAACTTAAAAATTCTGCAGCACCTTCCAGTGAACCTATTCTGAATTAATTTTTTTTTGCCAAGTATCCCAATGCCAAGTCTAGACTAGTATTGACTTGAGCATTCTTAAAGTTAATGACAGTCGAAGCATATGGAACGTCTTCCTCTTCAACTGTTATTAACCTTTTTTTAGAATAATTAAACTTAATGCATTATGCAATCTGCATTATGTGAATAGACAGGCATGGCATTTCAAACTCTATCACTTATGCATATAGTTGATATGCTTTTCATGATAATCCTAGTACTCATTTGATCCTGTAATATGTATCTTAATAGCCAAAAACTCAGAGGCTTCATCAAAATACATCATATTAAAAAAAATTAGGTGAGTAGAAAACTCTTATGTGACATTCCTATTGCCACGTAACTCAACTTCACCCATGTAGAGTATTAGGATAATAACCTTTTCCATCCTTTTTTAAAAAAAAACATAATGTCCACTTAATGAAATTCTAAACCATAGTGGGCTATGTTCTTAGTTTAAATCTTTTAAAACTCCCTTTGAAGTCATGCTTAGAATTGTAAACCCTTTTTATAGTCTACTGGTTTGACTTCATCAGGAAACTTATTAACACCCACACTTTATATATACTTATGGACCTAAGCTCATAAAATTGCTTAGTTTAGAATAACAAAATTTCTCTTATGATGTGATCATCATGGATCACAAGCAGTGTAATAACAATAGAGGTTTACTTATGTGCCTAATTATTAATTAATGGTTGCTACATATATCTGTTGTGACACACTAATTGACTCGTGAAAATCCATAATTGAAATTGTAGTAATTTAAATGGAGGTATACTAATGACTTATGGCACAAACTGAGATATTTATGTCTTCTTGTGTCATTGATACAGAGAACTAAGCTTGTATCTCTCCAAGATTTAATTTTCCTCCATTATGAACTCCCACTGGCTCCCACCGATTTTTGTATTCTCTAGAAACATGTTTATTACATTTTAACTTAGCGAAATAGTTATAACAGTAGAAACACAATCCCTTAGATTTTGCTCCCACTGATTTCTGTGTTCTCCAGAAACATAATCAGGGTGCCATGTGGACAGCTCATTTACTTAGAATCTCATTTCTTATCCTTAGCTAGACTGTACTTATGTCTTGCTGAGGTTTTGCCCAATAAAACTTTTATAGTCAAATACTCATCCATCAGCGTTGGCCAGAATGACAAATATAAGGCATATAAGTCTCCCAAAACAAGCTCTATGAACTAGTCTAATCAACGTTGGCTAGAATAAACTAGAACAAGAAACTTGGTGGACATGCAAACACTAATCAGCGTTGGCCAGAAATAGCGAAAGCAAGCCATACTTCAATTAGAGACTCATGTTGGGTTAAGGGACAAAATTAGTATGTTTTTTTAATTTCATTTCTCAAGTCCCATGCTTTATAGTCTTATTTGAATATAGCATCTCTTTCCTAATGAGACAGTCTATTCTCCCCTTCGAAATGTGGCTTAAACTGTAGTGACACAATTTCGACAAGGTCTCATCGTCTTGAGTAATGATTAACTTAAAGATAAAACTGACATAAAGAAAACCCATATTACAGGAAATACATCTCTTTGCCAACTAATAAGATAAATCATGATGAAATAAATTTGCATTTGTTCAAAATACAAAGTATCTCAAACTAATATGACTTAGCATCATTAAGTACTAAATTTAGAACAAATCTAATGCAAAGCTCCAAAGCTCGACTTCATCTTTATTCCATTAATGGCTTCTTAGACTTTGCTCCCCTTGCTCCCCTAGTTTGGCAAGACCTGAGGAGAAGTTAAGATATGCATTATTGCACCTTAGTTAATCCACCATATGTTGGGGAAATATCTAAAGTAAATTTATGAGACAACTTAGTTACCTGTCTTTCGAAGCCATGCTTATACTTATCATCATTTTGGTAACTTGCAAAATTTACAGACTATTGGAAGCTTGTCATTTTGAGCATGTTTATTATGGTTTTCTGGCATAGAATTCATAAGGCAATTTACCATAAACTCATCAGACACATCTAATCCAAGTGCCTTTAACTCATAAGCCATATCAAACAAGCTCTTAACGTGGTTACCTAGACCACTTATCCCATCGTAACAGGAATTAAGTAAGCTATCAAAAAGAAAAACCTTTCTAAAGTGTGCTCTTATGAAGTTGTGAAGCTCCTTAGCACTTAATTTCCTGTTATTTTCATTAGAAAGGAACCTCCTAATCATGTTAAGTGAGAGTGACCATTGTATAATTATTTTGGCAATCCCATCGGATTTCTGCCATTTTTCTAATTTTGGGATGTGCTCCTTCATCCTCTCAGCATAGTACACACAAATAGGAGAAGGAGCACGTGGTTTTTCCTCATGAAGCACATAATCAAGGTCCAGCTCCTTGAGAATGGCAAGCACTTGATTGTTCCAAGTAGGAAAATTAGTGCAACTTAGGGGTTCTATTTTACTTATATAATTTATTGAGAAAAGAAGAAAAATAATGTCCCAATTAGTAAGCTGTATATAAGATGTACTTAAAGCATAAAGTTAAAACAACGTTGGTCAGTATTAACAATATGCTTAAGGATTTTAATTTGCATCACCGTTGGGCAGAAACAAACAAAAATCCATCTTAAATAACTCATAGTTAAAGTCAACGTTGGTCAGAAATTAACTATGAGTAATCTCTAGTTAAACTTCTCGTTGGTTCCATTCAACCGGAGACCATCTTATTATACAGTGGTGGATATATATATATATATATATATATATATATATATATATATATATATATATATATATATATATATATATATATATATATATATATATATATATATACGAAAACTTATAGTTGAATGCAAATTCATGCAAAAACTTAATCTTAGAGCATCAATATAAAACATAATAATGCTCAAGAAAATGTAGAACTAATACTGGAATTTAAAACTAAAACTCAAACTTAAAACTTATTTAAATAGTGCATAAAAGTTAACTGAGTAAATTGCACTAAAAAATAAGAAAGTCTTATCTTAAACTTAAAAAATTTCAGCAACATATCCCAAAACATACTTAGAATAACCTGAAGATTACTAAACAATAAAGGGTACTTAAATCTTATATGAAATGGGAATATATATCATTATGAGGGCATTAAACTTAAAGCAATAAATAAGTCGCTGATAATAAACTAAGCTGAAAATATTAACATAATGAGAGCATTAAAAACTCAAAATTTAATTAAACTACTTAAATAATGCATTTGAATAGCCGAACTAGCAAGCTCTCCTCTTTAAAATATTCAATAAACGTCCCACTTAGAATTACCCTAGTGGCTGGGATGATCTCATCTATTAAATTTCACAGACGACTAGGATTTAGCCAGACAAAAACTTATGGGTATAAATACCCGGCCAAAACCCTAATATCCGCAATTACTTAGTCCTTTTTCTGCTTCTTCATGCAGTAACCACACAGGGAACTCACAAAACTCCGCGATCAAAATTATATTAACATAAACTAAGCTCATAAATAATGGAAATTAACATTAATCCACTTAAAACTTAATAAAAAAATACTTAGATAATGTGCTGAGAATAAGAAAGGGAAAACTTAAAATCTGGGGGGAACTTAATTTGTCCCTTAATGCGAAAAAGCCCAGTGGAATCCCATGATCCCAACAGCAGGCGCGGCCTGCAAAAACCGACGTGGCCTCTCCCCTGAAAACCCAGCAGCGGCCCAAAAACACCTACAACACGTGTGGCCTGGCAATCTCATCCGTTAATTTCAATCTAATGGGCACCGTTCATCCGGACAGAGAGAAAGTCGTATAAAAAAACTGAAAACCCTAAAAGGTCACTCACTCCTCACTCTCTTCCCTTGTCTGCTTACTCATGCAGAGCAGCCGCCCACAAGAGCGCAACGGCGTGGCTCCCTGGCACCGCGGCGCTCGGCTCGCCGGTGCGCGCGTGCGGTAGAGCCGCGCGCGGCTTCGTCGAGCCCAGCTGCCTGGTGCCCTTATGCGGTGAAGGCGGCCTTAGCAGCGCAATGCGCGACGGCAGTGGAGGCGGCCGCGGTGGAGCCACGATGCCCGGCTCAGGCGTGCACGACGACAGATGCCCTCATGCGCCCATTCCGCGGCGGCGCCCTCATGCGCGGAGTCGCGGCCCCTGCAAAACACACAGGTGGGCGCTGCCATCAAGCGCGCAGGTGGCCAGAGCCTGATGCGCGTGCGCGCGGCCGTGGTCCCGATGCGTGGCTTGGCCGTGAAAAAAAAACGGCCAAAACTCATGCCTCGCATGGTACTTTGAATCTCTGGCCGAGACACAGTTTGGGGAATACTACTATTTTATTTTCATCTCAGGTTCGTAAGTCTGATCCCCTTCTCGTGTGCTGTGCCAAATGGGATTCGTCATCAATTTGATGAGCTCTATTAACCAAGACTGATTTGGGATTGCTTTGCTTACACATATTTGGATTTAGATTTGGGAAAACTTTTTGGGCATTTTTCTTAGGATCGCAATCTTCGCCCAAATCCTCTCCTTCTCAATGCTTATTTGGTCACATATTTCTTGAGATTTGACTTAATCTGAGACTAAAACTGTGATGAACAGTAAGCCCTAACCCCTTAATTCACATCTAATTACTCACTAATTACTTAAAAACCAATCTAATTCGGCACTTAGATAGTATAAACATATATCACAGGGACTAATCATGCATGTAACATATAAGATCGATCTTAATTTAAACTTAATTGAATCTAATTTGACTTAGCCGAAACTAATCTAATCTACGTAACAGAGGCATAAAACAGATTAAACTCTGGCTTAGGATCATGTAAGGTCTAAGCTGGCTCCGATACCAATTGTTGAATTAGAATTTAGACTAACAGGATCTTAACTTAGCCTAAACATGATCACTAACTCATCTTAATGCGGAAATTAATCTCAGATACTAACCAGAGCCTATTGACGCCATCTGT
Source organism: Saccharum spontaneum (assembly GCA_022457205.1). NCBI lineage: Eukaryota > Viridiplantae > Streptophyta > Magnoliopsida > Poales > Poaceae > Saccharum > Saccharum spontaneum. The sequence goes on along the minus strand of CM039589.1, from coordinate 26,346,367 downwards.
GTCGCTGGAGATGTGATGAAGTTGATGTAGATGAAGTAAATCTTAGTCTTCACCAGATCGGGGCTTGATGCTCCTAGTTGGCGAAGAACGTGATGAAGATCTAGCAATACCTGGATGGACGTGGGTAGACGGCCTTCCTGAACCCTCCAGCGCCTAAGTGATCGGTTATGTGAAAAGTCATATGGAAAAGATCGTCATGACGCCAGAGGCGTCTCTCTTATTTATAATCACGCTGTGGGCCAGGGGGCCGAACCTTTGGAATTCTAAGGGTTGCCGCCGATCACGGCAGTTCTTATTTAGTTGGAAATAAATGATGAGTGGGTGGACCATTAAGCTTAACGCTTAATTAATCTTGTAATTAAGTTCGGCATTAGCCGAACCGATCACATTCCAACAGTGGCTAGTTACTAGTTAAGACTAAAAATTAGTCTAACTTAGTTATGGTTGGCTATCTAGTTGGTTAACAATTCTTGAAGACTTGGCTAAAAAGTTAACTCACCTATTAGCCCTCCTATTTAGATGCACTATGTAATTAAGAGCAGATGTAGTTAGTGATTAATGAAAATCATGTGTTTCACAAAACTTGGGTTACACTCTGTTTAGGATTTTCTTTCTGTTTGGTTACGCAAAGTTATGAAGTTTGAACTTTGCTTTTGGTGGGTCGCATTGTTCATGCAGAGTAGCAATCCTAGGTGTACTAACTAGTAACTATGAAGACGAGGTTGGCTAGCAGTATATAATGCTCGTCATCTGTCACACTCTCAACTTCTTGCAATTTTAACTTGCAAGGAAGGCCTCCTCTGTTGCCATCCAGTACTGCAACTGCAAGTCTGCAACTACTGCCATCTGCAAAGCGAAGCAACCAAAATAAACCTAACGGATTGCAGTACTAAACACCAAACCTAAGCGTCCATCTGGCGCAGGACTTCAATTTGTTCATTTGTCAAATGTCGTACGTGCGTAGCACTCGCAGCAGAAACTGCATGGGAGTTGAATCACATGCATTTTTTCTTAGATTTCAAGTGTGCACTGACTTTTTAGACAGAGTTCGTTTAGCAATAATCATGTTCCGGTTGTGCTGCAGCAATGACAGGAGATACATGCATCGAGCCAACTTTAAAAAGGTGAAAGGAACAATAATTTATCCATCCTTACATAAAAAAATACAAGAAATTTTTTTCTCAATAACCATATTTGTTCGAATTTGAGTTGGATTGGCTATTACGAGGGTTTTTATGAGATGGTCAAACAAATTTGGGAACATTGTTCAGGACGGCCACACCCCCTTAGAACCAGCGCCGGTCCTAGGATTTTGAGGGCCTTCTGGCGAGCTCATCGCGACGGTCCCTCCAGATCACGTATAAAATCTTGCACTAATTTTTAGTTGTAAAGAGAAAGCAACTCTAATAATATATTTTTAATTTAATATGACTAAATTAGAAGAAAAACATGACTATATGAGTACAAAGTACTAGAAGTCTCAAATACTATACAAATAATTAATTTGGATTAAAAATAACCAAGGAAAAAATACCTAGGGTCTGGATATGAACTGCAACAACTTATCGCAATTCGCAAGAAGGCAAGAACCAAGATGACGTTGTCGTGGAGCCCTGCCTGGTCCTGGTCGCCGCCGTTGTGCGCCGTTCTCAGACTCGGCGGTGCGGCTCGTCGCCTCGTCCGACTCTACGTGTGTGCGTCAGGACTCGGGCGTCGGCACGTGAGCGCGTCGTGAACTTGAGAGTCGCAAACTACGATCGGCATTGCAGCACGCACGGCTCCTCGCCTCCTCTTTGCCCGAGGTGGGCCGTGGTGAAAACTGGGAAACAAAGCCAGAAAGGCCGCCGATTTTCTTGGGTCGGCTGGCCAGTTCTTTGCCTCTCTCCTCATTAGTTCGATGATGCCTAATGGACTATAGGGCATGGAGGTTTATGTACCTAAGCTTGGGCCCCTCCCCCGTCTGGGCCCTCGGCCGTCGCACCTCATGCCCTGCCCATAGGGCCGGGACTGCTTAGAACGGTGGCAAGCAAAAATTAGACGCTTGAGACAATACTTAAGGGGATGTGCCAAAATTGTGGGTGGGGTGTATACAAGGAAAAGAAAAGTTTGTTAGATAAATTAGACGAGTTCGAAAAAAATCAGAAGTAGTCTTACTTTCTTCTGAGAATTGAATTTAAAACACTACTTATATGAAAGTTTGACAACCTTGTGAGAGAGGAAGAAATCAAATTGTATCAAAGGACAAAAGTTAAAAATCTTTTAGAAGGTGATGCAAACACTAACTTTCATTTAGTGGCTAATGGAAAACATAGGAAGACCATGATCTTCATGTTAGAACAGGACGACTGGACGAGGGTATTATAACTGGCGATGATGAACTCAAAAAATATATCGCTTAATAATATTATAAAAACCTTTTTTGAACTATAGGGTACGTCTTTTGTGTCAATGGATGAGTCCAAAACAGGGGACATCCCTTAAGTTTCAGAACAAGAAAATAAGATCCTTATTCCAGATTTAACAGAGATGGAAGTGTAGGATGCCATCTTCCAAATGAACCATAACTCAGCACCAGGCCCAGATGGTTTTCCAGCAAAGTTTTATCAAGTCTTTTGGAATGTGATCAAGGAAGATTTGATGGCTTTGTTCCATGAGTTTCATGGGGACTCACTTCCTATTCATAATTTAAATTTTGGTACAATTATTTTGTTACCTAAAGGCAATGAGGCCAAACAAATATAGCAATACAGACCAATTTATTTGCTTAGTGTGAGGTTCAAATTTTTTACCAAAGTAGTCACTAACCAAATTGCCCTAGTAGCCCAAAAAGTTATACGACCCTTGTGAATGGCTTTCCTCCTTGGTAGAAATATCACAGAAGGAGCTATAGTTCTTTATGAAACTATATGCATGAAATTCATAGGAAGACACTGAATGGTAGTATTTTTAAAATATAGTTTGAGAAGGCTTACGGCAAAGTTAAATGGGACTCCCCCAACAAACCTTTAAGAACGAAAGGTTTCTCTCATACTTGGTGTAGTTGAATTAAGGCCTTCATACATGAAGGCTTTATAGGCATAAAGATTAATGACCAGGTTAGCTCATACTTCTAAACTAAGAAAGGTTTAAGGCAAGGTGACCCACTATCACCTATTTTATTTGGTATAGTGGTGGATATGTTGGTTGTCATCATTGCTAGGGCCAAGGAAGATGGTCAAATTTGTGGGGTTGTACCACACTTAATAGAGGATGGTTTATCTATCTTGCAATACGTAGATGACACTATTTTATTTCTAGACCATGATATTGCACAAGGTATGAATACGAAGTTATTGCTCTGCATACTTGAACAATTATAAGGTATAAAGATAAATTTTCACAAAAGTGAAATCTTCTATTTTTGTGCAAGCCAAGTTGTGTGAGACACGATATTCTCAATTATTTGGTTGCAAAATAGGTACATATCCCTTCCAATAATTGGGAATACCAACGCACTATAGGAAACTCAACAACAAGGATTGGAAAATAATTGAAGAAATGATTGAGAAGAGACTATGTAGCTGGAAAGAAAAACTATTATCCTTGGGTGGAAGATTAGTCCTGATTAATTCAGTCTTATCTAGTCTAAGCTTTTGCTTTCTTTCTTCTTTGAAATCCCAAGAGGCGTTCTAAAGAAAGTAGAGCATTTTAGATCAAAGTTTTTCTGGCAATATGATCAACATAAAAAAAAAGTATAGACTTGCCGTGTGGTCTATTATCTGCCAACCAAAAGAACAGGGAGGTTTGGATATACAGAACTTGGATTTACAGAATAAACATCGGTACAACAAATAATTGACAGAATGAGCATACGAAGACCTTGTTTGAATGTAGTCGGATTCACACTAATCCACGTATGCTAGGATTGATTGAAGTGGAACTTCAACTAAATTACACCTCAATCCACCCCAACACATGTGGATTGAGGTGAATCCAATAACATCAAACAAGGCCGAAGGTGTAAAAAGGCACGTAAAATTGTGGATAACTTTTTATACTACAAGCAATAATTTAAAGTTTCAAAGTGGATGAGGAAAAAACGAGGGATAAATGCTTTCCATTTTTCTATCAAACTGTAGCTTTTGTTTTTATTACGTACTAGTACTCCGTAGATAGAAAGCTGGAGTTGTGTTGGTACGTGCATCCACGACAGCAGGTAGCCAGGTGCCAGATCAGCAGTAGTAAACGTTGCATGTATGTACGGGCAACGGGCATAGCAGGTGAGGTGACAAGAATAGCAAAGCGAAGAGGGGTGTGTGCTGCGTGCATTCCAATTGGCGAGCGGTGGTGGGAGCCGAGGCGAGGAAGGGACGGACGGACGGACTGGACGGGAACGGGAATAATAAAAACGGAACGGAAACGGCAACAAGTAAGCTAGGCCAGGCATCCCACAGCAGAGGAGAAGAAGGGGAAGGAAGGGCGGCGAGGGAAGGCCTCCGCGTCGTGTCCCTTCCTCTTCCTCCTCCTCCTCCTCCTCCTCATCCCCTCCTCTCACCAGCACCCCAGCCAACAGCACAGCACTCCCCTCGCATTGTTCTTGATCCCATCCGGTACTACGATTCTCGCTCCCCCAAGTTCAAAGGTCGGAGAAGAAGGAAGAAAGGTAGTTATCGCCGCCTCTCTCGTTGCTTTTTTTTTTCTTAATTGACTTGGCAGGTAAAATTTTTAAATCGCACATGCCAACTGGTGAACTCCGTCGGATTTTATCCTTTTCTCCCAAGACTTTTGGGTTGTTCTCTACCCTCCTTGTTCGTGCTTGTTAAGAAATTGGTCGCCGCCGGCTTGGTCTCTCGATCCTCGATCTCGCCGGATAAGTAGACGGTAACCGTTCAGTCAGGTTCTTGAAGCGGTGATAGAGCATATTCGGTCTCAACGTACGTTTTCCTCTTTATTTCCTTGCCTTTCGTCTCAACGTACGTTTTCCTACTGATTGGTGTTAAAGAAAAACTCCGATTAAATTCATCGCATATTCGCATGGCAAATTCCGTCAGTCCATCTCTATCTTCTCGTTTTCTTCAGCGCCCGTACGCAAATGCCGTATCTTACAAATATTACTGCGAGACATTCTGAAATCTATCGATATTTTTTAGTGCGTGGACATGCAGACAGTTTTCTGTTTCAATTAATGTGTGAAGTGCAAATGTTTGGCGCGTTCTTGGTTCGATACATGAGTCATGTTAATGTATATGTGTTATGCAAGGTTAGGGAGCCGGCCATGGGATGCTTTTCATGCTGCTGCGTTGCCGATGACGACGACGTTGGCAGGAAGAAGAAGCATGACGATGCCTATGTTCCTATCCCTGCTCAAGGTTGCCACTTCTCTCTCTCTCTTCTTTTCATCACTTCTTGTCATGGTAACAATGATTAATTTGTGAATTTCTGTGATACAATCAAGGCACTGATTTTCACAAAATGTGGATAGCACTACCTGATCGAACAATGAAAAGGGGATGGTGTTCTGTCTGTCTTCCAACAATTTATTATGTTCGCAAAAAATTCTTTGGCATAAGAAATGCAACAACCTGTCTGACATTAGCTTACCCAGCTTTCTGCCTTTCTTAAAGAAAGGGGGGACATAATAAACATGCCACTCAACTGTACTCGGTCGTCCACCTAAATTTGTTACTACATTGTCATAAACATGTTTATCATTGCATTATTCGAAGAACTTTATTTTCCTTCCATATTTACAGTCGTCGTCTTCAGTTCATTGCATTATTTTGCTAAGAAAAGCTATTCTATAGAACCAGCATGCTAACAATTCTTCGTGAACATGAGTTTTTATGTATGATCTCTGTTTCATCTTTCCTGAATCCTTATTACCTCTTTGAGTGAATTTCTGTATCCTTATTCGATATAGTTTTTGACACAACTAAATATGATTTACTTCACTGAAAACCTGTCCTGGTGTGTCAAATAGTGGATCCAAAAGAGCCGGGTGAATTGATTGCTGAATGTTGTACTGAACTCTGCAATGTGATTGCCAACTATTTTGACTGTGGTGGTACTAAGGGTTTTGTTGTGTACCCTGTGGTACAAAATCCTGTTCCCCTGAACATACAAGATACTGTTTTAGTTATTTTCCAGGTTTGGTTCCATGGAAATATCTATATGAGTGGAGTTAAACAAACATTTATCATGCTTACTAGTACCACGAAAGGGGTTTCCTGAGCACATATCGTGATCTTCGTTTCTTTTTTCCCGTATGCAGTTGATAACTTTGGACCTAGCCGGCCCCCAGCCCCGACCCCTGTCGTCCCCACAGGCAGAGCTCAGCCAATTGCAGTACCGGCCATTCACCTGGAAGAGTTGAAGGAAATTACAAAGAACTTCAGCAGTGATGCACTCATTGGCGAGGGCTCATATGCCAGAGTCTATTTTGGTGTACTGAAAGATGGGACGAAATCTGCAGTGAAGAAGCTTGACTCCAGCAAACAGACTGATCAAGAATTCCTTGTGCAGGTTGTGCCACCTTTACTTCTCTCATATAATGTTTCCTCGTCCAGATGCTCCAGTTCTCACTCCCATTTCCTTTGCAGGTTTCAGCTGTCTCAAGATTGAAGCATGAGAATGTTGTCCAACTCGTTGGATACTGTGCCGAAGGGAGCACCCGCGTTCTTGCTTATGAGTATGCAACAAGGGGATCATTGCATGATATCCTCCATGGTAGGGAGCAAGTCTTCCATCTCCTTCCATAAGCTCAGTGTTTTTATCATTTCCATTGCTTGTGAAAACATTTATCTAGTTCCATAAGGTACCATTTGCAGTTGCTCCCATGCTAACTACTATGAACCTGTCGCTGATGCCTAATCCAATCAAGCCTGCTGAGTTTGGGCTGATGTGTGCCTGATCCATGTCCACAGGTAAAAAGGGTGTCAAGGGAGCTCAGCCAGGGCCAGTCCTGTCATGGATGCAGCGAGCGAGGATTGCCGTAAGTGCGGCTCGTGGGCTCGAGTTCCTCCACGAGAAGGCGGACCCTCGAGTGGTCCACCGTGACATCAAGTCCAGCAACATACTACTCTTTGACCATGACGTTGCGAAGATCGGGGACTTTGACATCTCAAACCAGGCCCCTGACATGGCTGCGCGCCTCCACTCTACTCGTGTTCTTGGCACCTTTGGCTACCATGCACCAGAGTATGCATCCCAAATGTGCTTTCATCTTTAGTTAGGATTTGGGAACACTCTCTTACCCTTTTTTCTTGGGGTTTTCAGATATGCCATGACTGGACAGCTTAGCACGAAGAGTGATGTTTACAGCTTTGGAGTTGTGCTGCTGGAGCTTTTAACCGGTCGCAAGCCAGTTGACCACACACTGCCCCGTGGCCAGCAGAGCCTTGTGACATGGGTATGGGCCTTTCTATTTACCTGGGAATTTTTTTAAAGTTTTTCACAAGGATGAACAAAGCAACTAAATTCTTGGTTACATATGAAGGCTACACCGAGGCTTAGTGAAGACAAGGTGAGGCAATGCGTGGATCCAAGGCTCGGAGATGAATACCCTCCAAAGGCTGTAGCCAAGGTAAATATTATTAATCTTATTTCCATGTAAACCTGAAAGTGGAATTTCACAACGTAACACTTAATCCTGCCCCGAAAGCACTGCAGAAGAGTACTTGCATTGAAAAACTCCGTTCCAAAAGTTGTTACAGTATGTGATCTGGATGGACAAAAGATAAACACAAATCTTGATGATATGATTCTTACCATGTTACCTACCCATGTTTTGTTTTCGTATGTACACCAGATGGCTGCTGTGGCCGCTCTGTGCGTGCAGTACGAGGGTGAGTTCCGTCCCAACATGAGCATTGTCGTCAAGGCCCTGAACCCCTTGCTGCACAGCCGGCCCAGCAACCGCCCTTCTGCCTCGTCGGCCTCCCCCGCTGCTGCAGCAGCAGAGCGATCTGGACTGTGATTCCTCATCACCAACGATGGCCATGGTCCTGTGTGTGACGTGACGACTTTGGGCTCAGGAAGAAGACCGTCTTGTGGAGCGTTGCGTTGCGTTGCTGCGTCATGACTGTTGAGTCTTGGCGCCGAGAAGAGCTTTGCACCATGCCGCTGTGTATGTGGCTTGTCCTGTACATTGTTTGTATGCGATGTCCCCTGCTTGTGTGCCCTGTTATCAACCTTTTCTAGAAAATGGCGTGCGATGGATCATGGATGGATGATACCTACTGTTTGATCTCTTTCGGAATGCAAAAATGCAGCACTTGGCTTCCTATGTGCAGATCCTCTTTGCTGCTCTGTTACTGCAAAATAGGTGTATCTCTCTTTTGGAATGCAAAAATGCAGCACTTGGCTTCCTATGTGCAGATCCTCTTTGCTGTTCTGTTACTGCAAACTAGGAGTATTATAACTATGATGCCAGCCGGTATATGTAACAGTGGAAGCAGCCGGTAAATTGGACTTCCAGTTGTAGTTTATGGAGGGAATGGCGAGTGTATAACAGAAAAACATGCAAACAAGGGCAGGACAGGAGCAGCCACTGGACTCGATGTCCTATTAGCGTCATCCAGGAAGAACCAAAACTGAATTCCATTTCAATTATTAGCTAGCGTATCGATCTGCAACACAACACAAAATGTTCTGTCAGACAGCCAGGCCCACGGGACGGGCACAACACAATGCAGGCTTGTGTCCCTAACATGGATCTGGTGGTTCCTAGGGGGCGCATGTCTTTTTTTTTTCTCGATGGGGGGTTTAGCCTGTTTTTTATTAAGAGGAAAGGAGTTCTTTTTGAAAAAATTACAAAGACGATCTATGACGGTGGCGAGGGGCCATCAAAAGCGAAACACCAGGCCCTAGCTACTGAAGTTAAGCATGTCTATTACATATGATCCGAAATTTGCGACCAGACGCGCTTAGTGAAGCTTTCGTCGTTCTAAGCGTCGCGAACGCCCCTAGCGGCCCGCTGTTTCCTCATTGGAAAAAGCACCTCCATTGCCTGAAACACATAACCATCACAAAGATCGAATAACCCTCCAAATGTTGAGACGAATAAGAAGAGGTGGCCTCGCCACCTAGGGAAGCTGCATATCTATGGTTCAGCATCAGCTTGGTCACCGGAGTCATCAGCTTGGTCACCGGCGGCGTCAGGAGATGATTCAGATGGTGGTGCCATGTCCTCCAGCATGCTCAGCAACTCGGGGTCGGGGGAAGCCTGCTCCCTGTCTGGCTGGCTCCTGATCACCATCTGGGACAGCAAAGATGCAATTTCGTCGGAATCAGATTCATCAGAGGCGCTCTTGCTGTCGCCGGCCTCCCTGGTAGCAACAACGGGTGGATGGAGGTGAGGTTGAGCGGTTTGATTTGATTTTGGAACGAGGCGGTGGCTGCTGCAGACTCTAAATTAGCTTGGTGGCCGAATGGAAGCACGGACGGTTCGAGCGTGCACCCGATGGGGCATCATGCCACGCGTCGAGCCGTTGGGTGGTGTCGCAAGACATACGGACTGCTACACCGCCGTTTTTTTTTTGTGGCGGACGCACATCCATGTGAGTGACGGATGGAGAGAGGGGAAGACAGAGATGACAGTATTAACAAAATTTCAGCAGGGGCTGCGACTCTTGTTTCGTAAAAAAAAACCGAAATTCTCTCTAAGGGCGTCCGTCCAGGCATATCCATCCGGATGATCCGTTCCTGGGTCTACGGACTCAACAGGTCTGCTTTGCCCCACCGTAAGTGTTTCACGGTTTCTCGAAAAGGCTGCGACATCTTCTTTTCCCACCAACGCATGCGACCGCCACTGGCGCATCACCACGCCACTTGCCCGCAACTTGCCTTTTCCGGCCGCCATGTCCTTCTCCAACGTGGATGCCCGCACCTAGCCCCCATCCCGCGCTCCTCTGTGCCCCGCATCGCGCCCCTATCCACCTCGCACCGTCGGGCCATGGCGTGCATCGTGGCTTGCCGAAGACAGAGTAGCAAGAAGGGGGGCATGCGCCTACGCCTGGGTGTGCACTGGGCAACTCTCGACATCCCCCTGACCCGAGTTTACTGGCTACAGTGGTTCCCTACTAGGTAGGTCGTGGTCATCGGTGACGTTGTGTTTCAAGTGTTTCAAACGTTTCAGACTTGTGTTTCAAGTATTTCATCTGGATGTTGCAAAAGTAAATCTGGGATGTTACATTTGTTGCAATGATAATATAGCATGTTGCAAGCCTATGTTTTAACTGTTTTAGGTGTTTTCAGACGTATGTTTCAAGTGTTACATCTGGATGTTGCATATGTTGCTATGGCTCTACCCGCATGATTCAAGCGTGTGTTTTATATGTTTCATACTTATGTTGCAAGTGTTTCATCTAGATATTGCAAAAGTAGATCTGGATGTTGCATATGTTGCTATGCCTATATACGCATGTTGTAAACGCATATTCAAGTGTTTCATCTGTTCCGAACATATGTTGTAAATATTTCATATGTTTCAAAAGTAGATCGGGGTGTTGCACGGCGTCGGTACCTGGCGGACAGCGGCTTGCCACAGCCTCATGTTGCTGCTGCTGGGGCGCAGCCGTGGGTCAACCCACATGGGTTCCCTATGTGGGCGCGGAGTGGGCGTAGGGGCGCAGTCCTACGACGGACTCGGGCGCTGGTGCTGGGCGGGATGCGAATGCAGAGCCGTAGTGCGGGATGCGAACACGGGGCATGGGATGGGACGCGGGCGGGAGAGCTGCGTCTGGACGTCCGAGCGCTAGCCCTTCCGTAAAAAAAAGACATAGATGACATGCGGGCCCCATGGATGACACGCCAGGCTGACACTAGGAAATGGGCCAACTCAACATATGCAAAAAGGAGGACGGCCATCAAGGCTGGGCTAGAAACAGCTCCGTACCCGATAGGAGACATGAGTTGAGAAATGAAAAAGAGATAGGCCGAGATTCAGCCCAAGCTGAGTTTAGGGAATTTTGAAGCTTTGTGGGGTTATTCAAAATAGAATTTTAAACCTTGTTTGAGGACTTTCAAAATTTCGTTTCCACAAATATGCAAGGGGTATGAATACGGAAAGGTTTATACCCTATGTGATGACTAATTTATTCTATGAAATATTACTTTTCTCCTGACAATTAGGTCTTAGAGCTAATTAAATCTAGAAAAGTTACGTTAGTAACAAGTGGCTCAATTTCCCTCGTTGAGGCATGATTGAACTAAAGGCATCTAGTATTGCACTGGACTACCTCTTTGGTTATTTTTTTTCCTTTTATGATTGTTCTGGGTAAATTGACCATATGTTATTGGCTCAAAAGGGAGGGAGGCTTTCAATTGAAACATTATCATTACAAATATTACGGGGATTCCGCCAGTATTCATGATGCTACGCCTGTACACAATGTTAAAAACTTACAGCAGCAATTGTCAAGATCACCGGTAAGTACACATTGATAAGTAAAAAACCAATACCTTCTCTACAAATAAATCATAAATCGTTACAACAACAAAAAAAAAGAAAAGTAGATCTTCTTTCTTCAGCTCGTGTATTCAAGCTTCAGAGCTTTCAGTTACCAATTCGTCAGCAATGTAAAATGGAAGTAGTCTGGACCATGCAATGTACCGAAGACTGTAATAGGTGAAATGCTGGTGTGCTCATTTGGACGAGGATGCTCTGCTCCTGCTAGGTTTCGAATCTGGATTGTCGCTCTTCTCTGTGTCGGAGTTGTTGTCCCTTTGCGAATCCATTTCTGTGCTCCCTCCACGGTGGTGCTTAGATCTTCTGTCCTGCTTGGGAGAATTTACATTTTCAGTATGACAGTTGAAGTAAGTATAATGGAAACCAGCAGTATATGAACTATGAACTAAACAAGGATTTCCATTTTATTTATTTATTGAGATCTCTTATTTATTTATTTGTTTGTTTTTGCTAGGACATACCCCTCGAGGAATTGGATCATCTGATTCCAGCATCCGGACAACTTGACCCATCTTCGGTCTCTTCTCTGAATCTGGATCCACACACCTCAGAGCTGTCAAAAGTGCACGCTTTAGAGCTCTCGTCGAAGGTCGTGTTTCTATGGTGGGATCCACTACTTCTTCTGACCGCCTGCTGGCAACCATCATTTTTAGCCAGTCAACTAGATTCACCTGCAAATGGCAAAAATATGTTCAAGTGGAAGATAGCATTTCCTATTTTCATGAAAGAATGCATCATGGAGGTGAAATAGACATGGCCATTGTTAAGTTCTCACTGAAATTGTGGACAACACTTTAGCGTTTGTGCTATTTACGCATATACTATTATGACCTCTAAACGACACAGTAATATATTCATTAAAGAATGGTTACTGATAGCAATATATGGAAACATTACTACTTTAGGCTGGTTGTATCAAGAAAATAGTTGATATAAATTGGCCCTTGAGATTTGTATTAGCTACGATGATCTGGAAGGCTGACACAACTAATAACACTGCCAGTAGCTTTTTCCAATTCTAGGATAGCCAGCCACTTCATCTGAATAAATTAATATGCCAATTATGTAAAACAGTGGCAAAGCTATCAGTTCGAACAAGCAATATGGATGGACACAATGCATATTTATACATGACCAACCACAAAGTGTTGTTAGAAAATTCTTAAAGGAACACGCCAACAACCATTTCAACAGTAAGCTCTCATTTGCCTTTTATGTCTTTTTTCTAAAAAAAATGCCTTTTATGTCAAGCATCATGCACATACTTTAGTAAGCAAAAAAGGAGAGCAGGTTGATCAGAAGGTTCACATGAAGGAAACAGCAAATACTGAATCCAGTCAACACTACATTCTGTCATGAACGTTCTCTCATGAATTATGAGAAGGAATGAAGGATCCACAGGCAGCCACAAAATGAACTATGTACTGGATGTATAGAGCAATTTCTTAGCCAACACAAAGCATTCCAGTGCCAACAGAAACAGAACAGAACTTTAGAGTATCACTCAATTTGGTGAGATGTCTCCTAATGCTTCAAACCTAATCATATCTAACTACACAAGCAAGGTCTAACATATAGGTTAGCACTAAAGCAAAGAATATTGACCAATTTATCAATACCTCATTTGGTGGGCGGCCATAGTCAACAGGATCCCTTCCGGTAATTGCTTCTAGGAGAACAACTCCAAAGCTGTAAATGTCACTCTTTTCGTTCAAGAGTCCAGTGTTTGCATACTCTGGCGCCACATACCTACAGTGAGTCAATTCACAGCATCATAACCTTGTACTAACATAATTTCATGGAAACCTTGTTCACGAATAGTGGAACATACCCAAAGGTACCCATAACCCTAGTGGTGACATGACTCTTTCCAGCACCAAGAAGCTTGGCTAGACCAAAATCTGATACCTTGGACTCGAACTCATCATCAATCAAAATATTGCTGGATTTGATATCACGGTGCACAACTTTGGGTTCAATCGCCTCATGCAAGTAAGCAAGCCTGCGGACAAATATTAAAAAATTCTTGTTTTCATTTCAATCATTCACACATGACAAAACCGAAAGGAGAAAACATATTATGCAAGTTTAGCAACAATTAAGGCAATGCAAATAGTAATTAGAAGTTTTTAGCTGAATCTCAGTTACGCTTAATCATTTTGAATTGAGGGGTGTTATGATATAGTTTAATTCCTATAACAGAATTATCCCCGTGTAGAAAGATAATGAGCTTTAAAGAACTTTTACAGCGTTAATATCCTAAGGTGGTCTGAGAAAATAATGCAAGAGACAATGGTAACAAAAGGTTAAAGTGTATTTTGCACTAACGCTTTAGCAGTCCCAAGAAGAATCTTTATGCGGGCCTCCCATGTAAGGGAGCCATGTTGACTCATAGCTCCATGAATCCATTGCTCTAGGTTTCCATTGTTCACATACTCATAGACAAGCATCCTGAAAATTGCATTTCAAGTTAAAAATGGTGTCAGAAAATGCCATGCTTATTGCAGCTGTAATAGGAATTACCTTTGGGTACCCTCCACGCAATAACCAAGAAGCCGGACCAAGTTCTTGTGTCGAACATGACCAATAGCCTCAACTTCTACTCTGAATTCCTTCTCAGCTTGACCTCTATAGATTCACAAAACATCAATTGGAGGAACTAAACGCACTATTGGTGTACGATGATGGCTAAGGAAGACAAGATGTGGGGAGAACAAACAGGAAAAAAACAAACTGAGATTAGGTAAGGAAGGCTTACAGGTTATTGAGAAGCTTTTTGACAGCAACAGGAGAGCCATTGATCAGCTGGCCACGATAAACTACACCATATCCACCCTCACCGATAATGTTGTCCTTTGAAAAGCGATTAGTAGCAAGCTCCAGATCCCTCAGCGTGAACCAGTGACCCCAACCAAGGTATGAAAACTCGGGCAAGCCAACCAGAGGTGAAGGAGCAGTTATGGCATTAGCTGAAGCCTGCCGAAACATTCCAGAGCCGCCTTCCTCAGCTGACTGGAATCCCGCATCCTTGTCCATGTAGCGAAATGACCCCGAATGGCTCTCATCACCACGCCTCGATTTGCTAACACCCAAATGGGCCATGACCTTGTCCGAATCCCGGTCGCTGGACTTGTCCTGGATCGTCAGGAGGACGCCATCATGCGCCACAAAGTCGCTTGCCGGCACTTGCTCCACCCTCACCTCCTTGATTTCCTTGGAAATTGCAGGGATTTGGGTGATCGGGATATTTGCGGATGCACGCCGCCTTACCCTCTTCTTGCTCCTGATCGTGAGCCACACGGTGACAAACAAGACGAGCACCATGAAAGCCCCCAAGGCAATGCATATGACCTCCCATATTTTGAGATGCAAGGGGCCTGTAGGCGTGGAGAGATGATCCTTCAGAGTAGGGGAGGGCATCGGTGACGACATGGCGGGATGCCAGCTTCTTGCTCCTACAGGCCAAAGGGAAAGAAAAAAAAAACAGACGAACGAGTTAGCTGCCCATGTAGACCAAGAAATGACATCACACAATGCAGGAAATATCAACTGCACGCAGCAAAATGCAAATGCATGAATCTGGATCCACGGAACATGCACATAGGAAGGACAGCTACCTGGACTAAATGGGAGCAGTTAAGGCGGGCAGTACACGGGAGTACATTATCTTGGGCTGGAAGGGAAGCAAGGGAAGGTGAACTCCCAGCTGTGCTCCAATCCAGTCCGATGCGTGTACAGGGGGTAATAAATTCCAGCGATGGCGATCGCGGTACGGGTACCGGTACACGCAAGGATCAACAGCTAGCACATTTTAGTTTCCATCCATCGTGTTTGCGGCTGTGGGAAATAAGCCATCAAGAATTATTTTGTGTGTGTGTGTGTGTGTGTGTTTTTCAAAATAACAAGATGCACTAGCAACCTCAATTTGGTCCCAAGAGGGGGGCCGAATGG
Organism: Saccharum spontaneum; assembly: GCA_022457205.1. Classification (NCBI taxonomy): domain Eukaryota; kingdom Viridiplantae; phylum Streptophyta; class Magnoliopsida; order Poales; family Poaceae; genus Saccharum; species Saccharum spontaneum. The sequence continues at coordinate 26,330,970 of CM039589.1, read as the reverse complement.
CATGATCCTGAACGCTGTGGAACAAGCACAAGAAGCTAATCACACCAGTCCGCGCTACAGGTAAATCCACAGCAAACTGAATGGGCAGAGAGAGAGAGGAAGGGAACCGGGGACATTTGGATCTGACTGGGAACAAGAACAGCTCACAGAGGCAGAGGGAATAAGAATAACCCACCAAGATTCCAACAAAGGAAGGCCAACTCACTCACCGGCAGAACGACGAAGCAGCCGACACCCTAGCGGCCGGATCTCCGCTCCACCGGACCGCGAGAGGCCGGAGGATCCAGCGGAGAGAGATAGAGACGGAGCTCCTGGCGGGCGGCGGCCTCCTGCCTGCGCGTGCGCTGTGCGGACGGAGGAGGGAGAAAAGGAAAGGGAGGGGCGAGGGAGATATGCAAAGCTTCTTGTGCTTGGTGGACGACGGAGCGGTAGGTGAGTGGTATCTGTGGAGTATTTTCCGCGCTCGCTCGCTACCCTTTTTCCTCCAAAGAAATCGCAAATGGCGACGGCACAAAACGCAGAGGAGAGGAGGGCGAGGGAGGTTGAGCAGAACAGAAGCAGCAGCTGTTGGTGACTGCTTGTTTTTGCAGCGAGCGGCGCGGCGCTTGTGTGAATAAAAAAAATGCTAAAAAGGTGGTGGATTAGTGGGGGGTTAGGGGAAGGGGTTAAAACGGGCAGGTGGCGGATTAGCGACCGTTCATGTGACGTGGAGTTTCGGGGTCGGTGAGCGGGTCCCACCGGACAGCGAAATACATGTGGCACGGAGACTGAATCGCACCTGAGCTGCAGTGACATGGCATGTGATGGCAGTGAGTGTCTTTTCAGTTGCTGCTGTCAACGGCAAATTTGCACGATGATAATAACACCAGGGAGAACATTATTTTCATCAACAGCTGCATATCCTAGATCTTGCCCAGTGGCGGATGCAGAATGAGAATCATGAGAGGCTAAAACAATAGAGATGTTGATTTGCATGAAGATTTAACGATGATTTAATGTTTTTACTACAGTAATTTAGTAGTAAATCAAGCCATTAGGGGGACTGGAGCCCCCCCAGCCCTCCCTTAAGATCCGCCACTGATCTTGCCCGAAGGGTCTACATCTCCACCGTGAGTATATGACTTATGTATATTGCTCTCAAAGCAGTAACCACGGCCTTTTCCGTATCACAACAGTTGCAACCTACTGGTAGGTGTTTTGGTTCATTTGGAGGAGCGGGAATGTTAATCCAAATATTTCATCTATTTTTTTAGACATATGTTGCAAGTGTGTTTATTTGGATGTTGCATACGGAGTATGTTTCACACATATCTTGCAAGTGTATTTTTCTCGATGTTATATATGTTTTGCAAAAAAAAATTACAATGTTTCATACGCATGTTTTAAATGTTTCATCTGTCTTCAGACGATGTTGCAAATGTTTCATCTTGATGTTTCAAAAGTAGATCGGGTGTTGCTGTTGGGAACCCACCTGCCCGCCTGCTGCAGCTACAGGGGCACCGACGACCGAGTGCAGGCGTCCAGACATGGGGAGCGGAGGGGGCACAAGTGGTCCCTACGTGGGGGCGGGTGGCGCGCGAAACGGAGTGCAGGCGCGGGCGTCCAGATGTCCGGACGCTAGCACTGTCGTTTTAAGTTAGGGATTGTTTGTACCATGTCATAGCAATAATAAACAATGAATAATGACCGCTTGTTGAAGTTTTTGTAAACATCCAAGAAGTAAAATAAATAAATAAATAAAATCTTTCTATTGTCCTAAACTAAGGACCGAAAGGAAGAGGGCTCACTTTTTTCGGCTTTTCGTAACAAAACATGTTGAAAATGAAAACGCACACCGTACCCAACATCCTAGCCAGATCCATCGATCTATCTATCGTCTCCCAAAGCCCAAAGGAGTTGAAACGAAATAAAGACAAGAACAGCTCCAGCTTTCTTTAAGGATGACGACCGTTTCCACTTTGTTAGATGTTGCTTGGCCCAGTGGTGAAAAGGACAAACTTTCGTGCCAGTCAAAGAAGGCACTATGCCTGCCGGGGTCTTGCCTCCAGCCAACCAAATCATGGCAGATAGCAAGCAAGCAAGCATGCCTTGCAGCTTACTAATAATCTGCAGGTGACTGGTCATCATCCACAGTGATCTTCTCACCTCATTTGTTGTGTAAAACATGTGTTGCCTTTGCCTCCTCACTACTCAGGGTCAGAGAGGTAGTAGAAGCCTTGTGCAAAACGAGATAGATATAGATAGATAGATGCTTGAGAGAATCCATCTGCCAACATCACGGTGGTGGCGCGTTTGATCGGCCCGAACTAACTGCGCACTATCAGGTTGGTTAGCCTGTCTGTTTGCTGAAAGGGCTGGGCTGGGATATGATATGGTGCTAGTATCATCATATCTGGTCCAGAAGAGACTAGGCACCACCAAAAGAAGAAAACTCTTTAAATTAATATAAATGTGCTTAATGAATCGTAGCTTTGGCGGTCTTCGTTCCTAAGACTCATCCCACCATTGGCTTTTCAATTGTTCAAGCTAACCAATTCTAGACTGTTTATTGTCAACTTTTTGTTTGGATTTTTAGGTATAGGCAGCTGGAGGTTAAATTAAATTCGTACATTCTTTCTTTTTGTCCTTCTAATTACTACTGCACAAATCATTTTTTGCAGCACATCAACGGTCAAAATTGATCTATAGAGGTTGTGTTTGCAATCGTTGCTATCTAAATGATCTCTAAAAATTGAGTGTTTTAGCAACTACATCTAAAAATTGATTTATAGAGACAGTTGGTAAGGTCATTCGTCCCTATAAATTAATTTCTACAGATAGTTGGGAACCTCAAGAAATCGATTATATTTCTAGGACCAGTTAATAATGTGATCCTTCCCTAAAAACCAAATAAAAAATAAAATAAAACTGTAATAATTTAGAAAAAAATACAAGCACCCATGTCTAAATGTAGTACTTTGAATCTAATTGGATATATTAAGATATGCTCTGTTCACATGTAAAATGTAACGATTTTTCTATGGTTTGAAAGAAAAAACAAGGCATGCATAATATCAAACAAGACCAGAATCCATCCGTCAAGGTGGGACTTAAATTGTTAAGGGTTTCTCTGGCATAGTTTTACCGGTTCTGGCTCTAGTTTCTTGCTACAATACGTCGAGGATCCGAAGCCGGTGAAGTAAAAAAGATTTACTAGCTTCTAGCTTACTTTGAAAAGAGAGAAAAAAATTGCTCGGCTCAATGTCGTAGTGTAGCTACAGTGCAGAAGAGCCAATGTTGAGTCGTCCAAAACTCCACTAAAAAGGACATAATCAGAGCATCTCCAAGAGTCTTTCTTAAACTCACTCTCTAAATTATCATTTAGAGAGTCATGAATAAAAATCGCTCTCTATATCTTTCTGCACCCTGATACCTTATCTATACCTTGTCCTTACTCTAGAGAGTTTCGATCTTTAGCTAGCGAGAAATCCGGCATAAAGGATGATAATATTTGAAAATCTAATTAAAGGAGTTATTGGAGTGAATTTTTTCCATCAAAATCTCTATTTCTATCGATTAGGAAGGATATAAAGAGTCTCTTGTACTTGGTCTTATGTAGCTAAGAAATATATATATATATATATATAATTAATATAAAGCCAAGTAAAGAAAAAGATCCCGGTAGAGATGATGTCTACGTGGTAAGCGCACTGTCATACGTTTTTTCAATATTACTGTCAGTCATATATATGCATGTCCAAGAGTCCATTATTATATGTAGATGGATGCATGAGATGTGACGATTGACGAGGCAACCCCGCAGCTAGCAATCCCAACTTGCGCGAGCACGATGTGATGACTTGCATAGTTGCCTTGCTGCTAGTGCTAGCTCGGTAGCGACAGATCGTGCGGACGTCGGAGGTGCAGTGCAGCAACGACGGAAAGGGCCCGGCCCAAGGTGTGGGGCACGGTAACAACGACTGGACGCGGAAAGCCACGTCGCAGCCGCGCGCGCCGGCCGGCGGCTCGCAGCTGCCATGGCCCATGATGGCCCATGGCCCGCGCGCGGAGGATGGGGAGGTGGCACCGGAACAACGAAAGCTACGTGCCTGCCTGTTTCGGAGGTGGCACCGGAACAACGAAAGCTACGTGCCTGCCTGTTTGGTCACAGGGTTAAAGTTTAACGAACACACTAGTACTTTCGTCTTATTTAATAAAAAAATTTTAATTTTAGATTAATTAGGCTTAATAGATTCGTCTCGTAAATTATTCCTAATCTGTGCCGACATGCATGTAATTAGTCTGTATTTAGTACTTCATGCATTTGCCGCAATATTGATGTGATGGAAATTAAACTAAATGATTCAGAAACCAAACAAAACTTTACTTTGTCGTCTTCAGTCCTCTCTGCTTAAATTGAATGCCAATACACACTAAGGGCTGGTTCGGTTCTCGACAAAATCATCTTCAGGAGGTTACGTAATTTAGGGTTCATTTAGTTCGTGGATGAAAAGTTTTTGTTGTCACATTAGATGTTTCATACGAGGTCGGAAGGGGTGTTTGGATACTAATAAAAAAACTAATTACATAACTCGCCTAGAAACCACGAGACGAATTTATAAAGCATAATTAATCCGTCATTAGCACATGTGTGTACTGTAGCAACATGTGTGTTACTGTAGCAATTATGGCTAATCATAAACTAATTAGGCTTAAAAGATTCGTCTCACGGTTTCCATACAAACTGTGCAATTAGTTTTTTTTATCTACATTTAATACTCTATGCATATGTCCAAACATTTAATGTGACGGGATAAAAAAAATTATGTGAAAACTAAACAGGGTCTTATATATGCTTCAGCAAACCGAAATGATTCAAGGGCTCATACCCCGCCAACGGAATGAGCCCTAATAAATATTTGTTTAAGGGTGTGTTTAGATACTTCAAACTTTCAAAAATTTTACAAGATTTTCCGTCACATCGAATCTTTGAACACATGTATAAAATATTAAATATAGATAAAAAGAATAACTAATTACACAGTTTGGTTATAAATCACGAGACGAATCTTTCGAACCTAATTAGTTCATGATTAGACAATAATTGCCAAATACAAACGAAAGAATTAATACGCTTCCAAAAATTTTACAGCACCAATTAAACACAGCCTTCGTACCAGAATTCAGAAACCGCCGCTGGCTGCGGAGGTGGGACTGCGCGCGCCGCTTGCATTGCAGTGGTGGGGTCATGGAGAGTTGTCCGGCGACCGGCCCGGCCGAAATCGATGCCGTAGGTGAATACGTACGTGCACATATATACAGACAGTGCTGATGCTCCCTGTCCCTGTATGTATGGCTGTACATGGTTGTTGAGCGCATAGTCGCACGCATCTACCTGACCTGTTGCAAAGAGAGTAATCAACTTTGCTACGATATTTTTGGAACAAATCAGTACATCAGTGTCCTTTAATTTTGCCAACGCACAAGAGACTGAGTGAGGAACATCTCCCTTAAGTAACCGTGGATGTGGACTTGTCAAATTATACACAATACAACAATACAGATAGCCCTGATCATTAAATTAATTGATTTGTGTTCCAAATTTTCAGAAAATCAGTGTCACTATATATTATAAAAGTTTTTTTCGAAGAGCCGACGACAAGAGCATACCGGACATATATTAATAGGGAAGAAGCATCTTACAATAAAAAAGAAAAACATACAAATATATATTATTATTACCCAATAATCTCAAATTGTCTTCAAACTCTAGTTGTGGGCCCCCAGCCAGCTAAAACTGTGCATGACCGACAGCGTATAAACGAATAGCATTGCTAATCTTTTCATGCAACTTTTCCTATAGTGTGCGCTACATCAGTACGTGGTGCTATACTCATGAAAAATTGCATGCGGTACGGTGCTCGCTTGAGAGCTACAATTTCCTAAGTTTGTTGGAACAAGGTGCAAAAAGCATGAGGCAACTTGCAACTGATATATGCATGCACATACGCCAGTGCTCGATCAGTGGACGTAACGTCAGACGTCACAGATATTGGCATTGCAGGCGGCAGGGAGGGAGTATAGCAGTTGTTGATGGTTCAAGTGTAGGTTTCAAGGCACGCGGCCGGAAAGAGCAAATTAAAGGCCCAAGCAAAGGAAGAAACAAGGTGTTGTACACGTACAGACACACATACATGCAGCAGGAGGTTGTTGCAGCGTGGTTTTCGCCATCCTGCTGGCATGCACGCTTTCGGTAGGATCGTACGTGAGTGCAACATATATAGGTGATGATCACGCTCGGCGTACGTGGACAGCGGCTTTGCGGTTGTCGTCGTGGAGTCAAGCGTACGTGTAAATCAACTTGATTCCTACGTCGCAAGTCCCATCCCATAAACGGACAACTCGTGTGCATTACTGCACCTATACGCGCGCGCGTGTGTGCTGCTTTTAGTTTTGCTGTATGTAAGTAAGTATAAATTTCTTTAAATTTAATTAAGTTTATTTATAGAAAAATACATAAACATATGCAACGTCAATGAATTTAAATGTACCATGAAACTTGGCTAGTGCATTATCTGTATTAGAATATTTGTATAGACTTAGTCACAATTTGAAGAGTTTAACTTAGCTCAAAACTTAAGCACCTTATCGAAGGCAGTGAAGTGACCTTGAAGACCAACTTCCCGTGTTGACGCCAAATTGGATCACACATTAACAAGAGATAGCACGTCCGAGGTCAAACACGACCTATATTGCACGCTGCAAGCAACATCAAAATCAGTGAGACCGATCATGGGATCGGTTAAGCCGATTCAAAGCTCGTTGAAAGTCCTATGTTTGGTGTTGGTAATTAGTGACAATGCCTAAGTACTAATCCTATGCCTAAGTTGTATGTAGCATATGAGGATTAGTACATTCCAAGGTTGGTGGCAAGATGGACATGGTGATCATGATGGCCACACTTGGATTTGGACGCGACCCTACGTGATCAAGGCAAAGGTATATGCTTAAGGGTTGTGTTTTAGTAACCAAGACACCTAGTGGGTGTGGTTACGTTATAGGATAGATAGCCGTACTATAAAGAGGGGAATGACGCGGCTAATGAACTCCTAAGTGCCTCTAGGTGTGCATTTCATGATCATATGCATTTGGATAGAACTAATAACGCCTCGAAAAATGATTGTGAAAATGCTAACACACATGCACATGACATGATCACTTGGTGGTGTTAGCACGTTTGCGACGGCGTTGGAGTTTAAGTGGTAGAGAGGGTTTGGTTCCTCTCTCCCTCCCGCCGAGCGTGCGAGCGCGGGATTCAGGCGATTTCGGGGAAATGAAATGCCTATTTTCTACTACGCCGGAAGTCGGAAATCAAACGGAAGCGAACGGAGGTCACAGTGGTGACCGGACGCAGCACCGGACGCTGCACCGGACGCTGCACCGGACGCGGTCACTGTGCGACCGGCGCGTCCGGTCAGTATCCAGTGAATGCGCGGTTTTTCGGTTGTTTCTTCGGACGCGAGGCGCGTCCGGTCACAGGCCACCGGACGCGTCCGGTGGTCCAGGGAGCTTACTGGACTCCCACCGGACGCGGTCACTGTGGCGACCGGTCGGTTCACCAGCGCGTCCGGTGGTTGGTTCGTTTTGCGCGACTCGGTGTTGACCGGCGCGTCCGGTGAGTCACGGGACCGGCGCGTCCGGTGGTGACCAGCGCGTCCGGTCGTTACGACCGGCGCGTCCGGTCGGTTGTTTGAAAATTAGCCGTTGCGGCACCGGCGCGTCCGGTCAGTTGGACCAGCGCGTCCGGTGCAGCACGTGTTCAGCTGTAACTCGTTCCTAACGGCTATATTCGAAGGGGTACGTCTATAAATACTCGTTGGCCGGCTCAAGGCTCTCTCTCTTGCACATTTGACATACTTGTGAGCACTTTGAGCCAAGCAACTCCCCTCCCACTCATCTCTCTTGCTTGTTTGCATATTCGAAGTGAGATTGAGTGATCCAAGTGCATTTGCATTGTGAGATAGCATCTAGTTGGCACTTGGTGGTTGATTTGCTGCGGGATTCTTGTTTCTCTTGGTGGTTGCCGCCACCTAGACGGCTTGGAGCAGCTTGGAGGCGTTGGCAAGAGTTGGTGATTGTTCTTGGCCACCTCCGGTGATTGTGAGGGGTTTGTGCCTACCTCGGCGGAGCGCCAAAGGCAACATTAGTGGATTGCTCGTGTCATTTGCAACCTTTTGCCATTTGGTAGGTTCTTGTGGCGCCTTTTGAGAGGCTCGGTGTGAGACCGATTAGCCACCGAACCACGTGGTGAAAAGGGACACAACGGGGACTAGCGTGCCGGCAAGCACGTGAACCTCGGGATAAATCTTCGTGTCATCACTTTCATATTGTGATTGATTGATCCCGGTGTTCGGTTGTCTTGGTATTCATTGTTAATCTTATTGGTTGGCTCAATACTTCGCCCCTCGGTGATACCCTCCTAACTCTCACTTGTATTACTTTCTTAGTTATCTTTGCTAGCTAGTTTGCTTTGGTAGAGTAGCTCTTTTTGTGTAGCTTGCTAGTTGTAGTTGTAGTTACCTTCTCCGTTTAACTTGTGCGGTTGAGTGCCAATATACTAGAATTGTGAATTGGATAGGTGGCTTGCAAACACCCCGTAGGCTAAGCAAAACTCGCATCTTGCTATTTGTTATATTGATAAACTTGTTTAGCTTGTCTTTGTAGAAAGTTTTTAAAAGGCTATTCACCCCCCCTCTAGCCATCTAGACCTTTCAAGTGGTATCGGAGCCGTGGTCACCGTTTGCAAGGCTTAACAACCTCGGTGCAAGATGGCTCAAGTTATGTTCAACCATGTTAATGGCAAGCCTCCATTCTTTGATGGTGTCTCTTCCTTTGATCATTGGAAAAGGAAGATGAAGCAATATCTAGGCAATATACATGAGAAGGTTTGGGATGTGACCAATGAAGGATACATTATTCTTGATGAAGAAAATCTCACTCCAAATGACCGCATCAACAAACAATGCAACACGGCGGCACTCGACACAATCTACCGTGCCATTGATGACAAAGTATTTGAGCAAATCAAAGATCTTGAAAAGGCAAATGAGCTTTGGATAAGGCTTGAAGAAACTTATGAAGGCACTTCAACGGTAAAAAGTGCCAAGCTATATATGCTCAAGGACAAGTTCTCCACTTTCAAGATGAAGGATGATGAATCCATCCCGGAGATGTTCTATAGGCTCCAAGTCATTGTCAATGATCTCAAGGGGCTTGGAGAGAAGGTTGAGGACAAGGACTTCTCACACAAATTCTTGATGTGCTTACCCAAGAAGTTTGCCACCTTGAGAAGAATGATCTTTAGAGAGGGATTGGACAAGGTCAAACCAACCAATGTGCTTGGAGATATAATGACCGATGCCCAATACAATGATGATGAAGATGAAGATGAGAAGAAGGAGACCAAGGTCAAGCAAGAGAAGCCCATTGCATTCAAGGCTTCATCTTCTAAGGGCAAGAGCAAGGTGGAGAGTGATGATGATGATCCATTCGATGATGAGACCATGGCCCTCCTAGTGCACAAGATGGGGAGGTTCATGAAGAAGAAAGGATATGGTGCAAGGAAGAGAAGGGACTTCATGAAGGCAAAGGAGGTGCTTTGCTACAATTGCAATAGCCCCGATCACATAGTGGCAAAGTGTCCCTATGAAGATAAAAGATATCATGATAGGGAGTTGAAGTTGAAGAAGAACAAGAAGGACAATAAGGAGAAGAAAGATAAGAAGAGCTTCACTATCAACAAGAAGAAGAAGGGTGGTGGTTATGTGGTCACTTGGGATAGTGACAACTCCGATAGTGATGATGATAGCTCTAGTGATGATGAGAGGACCACTCGGCGAGCCATGGCAAGCATCGCCCTCTCCAACAAGCCATCCATCTTCGACACTACATCGACATGCCTTATGGCCAAGCCTACCAAGGTAAAATATGATGATGGTGATGATGATTCTTGTGCTAGTGATGGTTGTAGGAGTGATGATGAGGAGGATGAGGACTACTCCAAGGATGATCTATTGGGCATAATAGATCAGATGAGCAAAGGCTACAAGAGGACCACCAAGAAATACAAAATCTTGGAACAAGAGCTCATTGCCAAGAGCAATGAAAATAATGCCTTGATGGAGGAGCTTGTTGCTCTCAAAAAGAGTAAGGAGTGCAAAGGAATTGAACAAGAGCTCAAAGCTCTTAGGAAATCCTTTGATGAGCTAGAGGCCTCTCGTGAGTGTCTAAAGGAAGACCACGAGGACCTTGAAGTTGCTCACACTAGGCTTAAGGAAGCCCACTCCTCTCTACTTGAGCTCATCAAGGAGAAGGACCTCAAGTTGGAGAAGCTCATGAAGGAAGCTAAGGAGGAGCAAGTGATTGTCACTTGTGATATTGGACTAACATGTGATATTATTGATGATTCTTTATTTGTTGGTCCTACTAATGCTTCATGTAGCTCATCATCATCCACCACAACCAACTCTACCTCTACTACTAGTGATTCATCACTTGTGGTTGAGAATGAGACTCTCAAGAGAGAGGTGGATGATCTCACCCGCGCATTAGGCAATGCCTATGGTGGGGATGCTCGCTTGCTAAAATGCTTGGGTAGCCAAAGGTTCTCTCTTAACAAAGAGGGTTTGGGCTATACTCCCAAGAAGGGCAAGGCGGCCTTTGCTACTCCAAAGTCTCGCTTTGTGAAGAGCAATGGTCGTTATTGCAATAGATGCAAGCAAGTTGGGCATCTAGAGATTAATTGTAATAAAATGAACAAGAACAACAACAAGTTTCATGCTAAAATGGATTACATTCCTTTTGATTCTTGTTATGTGCTTACCAAGGGTGAGAAAGGTGTGCATGCTAGGTTTGTTGGTACACCAATTGTGGGTCCAAAGAAGAAGGCCATTTGGGTACCAAAAAGCTTAGTTACTAACCTCCAAGGACCCAAACAAGTATGGGTACCTAAGAAACATTAATTTATTTTGTAGGTAAATTACAAGGCCGGAGGAAGGCATTGGGTGCTTGATAGTGGGTGCTCTCAACATATGACCGGTGATTCAAGAATGTTCAACTCTCTCAAATCAAATGATAGTGGCATTGATAGTATCACATTTGGTGACAATAGCAAGGGTGATGTGAAGGCTCTTGGAAGGATTGCAATCTCAAATGATCATAGCATTTCCAATGTGCTCTTAGTTGAAAAGTTGAACTTCAATCTTCTCTCGGTTGCTCAATTGTGTGATCTCGGTTTCAAGTGCATATTTGGTGTTGATGATGTGGAGATAATTAGTGTTGATGGCTCTAATTTGATCTTCAAAGGCTTTAGATATGAGAATCTATACTTGGTTGATTTCAATGCTAGTGACACTCAACTCTCAACATGCTTGCTCACCAAATCAAGTATGGGTTGGTTATGGCATAGAAGACTTGGTCATGTTGGCATGAAGCAATTGAACAAGTTAGTGAAGCATGACTTAGTTAGAGGCTTGAAGGACGTCACATTTGAGAAAGATAAGCTGTGTAGTGCATGTCAAGCCGGAAAGCAAGTAGGCAACACTCATCCTTTGAAGAGCATTATGAGTACTTCCAAGGCATTTGAGTTGTTGCACATGGATCTATTTGGACCAACTACATACACAAGCATTGGTGGCAACAAGTATGGGTTTGTGATTGTGGATGATTTCACTAGATATACATGGGTATTCTTTCTTGTGGACAAGAGTGATGTATTTGACATATTCAAGAAGTTCATCAAGAGAGTGCAAAATGAGTTTGAGACCACAATCAAGAAAGTGAGAAGTGATAATGGAAGTGAGTTTAGAAACACAAGAGTTGATGAGCTATGTGAGGAACTTGGAATCAAACATCAATTCTCGGCCAAGTATACACCTCAATCTAATGGCTTAGTTGAGAGGAAAAATAGAACCCTAATTGATATGGCAAGATCAATGTTGAATGAGTATAATGTGAGTCATTCTTTTTGGGCCGAAGCAATCAACACAGCTTGCTTCTATAGCAACCGCCTCTATTGCCACAAGTTTCTAGAGAAGACACCATATGAGATCTTAAATGGAAGAAAGCCCAACATTGCATACTTTCGGGTATTTGGTTGCAAATGCTACATCTTGAAGAAGGGCACTAGATTGAGCAAGTTTGAGAAGAAATGTGATGAAAGATTCTTACTTGGTTACTCCACTACTAGCAAAGCTTATAGAGTTTGGAATTTGGCTAGTGGTTTACTTGAGGAAGTTCATGATGTTGAGTTTGATGAAACAAATGGCTCTCAAGATGAGGAAAATAACTTGGATGATGTGAGAGGAACTCAATTGACCAATGCTATGAAAGAAATGGATATTGGTGATATTAGGCCTAAGCAAGTGATTGATGTGGATGACAACAAAGATCAAGTACTCCAAAGCCCAATTACACAAGCTAGTGGTTCTCTAATGCAAAATCAAGCTAGTACATCATCTCAAGTGCAACAAGATCAACAAGTGGCTAGTTCATCATCTCCAACTCATGATCAACATCAACATCCAAGCAATCAAGTGCAAGTGCTTCAACCAACCAACATTGCTAGAGACCATCCATTAGATTCCATCATTGGTGACATACAAAGGGGAGTTCAAACTAGATCAAGATTGGCATCATTTTGTGCTCACTCTTCTTTTGTGTCAATGGAAGAACCCAAGGACATTGATAAAGCATTGAGAGATCCGGATTGGGTAAATGCAATGCATGAAGAGCTCAACAACTTCAAGAGAAATGAAGTATGGGAACTAGTTGAGAGGCCTAAAGATCACAATGTCATTGGAACAAGATGGGTCTTTCGCAACAAGCAAGATCAAGATGGAATAGTAGTAAGAAACAAAGCAAGACTAGTGGCTCAAGGTTACACACAAATAGAGGGTCTTGACTTTGGTGAAACTTATGCCCCGGTTGCAAGATTGGAAGCAATTAGGATCTTACTTGCCTATGCTTGTGCTCACAATATCAAGCTATATCAAATGGATGTGAAGAGTGCATTTCTTAATGGGTACATTCAAGAGGAGGTGTATGTGGAGCAACCTCCCGGTTTTGAAGATGACAAGAAACCCAACCATGTATACAAGTTAAGGAAAGCTTTGTATGGATTAAAGCAAGCACCTAGAGCATGGTATGAAAGATTGAGGGACTTCTTGCTATCCAAAGGATTTGTCATGGGCAAAGTGGATACTACTCTCTTTACCAAGAAGATTGGGAAAGACTTGTTTGTGTTGCAAATATATGTTGATGATATCATCTTCGGTTCAACCAATCAAGATTATTGTGATGAGTTTGGGAAAATGATGGCAAAGGAATTTGAAATGTCAATGATCGGTGAACTTAGTTTCTTTCTTGGACTTCAAATCAAACAAATGAAGGAAGGAACATTTGTGAGCCAAACCAAGTACATCAAAGATATGCTCAAGAAGTTTGGCATGGAAGATGCAAAGGGCATTACAACCCCAATGGGCACTAGTGGAAGTTTGGATAGTGACAAGAGTGGCAACATGGTGGATCAAAAGCTTTATAGATCAATGATTGGTAGCCTACTCTATGTGACTGCATCAAGACCCGATGTAATTTTTAGTGTATGTATGTGTGCAAGATTTCAAGCCTCACCAAGAGAAAGTCATTTGAAGGCAACAAAGAGAATATTGAGGTATTTGAAGCATACACAAGATGTTGGATTATGGTATCCCAAAGGTGCAAGCTTTGAGCTAGTTGGATATTCGGATTCCGACTATGCCGGTGACAAAGTGGAGAGAAAGAGCACTTCCGGGACTTGTCAATTGTTGGGAAGATCACTTGTCTCATGGTCATCCAAGAAGCAAAATAGTATTGCACTATCTACCGCCGAAGCCGAATACATCGCCGCGGGTAGTTGTTGTGCACAAATCTTATGGATGAAGGCAACATTGAAGGATTTTGGAATCAATTTCAAGAATGTGCCATTGCTATGTGACAATGAAAGTGCCGTGAAGCTAACCAACAATCCGGTTCAACATCAAAGAACAAAGCATATTGATGTTCGTCATCATTTCATTAGAGATCATCAACAAAAGGGTGACATTGCTATTGAGAGTGTGGGCACCGAAGATCAATTAGCCGATCTATTCACCAAGCCACTTGATGAGAAGAGATTTCACAAGCTAAAGAATGAGTTGAACATACTTGACTTCTCCAACATGAGTTGATGCACCCCATATATGACATGCCTCTCCTTCGAGCCCCAAGGTATAATTGGTTGATATGTCATACATTCTATACTAAGGACATGTTTAGTGCATCTAGTCATAATTTACATATTCTAGGCTCATTCATGAAAATTAAATGACTTTGAAGTTTATATGATGCCACTATTGTTTCCATGTCTTGTATGATCTAGTGGTAGCATATAACTTGTTTAAGTAGCTTGTGATCCTAAGTGTTTAATCTAGATCACTTGTCTAAATATTTGCTTCAACATGGTGCATGATAACCCTTCTAGTGAGGTGTGAAGAAGCTTGCCCTTGGATCAAACCGAAGCATTTTATTTATGCAAGCAATCTAGGTTGAATCACAAACTTGATCCTAACCCCATAATTCTACTTGATAATCTATCTAAAATTGGTCCCTTGTGGTCATTGGTGCCAAAGGGGGAGAAAATGTTGTTCACAAAGATAGATTATAAAGGGAGAGAAAACCTAAAGGGGAGAATTGATAAAAGAAAGGGATCAACTAAAATTTTGAGCACACAAGTAGGGGGAGCAAGCTCTTAAACATGAATGTTGCATTTCTTTGTGCACTCATATGTATGACGCATAGTTATGCATTTCTTTTTCTCCAATACTTTACTTGTGTGGTGTTTTGCTAGTATACAATTGAATGGTGTATTGAAGTACTAGCATGAATAGGAAGTAGTTAGATTTTTCTTGCTTCATATCTTTCTAAGTGGTACTAGAACCTTGCTTATAATGTTGATCTCACGAGGTTTCTAGTTATGTTTGTGCTTTTCCAAGTGATATCTAACTACACAAGGTGCTAAGATGGTGTTTATCGCTACTCCGATGGTATCACGCTTCAAAGGTCTATAATCTAAAACACTTAGCACCTATTGGTAGTCAATGCTCCTAATCTTTCCTATCTAACATGTATGCTTCCAAAATCCAAACATATAGCATACATGTAGGGGGAGCCATTGCTATCAATTTGAATTCATGATCACTTGTCCATAATTCTTACACATAGTAATATACTTGGACAATGTGACATGGGTTCAATCTAAATTTTATCATAATATCTTTGTGAAAGGGTTGTCACCAATTACCAACAAGGGGGAGATTGAAAGTCCTATGTTTGGTGTTGGTAATTAGTGACAATGCCTAAGTACTAATCCTATGCCTAAGTTGTATGTAGCATATGAGGATTAGTACATTCCAAGGTTGGTGGCAAGATGGACATGGTGATCATGATGGCCACACTTGGATTTGGACGCGACCCTACGTGATCAAGGCAAAGGTATATGCTTAAGGGTTGTGTTTTAGTAACCAAGACACCTAGTGGGTGTGGTTACGTTATAGGATAGATAGCCGTACTATAAAGAGGGGAATGACGCGGCTAATGAACTCCTAAGTGCCTCTAGGTGTGCATTTCATGATCATATGCATTTGGATAGAACTAATAACGCCTCGAAAAATGATTGTGAAAATGCTAACACACATGCACATGACATGATCACTTGGTGGTGTTAGCACGTTTGCGACGGCGTTGGAGTTTAAGTGGTAGAGAGGGTTTGGTTCCTCTCTCCCTCCCGCCGAGCGTGCGAGCGCGGGATTCAGGCGATTTCGGGGAAATGAAATGCCTATTTTCTACTACGCCGGAAGTCGGAAATCAAACGGAAGCGAACGGAGGTCACAGTGGTGACCGGACGCAGCACCGGACGCTGCACCGGACGCTGCACCGGACGCGGTCACTGTGCGACCGGCGCGTCCGGTCAGTATCCAGTGAATGCGCGGTTTTTCGGTTGTTTCTTCGGACGCGAGGCGCGTCCGGTCACAGGCCACCGGACGCGTCCGGTGGTCCAGGGAGCTTACTGGACTCCCACCGGACGCGGTCACTGTGGCGACCGGTCGGTTCACCAGCGCGTCCGGTGGTTGGTTCGTTTTGCGCGACTCGGTGTTGACCGGCGCGTCCGGTGAGTCACGGGACCGGCGCGTCCGGTGGTGACCAGCGCGTCCGGTCGTTACGACCGGCGCGTCCGGTCGGTTGTTTGAAAATTAGCCGTTGCGGCACCGGCGCGTCCGGTCAGTTGGACCAGCGCGTCCGGTGCAGCACGTGTTCAGCTGTAACTCGTTCCTAACGGCTATATTCGAAGGGGTACGTCTATAAATACTCGTTGGCCGGCTCAAGGCTCTCTCTCTTGCACATTTGACATACTTGTGAGCACTTTGAGCCAAGCAACTCCCCTCCCACTCATCTCTCTTGCTTGTTTGCATATTCGAAGTGAGATTGAGTGATCCAAGTGCATTTGCATTGTGAGATAGCATCTAGTTGGCACTTGGTGGTTGATTTGCTGCGGGATTCTTGTTTCTCTTGGTGGTTGCCGCCACCTAGACGGCTTGGAGCAGCTTGGAGGCGTTGGCAAGAGTTGGTGATTGTTCTTGGCCACCTCCGGTGATTGTGAGGGGTTTGTGCCTACCTCGGCGGAGCGCCAAAGGCAACATTAGTGGATTGCTCGTGTCATTTGCAACCTTTTGCCATTTGGTAGGTTCTTGTGGCGCCTTTTGAGAGGCTCGGTGTGAGACCGATTAGCCACCGAACCACGTGGTGAAAAGGGACACAACGGGGACTAGCGTGCCGGCAAGCACGTGAACCTCGGGATAAATCTTCGTGTCATCACTTTCATATTGTGATTGATTGATCCCGGTGTTCGGTTGTCTTGGTATTCATTGTTAATCTTATTGGTTGGCTCAATACTTCGCCCCTCGGTGATACCCTCCTAACTCTCACTTGTATTACTTTCTTAGTTATCTTTGCTAGCTAGTTTGCTTTGGTAGAGTAGCTCTTTTTGTGTAGCTTGCTAGTTGTAGTTGTAGTTACCTTCTCCGTTTAACTTGTGCGGTTGAGTGCCAATATACTAGAATTGTGAATTGGATAGGTGGCTTGCAAACACCCCGTAGGCTAAGCAAAACTCGCATCTTGCTATTTGTTATATTGATAAACTTGTTTAGCTTGTCTTTGTAGAAAGTTTTTAAAAGGCTATTCACCCCCCCTCTAGCCATCTAGACCTTTCACTCGTCTTTCGCCGCAAGAACTCAGGAACACCTCCTAGGATGACCTGTCTGGGAGATGCACGTCCAAGGTTGTCCTGTGATCGGCAAGGCCACCTAGAACATTGCTGGATCTTTGCGGAAAGATGCAACAAACACTAAGAGATTGAAAAGGCTGGACAAAAAGGAGTAGTAGATGTAAAAAGTTGACCGGATGTTGGATCCCACAATTGGCCGTGATCCTCTTGTTTATATAGAGTAATAGAGGGGTGGTCTTATCCCAATAGAAAAGTCCATAATGCAATATCTAAGTTTCCCACACAAAAAAAATAGATCCAAAACCTATTTGAAAACAAATCGGTTCAAAAAAGAGCAGGAAAAACGGCCTGGCCAGGTCCCAAACCAGCCTGCCTGGTTTCATGGGCCTGGCTACCTTGGCTGGGCCGGTCACAAGGAAGCCGCCCTGGCCGGTTTCGTTCAGGTAGGCTAGTTCCGGTTTTGCTCTTCTTTGCCTTCCAAACTTCAAATGTAATGTTCCAAGTGTTTTTGATTGTTTCAGCGTTAGGAACACTAGATGATACCCAGCGTGTTGCTGCGGGGATTTTGTAGCACTGTATATGTTCAACAAAGGGAGAAATATTGCTTTGTTTCTTCATGATTTTATCTCAAAATATTAATGGAAAGCAATGATCCGTGTTTGGTAAAACCTAACAAAATGTTTGTCAATCGAATACATATCTTCATCATAAAGAAAAAACATGTATCTAATATATGGCAAAAGAGAAAAGTATCTAACTACATGCAACCTCTAAAAACCTGTAAAAGACAGTAATTGCAGGGGCGGATCTAAGGGGGGCTGGGGGGCTCCAGCCCCCCTACAGCTGGCGCATCAATGGAAATATGGGGAGGTGAGGGAGAAGAAGAGGTGGAGGAAAGAAGAAAAATAGAGAAAGAGAGGAAGAAGAAGAGACCAGCCCCCCACGAAAGTTCTGTCATTGGAGCTTAGGAAAGAGGCGTTGACACTGGACAGAGGTTAAAGATGAAGATCGAGCCAGCTGTAAAGTTCAGTCCCCTTGGATTTTGTCCTGGATCCTCCACTGAGTAATTGTGTTTAAATTTTATCAAAAGCGCACACATATATAAGATGACAGACGTAGGATCTCAGTTATGGGACCCATCTCAAGGAAATCACTGCACCTGAACGGCATTATTCTTCCGCCGTGAAAACTGCTCGCTGCCCTGTGTCAAAAAAAAAGAACAGCACAGCATTACCTCAAGCCGTCAACCGCGGACGCGCAAATGGCTCTCATCCACTAATTCGTCTTCCCACTCGTATCCCTTCTGCTCAGATCTCCTTCCTCCTTCCCTTTCGAGATGCCACCACCATCGTCGCGTGGCTGGCGGCGCCAGGTGCTCAACACATCGTGATTATGCACGGAGGCACGAAGCTGGGAAACGGTGGCGGCAGTGGTTGTGGGGCGTCGCGCCGCACATCTCGGCATCCCACGCGCGGCCCCGGCACAGATCAAGCTTCCTGCGTCGGGATCAGGCCTCAGCCGAACGACCGCCGGGGCTAGGGACGGAGGCTGTACTGCCGGCGATGGGGGTGGACGCAGCAAGCGAGCCATCGCGGGCAAACGGTCTGGGCGATGCAGCGCCGCCGAGCGGAGCAGAGCCTCGTGGAGATGATGTTGAGCCTCGAAGGTCCATCTTCTCCTTCTGTAGCCAGGTGATCCTGGGTATGAGCTTCGCGATGGCCGGGGGGGAGCCCGGTATCTCGCCGGGCACGTCGCGACAGCTGATCTGGGAGAAGCCCGATGGACGCGAAGCGGTGCTACCAATCGGGGCAGGGGCATGGCTGAGGCGGAGCGGAGTTATTTAAACTCGATTGCTGCAACGACCTTTGGTCTTCAGATTGCTGCGACGACCTTTGGTTTTCTTCAGATTGCACCGATGACGTTTGCTTCCGTTCGTGCATTTGATGCAGTAGAAGAATAGTTGGTCTTCCGTTCCTGCATTTGTTGCACATGAAGGAGCGATGGCTAAAGAAAGGGGACGTGGCTTAAGGAGAAACCAAGAAAATAAGCTAACGGGTCCTCCTACTTAGGTATAGGAGATTACCATAAAGTTTTTTTTAGGCCGTGCAACTTTTGACTGTCAATATATGCCCCCTGTTTTTAGCTGAGGTTTATGCAACCTGAAAAAAGCTCCGAATAGCAACGATGTCCAATTTATTGGCTATCCAGCATCTAAGGGTGATATATACGTCGGGCATATTTGTTCTCATGACGATACATGTATATGAGAAGCACTTTAGTCTTCCTGTCAAACGCTTGGGAAATATTTTCTTCAAATATCTCCTGTTAATTGCTCTAGGGAAACGATCACCTTCCAACGTTTGTTGGTTTTAAATTTCAATTCCTTTTTAAGCCAGCAATGACCATGATTTTGTATTAGGGTAGCGCATGCATGAGTTGGCTGTCCTGGTAGCTCAAGCGATCCGGAAGTGGACCAATTCTGGTCTCCGTACCGATCCATATCCAAAATCCAAGGGATAAAGTTTAGAGATGTCACATTAGGATATCATATGATAGTGTTTGATAATAATAATAAATAAATTATATAAGTTTATAGTACTCCGCGAGATGAATTTATTAAGCCTAATTAATCCGTCATTAGTGTTTACTTAAGCACCACATTGTCAAAATCATAGACTAATTAGGCTTAAAAAATTCGTCTCACAAAGTAGTCGCAATATGTGCAATTAATTATTTTTTAGTCTATATTTAATACTTTATGCATTTGTCAAACATCCGATGTGACAGGGACTAATCTTTAGGGGAGGATTAAAAAAGCACGGAAAGTTCTGTTTCCACTAAGGCCATGTTTAGTTTCAAAGAAATTTCAAGATTTCTCGTCACATCGAATGTTTGACACATGGATGGAGCGTTAAATATAGATGAAAAAAAAACTAATTACACAGTTTGGTAGAAAACCACGAGACGAATCTTTTGAACCTAATTAGTCTATGATTGGACACTAATTGACAAATACAAACGAAAGTGCTACAGTAGCCAAAGAAAAAAAATTTGCGAACTAAACACACCCTAAATATACAGGGCAGGCCACCAGGCTTATCAGCCCATTTCTCACCAAATCAAATGAGCCCAAATAGAAAAGCAAACTAAAAAAACCGTGCTCGGCCCAAATGGGGCCCATAAGGCTCGCGTAGACAAAGCACAGATCGATGCATTTAGTAGCCCTTTCTTCCCTGGCCCAATCGCCGAAGCCCATCCCACCCAAAGTCACCAGAGCGCCTCTCCTCTCCCAGTCTCCCTGTCCTTCTCCCTCTCCGGCAGCCGCTCCCGACTTGGTGACGTAGCAGCCGCCGCCTCCCGCAGAAGCCGAAGATGGCGTCGTCGGCGTCGACCCTCGAAATCGAGGCCCGCGAGTACGTACAAACCCCTTTCATGCCTTTAAGGTCTCCTTTGTACTAGCGAAACCACGAGAGAAGAAACCCGGCGAATCCCTAAACCCTACTAGGGTGCTTCAGCTTGTTTCTTGAATCCGTCCGTCCGCGGCCGATTACTACCTTTCAGTGTCGCAATAAATCGATAGAATTTTGGGAATTACACGCCTTATTGAATCTATCCTAGAACCGCCTGACTTGCAGTAGCACTAGTGGCTTAAGGTCGACAAAGGATTTGAGCGCGATGTTTTTTTTGTTGTGCGCAGCGTGGTTAAGATAGTGCTGCAGTTCTGCAAGGAGAACTCGCTGCAGCAGACGTTCCAGACGCTGCAGAACGAGTGCCAGGTCTCCCTCAACACCGTCGACAGCATTGACACCTTCATCGCCGACATCAATGCAGGGCGCTGGGACGCTGTGCTTCCCCAGGTCGCGCAGCTCAAGCTGCCGCGCAAGAAGCTCGAGGACCTCTACGAGCAGATTGTGTTGGAGATGGCTGAGCTCCGTGAGCTTGACACGGCCCGTGCCATCCTCCGTCAGACGCAGGTCATGGGTGTCATGAAGCAGGAGCAGCCTGAGCGGTACCTCCGCCTTGAGCACCTCCTTGTCCGCACATACTTCGACCCCAATGAGGTTGGCAAGTTTATCTTGCTATGTTATTTGTGTTATGTTGTTTGTACTCCTCCCTGATCTTAATGTTGAAATACTGGAATATCACTCTGCCAACAGGCCTACCAAGAATCCACCAAGGAGAAGCGGCGAGCACTGATTGCTCAAGGTGAGCTTCCTGAATGTCTTATTTGCCGATGCTGTGTTTTTATTTGTTCAGAGTTAACCGATGTTCATAATTAATGTACCATAATTCTTTCAGCACTTATAAGCAAATTTTGAGATCTGAAAGTTAAGAGATTCCTGATTAATATCTTAGATGACTTAAATAAGTTGGTCCTACTTTTATTCAGTATTAGCTACCCTGGGAATTTTGTTCTTTGCAATCCTAATTTTTAACCATTTGTTGTTCCTCTGCTGTGCTAATTTCAGCTGTTGCTTCTGAAGTCTCAGTAGTACCGCCATCTCGTCTTATGGCACTGATTGGTCAGGCTTTGAAGTGGCAACAGCACCAAGGTATTCTCTTTGCTGCACACTATTAAAGGGCTGCTACCGTGTGCATATATAATTGTTATGAAATAGTCATGAGTTTCTCAATCTTTTTCCTATTGCGTAGGATTGTTGCCTCCTGGCACACAGTTTGATTTATTTAGAGGAACTGCTGCAATGAAGCAAGATGAAGAAGAGACATATCCTACTTCCTTATCTCATCAAATAAAGGTGATTTAGCTTCTGATAGTATTTACTTTTCTTCTTATATTGCCTCTTTTTTACTTGATAGTAAGAAGTAATTAATATGAACTTTAGAAACATGAAAAGCTAAGTTGCTGAGTTAAGGTATTTAGTATCTAGCAGCTCCAAAGAGTAAAGGCGTAATCTTAGTAATGCAAAAAAGAAGGTCCTGGAAACATTGATACCGATTGTTACATTAGACTAATCGGGTGGCTTTAACATGTGATGATTTCTACACGTTTAAACTTGGGTTGTCATAAAATGAAATAATAGAAGTAAGAACACTGAACATCTGCTTTATACTTGCTTGTGATTTGTTATCCGCAAGATGAATAATCCTCTATTAAGATGTAGTTTGAGGTTCCTCATCTTCAGTCGCATGCTGAAAGATAGAATATAGTTCACATGATGTCAAGTGAGTATTCTTATCAAGCTTTTGTTTACTAAGGTTTATAACCTTGCATTGTTTTTGTAGTTTGGGAAGAAAACTCATCCTGAATGTGCTCGATTTTCACCTGATGGTCAGTACCTTGTTTCATGCTCAGTGGATGGAATAATTGAAGTAAGTGGCTTTCTATTCTGCCTTTGCATGCCAGCTTCATTGATGTAGCTTGGCTTAAGTTCTCTAAATTTTCAGGTCTGGGATTATCTTAGTGGAAAGCTTAAAAAGGATCTTCAATACCAAGCTGATGTAAGTGCTTTTAAGTTTATTATAGGACTTAAATATGCACATTCTATTTAATCAGACATGGATAAGGTGCTAAATTTTTATGTACTGTCTGCTGGATGAACACTTCAGGAAAGCTTTATGATGCACGAAGAACCTGTGCTGTGTGTTGATTTTAGTAGGGATTCTGAAATGCTGGCATCTGGAGCACAGGATGGAATGATTAAGGTGCCCTTGCTATCAAATCCTATATTTTGTTTCACTAAAGGAGAATAGTCCCTTACCAATATGTGTTGCATTTTAAATATTTTTCTTCATATTG
This sequence comes from Saccharum spontaneum, assembly GCA_022457205.1. Lineage (NCBI taxonomy): Eukaryota > Viridiplantae > Streptophyta > Magnoliopsida > Poales > Poaceae > Saccharum > Saccharum spontaneum. Next base: position 26,307,877 of record CM039589.1, on the reverse strand, counting down.
TAATAACTCATGCACTCCTTGAAAGTTTGAACTTGTTGCTCATGTGAGTTTGATTTCAGATTGCTCACAAATTTATTATATATCAAAAATGTTTTTTCTTAAGTTCTGGTTGACTAAGGTGTCGTGGTGTATATTGCTGTTGTATTGATAGTGTAGTACTATAATATCATTTAATACATTTCTACATAGAGTTGGTTTGGTGGCTTGAGTATCACTCCTTAGGTCCTGGAGCTAGGGTTGAAAAAAATCCCCTCGTCTGTCCCACGCGAAATCACAGGTCTAAGGTTTGGCCCCGGTCGTGGTTGTTCTCACATGGTCTACGGTGCCGCTGTGTATGGGTGGGGTAGGGGTTCGGGGGTTTTGTCGACTTGAGTGAGAAGGTCTTCTTCTGAAATGCAATGCTCAGGGGCTGTCTTACCCCCCGCAGATCGAGTTTTTACATAGACTACAGTTAACAAAATTTGATTACTAGTAAATGCGTTGATCATATATGAGTGTGACTATAATCATCCGGTATAATATAACAACGTAAGTTGGTCTGACCAACGGAATTTGGTAAATTTTATGCATTATTGGTCAGCATCTCACCATAATCATTTTGGTGTAATCTTTACAATTAACTCCATGTTAATCTTCTCCTTCCATCAATTCCCAGGTTTGGCGTATACGAACTGGTCAGTGCTTGCGGCGCCTTGAGCGTGCACATTCGAAAGGTGTTACAAGTGTTACATTTTCACGAGATGGAACCCAAATATTGAGTACATCCTTTGACACTACCGCGAGGTTTCATATAACCATAAACTACCAGCCTAATTTTACTGTTGAAATATCATTCGTCATATTTTACTTCTTTCATTCTCTTGGGAACAAAGAGTTGATGATACTGCTAGTTTGAGCAAGTTTCATGTTTTTCCCATTTTGTTTGATGGCTTTTGTATCTTGGTGCAGTATCCTAGTCATTGCTGCAATCGTTTTATCAGCCCTTCCTTTGAGTCCTTTTTAAGATAATCCAATCAATCTACAGTATAGGTTGGGATTTTTTTTAAAAGAATTGAGCTACATACTTAAGTAGTGGGCCCATTTGCTATAATATAGACTTAAATTTGAAAAACAAAAAGCCTACTCATTAAGACTGTTGATTGAAACTAATTTTTCCTTGCCTGAACTGGGGAAATGGAAGCAAGCCAAATTTCCCAATTTAAAATTTGCAACTGAATTTTAAAGTATCCAGCTTCTGTTTGTAGCCTTCATCTCCATCTGTGTTAATAAGTTTGTGTTGCCATTTATCAAACTTAAACAAAAATCTAAGCTTGGACTTTTGCATAGATAAATTCATAAGGATTGCCCTAAGTAGGTTTGTACTAAGAGTGATCAAACAACCAGGTGATTTTTCACAAATTTGAACTATGAGATTTTTTCTGCACTGAATTGTGTTTGTTTCTGCAACGCCCTGCAGGCTGCTATTTTGGATCTCTTTTTCTTTCTTTTGGATTGGGTTCAGATTTCAGTTTTCATTCATTCATTCATGTTCCATGCAGTTTTATATCCTGAAAAGAATTAAAGGCTTATTCTTCCTCCCTCTTTGCAGGGTACATGGTCTCAAGTCTGGAAAGATGCTAAAAGAATTTCGAGGGCATACTTCCTATGTGAATTATGCCATCTTCACTACTGATGGTAGCCGTGTTATTACAGCTTCCAGTGATTGTACTGTTAAGGTGCTGATCTTCTTGTCTCATATTTACAGTTCAAGTTTCAATTGTTCGACAATTCACAGCCATTTTTATTCATTTATTGTTCCTCATTGTAGGTCTGGGATACTAAAACAACAGATTGCTTGCATACTTTCAAGCCACCACCTCCTTTGAGGGTACTGACTTCTCACGCTCTCCAAGTGTGACTTAATATTGTATAACCTTTAGTAAATGCATGTTTACCCATGTGTCCTTTTATTTCCAGGGAGGAGATGCATCTGTAAATTCTGTCCATTTATTTCCAAAAAATACTGATCACATTGTTGTCTGCAATAAGACTTCATCGATATTCATCATGACTTTACAAGGACAGGTACTCTGAATGCACATTCTATTTTTTATTTGGCCTATTTTTTCTGCCTGCAAAATGGAGGGTTATCTATTGGAATCTAGTTCACCTCTATATTGTTTGGAAACATAATTTACCATCTGGCCTTATCTGTCAGCAATTTTTTTATTATGCTTGCTGGATGATCTTTTGAATTATTGTTAGCTTCACTGTTAATGTTAAATAAAGCAATATATAGCACATTTTCTAATAGCAATAACATCCTCTGTTCATTAGATGGTTCACACTTACCTTAAAAAAAGAAAAAAGGTGAAATTGAAATTAACCAAATTGTGCAAATTTTGTTTTAATTTGTTTAACAAAAGGCTGAAGAAGATAAGCAAGGCAAGGATATGACAGCCATTTTAGCTGTTATTTCTAGTGCTTGGTTATGATTACCTTGAAAATTTGTTTCAGGTTGTAAAGAGTTTCTCATCAGGTAAGCGAGAAGGGGGAGATTTTGTTGCAGCTTCAGTTTCCCCAAAAGGAGAATGGATATATTGTGTTGGTGAAGACATGTGAGGATATCACTAATGGTTTGATTTTTGTTTGTTATCTTGGTCTATAGTGGCATCTAAATGGGAGTTATTGTTTTGCAGGAACATGTATTGCTTTAGCTACCAATCTGGTAAACTAGAGCATCTGATGAAGGTATGCCCAAGATCCTGCGAATTTGTTAATCCTTTTGTTCCTCATCACTGTGATTTATCAACTACCAAGTTAACCAATATAACTAAGTACCTTGACATGCTACCCTGGATTTCGCAGGTCCATGAGAAGGATGTCATAGGCATTACGCACCATCCTCACAGGAACTTAGTAGCCACCATTGCTGAGGATTGTATGATGAAAATATGGAAGCCTTGATTTTTTTTAAAAAGCAACTTTTCTTATGTATCAGTCCTGTACGTTTAGGTAGTATGCTTATCCACCTTTGTCTTTGAACCGCTGATTAAATAGGGCGTAATTTGTTTTGCAATTTAGATAACTGATAGCTGCTAAATAGTTATGGACTCCTTGGTGCTTATGTTGCCCCATGTCTTACTACCATTGTATCCTGTACTAGTTTTAGGGATCTTTCAATGGTGTAAACACCAAGCTTACTACAATTCCTCGCTACAAGTTCATATATTTTTTAATTTGGTTATATCACGCTGGATGCCGATTGTGTCCGCAAGCACAGAGCAGTCAGAAAATTAGGTGTTATAGTTGAAGACAACCACAGTTTGCTGCATTTCAGGTTTGCTGAAATCCAGAATTACTTAACATTGCAGTTTCAGAACAGGATAAGGTTGTCATGAACCGACAACAATCCTGGAGAAGGCACGCTGTAAGATTAGTAGCTGTTGTAAGCATGACATTGCAACTGCGAATACAGAAATACTAAAACTGCAGGAGTCCATGTTAATGCAAAGATTAAAGAAGCACTTAATTGCTCAAGTACTAGCTCACATCATGTTTGCACTCAACACCGGATTTCAGCATTATATACAGAGAGATTGTACAGCGTTTGGGAATAACGAGAGTCCTCCATTCGACTATATAGAAGGATTGGAACCAATTCACAGGAACTAAGTTGCGGGCAATAACAAAAAATTAGTAGCCCAGGAAGTAGATCTACATTAAAGCTAAAGAATAGAATTGTACTGAGACTTAATTGATTTTATTTGTATTCATCTCAATCCACACGAGTCTATGACCACTTTGCCCCTCCTAATCATTTTTGTCGAAGCCATCTTTGGTTGTTGACAAACTTCGACGTGTAATCTTGGGGAGCGCTGATGGGATCCTTTGTTTCTCGCCTTTCTTCCTGTTCTTTGGGCACCGAGGCATCGGAAGCTCACGTTCGGTCTCCTGTCTGGCGTGGTGAGGATCGCTGGCACCTTGGCCCTTCTCCTTAGTCCTTGAGCGTCGAGCTCTGTGGATAATAGGAGCGACGTGATGTCCAATTGTCCATGCAGGCTCCCCGAAGATGCAGACCGGATATTTTTTTTCCCTTCCTGAAAGTACACTCTAGGCAGAAGATTCTTAAGTATGGTTAGCAGAAAACAAAGGATCATTTGCCACGGTAGCCCGTCGTGGTGGAATAAATGTCGTACAGTGCTTAGTTTTTATTAGAACTATTGCAAATCTGCTGCAGACCTGCAGTTTTTATTAGAACTATTGTAAAGACAACTAAAAGTAATACTGCTACTGAGAAAAGAATGCAGGCAAAAAAACATACAAGAGCATAACGAGAGAGATGATGGGCAAGGGCAACGGTGGGGAGCCAGGGAAGAGGCAGTGCAGGGGAGGAAGCAACAACACCAGGACACCAGCTGAGCTCTCAGCCGTCTCAGGTCAGGCCATCACCACTTCACCAGGGAGGCACCTTCTTTGTTCTTTCTGCCTGATAACTCTCACAAATCCCTCCGTTTTGTGAGCAAGCAAACAGAAATGCAGTAGCGGCCTAGCGGAGGACAGAAATTGGAAATTTTGTTGATGGCCTCATCCCATGCTCTGCCTCATCCCTGTCTCCAACCATACCCATCTTCTATCTCTCGCTCTTTTTACCTGTGCCTCTGTTTATACCAAACCTGGAAACCTGGTGGTGGCCGCTGCCATTGCCAAACTACCACTAATGCTAATGTTAATGCCATCACCTCCATGGAACATTGGAGTTTGGAGATCTATATATACTTGTGCCGGCTCACCGCAGCCAAGTGCAGTACAGTACTGCTAGAGAAGCAGGGATTGATGTTGCAGAGTGGAGTACACAAGCGCGGACCTGGCTTTTTTGTTTCGTCAGTACAACGCGTACTGCACACACTTTCACACCCAACAACCCAAGCCGTCTCGGCTGCCCCGCTTGTAGTACGTACCGCAGCAGCAGCAGTCATGTCGTACATCTTCCCACTAGTCAAAGGCACATCACCAGTCCGGGAAATTGCATGGATTGCAATTGGTTTCAAGTTTTCCAGGCCTTGTTCAGTTCCCCAATTCTCTCCCCTAATTTCATTATGCAAAAAGAAGATTCCCCGTCACATCAAAATGTCGGCAAATGCATGGAATACTAAATGTTGATGAAATCAAAAACTAATTGCATAGTTTTGTTGTACTTTGCGAGACGAACATTTTAAGCCTAGTTAGTCAAAATTTTGATAATTTTTACCAAATACAAACGAAATGCTACAGGAATTCTGATACAGTGTTTTTCTCCCCAATTCACCAATCTAAACAAGGCCCCAGTCCGATTTCTGTCACTTTCATAAGTTGCTTCCAAAACGCGCGTCTTCTCCGAAGATATAGAGCTGTGAAATGTTACATCACTTCCTTCTCCTTTTTGCTCCATGTTCCAATCTGCTAGGTGGTTTGGGCCAGCAACCAACTGGTGGGGTTAGATAAACCTATCACCAGTTTTCTAAACGTCCATGGGGAAGGAAAACACGCTCATCAGATAAATTGCAACTACTGCTTGCTACAGGGTTCCTTCGTAAGACAACGTGCTACCAATCATTAGTACTGTTCCCAGATCATGTTCGAATTGTACAATACATACAAGAAAATTGCCGCAAAGGCTTCTGAATGTAAGAGAAGCCAATTTTGCCTCTCCTCCAGGAAACCCCACTGGCTGCAGCTCCATTGGCATATCTTTCAGTAAGCTCTGCAGTATCCATACCTGAACTCTCGATTGCCACTGTCAGTCATCTTGCGGTATCCACACCTGAACTCTCCAACGCCACTGTCAGTCATCGTCCTCACCACTTTCGTCATCGTCGTCGTCATAAGCCACCAGAGAGCCCAGTGTTGCTTTTGTGTCATCTGGTTGCTTCTGATCTGCGTCATGCCCATTTGAAGGCCGCTCCTCGGGAGCAGGCTTAGCTTCCGCGTCAACCTTTGGTTTCTTGGCTTGTGGCTTCACGGAAATTATTACGTTCTTCAGGAGTGCGGGCTGGCTCCTCTTCGTAGGTGGCTTAGGTCTGCTCTCCTGAACAGGGGTAGGTGCAAGCATAGTTCAGCTTCAGCTGGACACATTGGTGGAACAGATATTTTGATGTTCCATTGATAGCATCATGATGAGAAATTCAATTATTAAATGGTAGGGGAGTGCGCTTAATAAGCACTAATGTATGCACGTGCTTTCCTTTAATCCTGTCTTAAATGTTGAATCTGTGAATCATAACATACCTCAGGTCTAGATACTGTTGGAGTCTCGAGTTCATGAACAATATTGGACCGTGCAGCTACAGCCTCCTGAAACACAAATACTCATTCGGTCAGTCATGTGACCCACAAGGTAGGTGGATGAGACCAGATAGATAGTCAATTAGTCATCTTAACTATTCCTGAAACACAATTGTAGCAAGCTGTCTCAGTACAAAAAACGATTGCTAAAGTTTACTAGCTTAAGATAAAAATGAGATCACATATGGAGCATCTAAGAGCTCCACATTTGCTATTCTATGCAATAACATTCAGATGATACATCACAATAAACAAAATTCTATGCTTCCATCTAGTCTTTTTTAATGAAAAAATGAATCTGATAGACTAAGCTACAATGCCATACAAGCGATCCAAATGCAACAAGTAAGACTGCTGGGCTGAAGCTAAAGTAAAGATTTCATGTTTGATTGTGATTCTATTTGGAAGATACAAATACTGGCAGTGTTGAAATAAGTAGTTCATCCGAAAACAATAAAGCTAGGGCAAGACGTAGTAACTGTTACTTGTCAGTATGCTACTCACATGGAAACTGCGGAGCTGTTCCGCTTCTTCATTGGCCACCTGCTGTTCATATTCCTTTCTTGACTGTGCCCAAGTAACATAAAACAAGGAACTAAGAATGTTGCAGAAGACATGGACTATACAATACCACTAATAATAATATAATTTAGATCCCATATGTTTTATGTTCGTAACTCTTATCTATTCCTATTAAAATGCGAGTATTAATGACTAAGAAGATTACCAAGCTACCCTAGGATTGGATTTAAGATTATTTTCCTACTCTTCCGAATTTCAACACAATAATACTGAACGCCACGGACATACTGTTTTATGATTTGTAAATAAGAAATAACCATACTCATCCAGTGGAAAAAATAAAAGCATGTAGTAATTTCTTGTTCCCCCTTAACATGCTCACCCAAAGTTCCTTTCTAGAACATAAATAATATAATTCCTGGTTCTCATAATGTTAACCAAAAGTTCCTGTTTCTCATAAAGTCAAATCAAAGTGATAAATATTAAGAAACATTATGTCTAGTCAACCATTGTGTTTGCATTATAAGGAATATGAACATTATGTTTGCAATAGATACTCAAAGAAACTTCTAAACTGTCTCAATAAGACACATTGATTTATACCAAATCATGCATGGTTTATAATATTAACATACATCTGAGATTGTGACAAACAGTTGGGCAGACAATGTTTCTTGTAATGCAGTTTTTAAATATTTTATTGTAGCTGGTTTGCAAGCCTCTACTAATACAGCTTATGCCTGAGGCTACAACTATCAAGTCTAGCCATTGTCCTATTACAAATTTGGTATACAGAATGTAGTATACTATCAGGGATAAGGGGGTTGACATGAGACTCAATCGAAATGGTTTTGCAGCAGCTCAAGTAGTCAATTTTCCTTTTCCTAAACTACAGCGCTGTAACCTGGTTTTAGTTCCATTTAAACCTATGATGACTATACTTTGTTAAACTTTGGGACCTGCAGGTTTAGAACACTTCTGAGTGAGGGTTTTTAGTTTTAGTCTTTAGTAAAGGAAAGGGGGAAAGTGACGTCAGAAAAACTATGAAGCAAAGCCTTCATATGCTATGAATGAATAAATGGACCGGGTTTCTTATTATTAAAGTACACAACACATGACAGATCTAGCCATCCACACCCTGATTTTGTGCTCCCAGCAGTTGGTAATAAGGAGTGAGGAAAAAGGACCCTTAAGCAGGTATACACATAAAGATACATCAGGGAACATGGCAAATAAAATTTTATTGTTGTTAAATATTTCACCCTTCGTGAGGATGCTGACGGGCAGCAATACACCATTTTGTTTTACATCTTGAAGTAGTGATTTTCAAAGACAACTAGTTTACATTAAATGCTTACCGAAGCCAATTTATCAAGAAATTCTGTCTCATCCTCATCCAAAGCCTTTGGAGGTCCTGGATAGAATAGATAACAATTAAAATCAAACAAGAAGCCAAATTTAATACAAAAAATCAAACTTCACTATTCCTAGCCTTGTACTTTACTCATTTTTCCCAGAAATAGTAATAGCATCGAACAGGTGGATAGCAGATCACAAAGGTTGTTCAGCATAGCTGCAAACTTTCTTCCAATCAAATCACGCTAAAACAAGAATAAATCTTCTGTTACTCCATATAATTTCAAATGAAGGCAAGGCAAATAGTCAAACTGCAGTTATTTATTCATACTACTACTACCCACAAGCTTCAGTGATTAGAAAGTAAAGCCTGTACAGATCTTGCTGCAACTTGAACTTGCAGCTAACACGACAAAATCACAGTTCTTGAGTAAATTTGTCCAAGTTCTTCATGATCACATCCTTATGAGTACTAGCACAGAAAACTACACCTAAATCCGAATGATAGAAACTCTGCTCACAGTGCGCAAACACAGAGCATAATATGGTATCAGGGTATCATTGTGACAATACATACTGTGCTTGAAACGCTCGTTGAACTCGGCGTCCTTCTTCTCCTTGTTCTCCTGTAAGATCTGCACAGCGCATGACGAAAATCCGCATTAGCTCCAAACCAACGGGTCTAAAAGGATTATGAGGGGGCGACCTCACCTGGAAGAGGGGTTTGTCGCGCTGCGCGGTGCCGTCCTCCACCCGCTCCCCTCGTGTCCGCTTCACCTCATCGAGCTGCAATTTATTTCGAACCACGAAATTTCAGAGAACCTCCCAGAAAGCTCAGCTAATTTTCTTCCTAGGTTTTGCACCTCCGATTCTACGTGCCCGGCCAACGAGCGAGCGAGCGAGGGAGGGGAATAGGGGGGAGGCAAGTGTTCGGGGCCTTGCCTGGTCCTCGGAGATGAAGTTCACGAGGCGTATCGTCGCCGGTGGCGCCGCCGCCTTCGAGCTCGGCGTCATCTCCTTCCCAGCCATCGTCTCGCCGCCGTTTTATTTTTCTCGTCACCACCACGTTCTACTCTCAGTATCGCTGTTCCCGTTGTCGTTCTAGTAGGGTTTTTTTTGAGCCGATCAGCCTCACGACGCCGTTGGATGATGATATGCACGGTATAGCCGTATATCTGTACATCCGCTCAAAATATTATTCACCGTCTCAAAATGCTTTCCATTCGTAGTAATTTTGACCGCTTGTCTTTTTGCTAAAAAACATAAAAATACTTAAAATTTTTCTTGTAAATTTATTTATGAACTGTACTTTTATTAGTATTTATATGCATATTTTGTCGGAAAACTGTGTGGTCAAAATTGCTATACTATTTCTTTTTATCATTGCTAGCTAAACTAAAGTGGAGGATAGTATTTTATTGCATATGACTTTGCATAGCCTTCAAATGGCGAACCCTCTTGACGCGAAGTTAAAAAAAACTATAAACTATAACACAAAATTGTTTACCCCCTTAACGAGAAAAGATGTAAGCATACTAGTAGTATTGTTGTAGATACACGGAGTTGAGGATAATAATTGGGTCTCTTCAGCATACATGAGAATCGAACTATGGCGGTAAAAAATCAAACCGAGCACATTGTGGCTCAGGAATCATAAGTGTCAGACGTGAAATTAAATCTCGCAGACAAGTCGAATCAAGTCAGATAAAAAATAATCTCTTAGTAGGGAGAGGATAGTATTTTATTGCATATGACTTTGCATAGCCTTCAAATGGCGAACCCTCTTGGACGTGAAGTTAAAAAAAAACTATAAACTATAACACAAAATTATTTACCCCCTTAATGAGAAGAGATGTAAGCATACTAGTAGTATTGTTGTAGATATAAGAAGTCGAGGATAATAATTGGGTCTCTTCAGCATACATGAGAATCGAACTATGGCGGTAAAAAATCAAACCGAGCACATTGTGGCTCAGGAATCATAAGTGTCAGACATGAAATTAAATCTCGCAGACGAGTCGAATCAAGTCAGATAAAAAAATAATCTCTCAGTAGGGAGGTAGCACTAGGTCTAGATCGACAAATTCCTAGATTTACCCTAAGCAAGCTAACATGTGGAGAGAGAAACAAAAGTAGCAGCGCCGTGAGCACATGCTCACATAGTGGCCATCAAAGGTTTTTGATGCACTAGTGTTTTTGGGTGTGTTAAGTTCCTTCAAAATTCCAAAAATTTTACAAGATTCCCCGTCACATCAAATCTTTGGACGCATGCATGGAGCATTAAATATAGGTAAAAAATAACTAATTACACAGTTTGGTTGTAAACCACGAGACGAATCTTTAGAACCTAATTAGTCCATGATTGGACACTAATTACCAAATACAAACGAAAGAGTTATTGTGCTTCCAAAAATTCTACAGGGGCAACTAAATACACCCTTTGTTGAGCAACATCAATTTTATACTAGAGGTGACCATATTTTGTGGGTGTGGAGCCATTGTTTTTTCAAATATCAGGGACATGCTATATCCATTGCATAGCTACGAGATAAGTTTTAAGCATTTGTATTATTGTTTCTACCAACAAAAATAACAAGGATGACATCATCATCAAACAGTAACACACATTGAAGCGGTCATCTCTTTGCAACTTGGAACACATTAGAGGATCGGCTTCCTCCATCGTTCAGCCGACGAGTAATAGCACGGGCTGAGAGAAAGAGAAGTAGTAAACCCCACCCTTAATAACCATATTAAATACCATGTTCTTTCTCTAAAGAATCCAATAATTGTAACATAAATCCAGACCACAACATCATGTTAAATTATTCCAATATTAGATGCATAATGCTTTTGAATTCTCCACACAAGAGTCATCTATCATCCTCTACCTTCCTCCATTAAGCTAGGCTATCTTGGGTCCAAAGTTTATTCTTGAGAGAAATCATGGAAAATTATGAACTCCCGGCATGATCATCAGTTTTCATTCCATAGGAGTGTACACTAAGTCGTACCATAGAAATTCATAGTCTTATAAGGGATTGGGATGAATAAAGTACACTCAATCTCAAGTATATTGTTGTATAATCTCGTAACCCGGTATTTAGCACTAGAGCAAAGGTTATTTGCTCTAAGTCATTCCATTGTCTCATGAGTTTGTGTGGCAGAAACGTCCAAATTAACACACTTTTGGAGATACTTGTCTACCACTAGACACTAAGTATCTCCGAAAATGAGGTATTTCATATGGTTCTGTCAGGCACACCCAACAGGAGGATTCGAAACAATCCACGTTTTGCATCTAGGATTCAATAACGAGTACGAGCTTACGATACTTAATCCATTTCATACAACATCGAGTCTCAGAAATTATTTATTACAATACCAAGGTTCAGAGTGCGATAAATAAACAACGGAATAAAAATAAAATACACATCTAGCAAAAGATACAAGGATCTGTTTGCGTCTACCAGAAGAATCCTCTACATAAGAACTAGCTTCTCAAGGTGTACTTGCAACAAGGGTAAATAACCCTGAGTATACAATGTACTCGTAAGACTTACCCAACTAGAGAATATATATTTTTCGACTCTCAAGGAATATGACGGCTATATGGTGTAAGGTCCAAATGGCTAGAGGGGGGTGAATAGCCTATTTTAAAAATTTACAAGCTTCACTAAACAACCACGTTAGTATAAAAAGATGGCTAAGCTAATTCTTAGCACTAGCTCAACTACACTATGCAAGCCACCTATACAATACTAGTGAAGCAAGGCTATGATCTCTAATACACACCAACAAGGCTAAGTCACTAAGCTACTTACTCCTATATGATAAAAGCTACACAAAAACAAACTACACTAGAGCTAGTACAGGAAAGTAAAGAGCAAGTGACTTGATTCTTGTACCAATGATGTAGAGAAGTAATGCACTCGAAGAATCAATCACAATGATCAACCACAAGAGAAATCCTCGGCAAAGAGATGACACAAGATTTTTACCGAGGTTCACTTGCTTTCCGACAAGCTACTCCTCGTTGTGGTGATGCACCCACTTGTCGGTTCGCGAGCTAATCGACTATCAAGAGTTGAGCCCTCGGCGGGCGCCGCACAACCGCACACAAGATGGGGATCCTCCAAGCCACGAGCTCCACTAGAGTATCCAATTTGCGAACTCCCGCGGGGAAGGATCAAGAACCCCTTACAACACTTGGTGAGGGCTCCAACAATCTCCAATTGTGAGCTCAATCACCTCCGCTGCTCCAAGCCGTCTACCGTGTCGGGAAACACGGAAGAGTAACAAGAAATTCGTAGCAACTCGAAGATCAAGTGCCTCTAGAATGCAACTCTCAAGCAATGCACTTGAATCTCACTCAATCTCACTCAAGATGTGCAACCAAGCAAAGAGATGAGTGGAGGGGTTGTTCTCTAGCTCAAAGGATGTCTCTAGGTCTCAAAATGTGCAAGAGTTACCCTCAAACCTCGGACAACTTCTATTTATAGCGAAGGGGTACGTAGCTAGCTGTTACCGGACGACACAGTTCAAAACGCGCTGACCGGATGCTCCGGTCAGGGTGACCGGACGCGTCCGGTCACTACAGGACAAGCATGAACAGTGCGCGTCAGAAGTAACCGTTGCCGTGACCGGACGCGCTCCAGCGTTTGACCGGACGCGACAGTGTCAGCGTCCGGTCGTGTTCCAGTAAGCTTTCATCGAGACCGGATGCGTCCGATCGTATGTGACCAGACGCGCCAGCCGCGTCCGATCAGAGTCTAGTAACGGTCCACTCATGACCGGACACGTCCGGTCGAACGTGACCGGACGCGCCACCGCGTCCGATCGCATCTGCCCTCCGTGCTGAACTCCTGGGTGCGTGACCGGACGCACCGGTTCCGCGAGGGACCGGACACGCCGGTCCGCGACCCATCTCACATGCGCGTCTGTCTGTGGTTTGAACTGACCGTACGCGCCAGCCGTGTCCGGTCAATTCGACCACAGCGTCCGGTCACTGTATTTTCAGTGATAATCAATTCGGACTTTCGCCACCTTTTCTCGCCTCCGGCGTAATAGAAAATAGGCATTTTATTTCCTCAAAAACGCCTGAATCCCGCGCTCGCAAGCTCGGCGGGAGGGAGAGCGAACCCCAAACCCCTTACTACCGCTCAAACACCACCGCCTTCATAAAATGTGCCAACACCATCATGTGAAAAACACCATGTGCATGTGTGTTAGCATTTTCACAAACATTTTCAAGGCGTTATGTTAGCTCTCTACTAGATTCTAATGCATATGCTCAAGACATTGATCTAGTGGCACTTGATTCCCGAGCTAACCGTGATTGCCCCTCTTGATAGTCGGCTATGTATCCTAAACTCGGTCAATCACTTCTCTACTCAACTTAGACCGACAAAAGAAAAACCCTATGGTTATACCTTTGCCTTGCGCTCTTAGATCCTTCTCTTCCACTTGATCATCATGTCCATCATTTTATATGCATTTCTTCATGATCTCATTTCATGCACCAAATCATGTGGTCTTGTGGCCATCTCTCCATGCCATTTCCACCTCCATCACATGTTGCTTATGCCTAGCTTAATCACACTTGATACAATAGCATTAGCAACTTGGTGTCATTAATTACCAAAACCAAACTTGGGCTTTCATATGGCTGATGGGTTTCTTATTTGTAGAAAGCCATACTAAGAGTGTGTCCTTAGTTTCTTAGATTATTAGCGGTCATGATTAGTTCATTATCCAACCATTCTATGTAAACACCTATTCTACTTTCAAGTAAGGGTTGATCAATCAGATTCCTTTCACCATATTTCATATTTCAATTCTTTCTATGGTGCTAGATCGTAGCCAAGTTGTACAGTCACGTAGAAATGGTGATTCGCGAATCAATGTAGCTCAGCTGAGTACCTCAAAAAATACACGCCTCGCTTGTACCCTAGGCACAAACAAGACCAACCCATTCTACTCCTGTTGAGGGGTCCAGGTCTCCGTCCAAACTTGGACTCTAAGACCCCACACTTGAGGCCCCGCCTCAAGGTGGTGCTTAGATCTCCACCTATCCCCGCCTCCAATCAGTCGGTCTGGAAAGAGCCGGAACCCACGACAAGAGAGTAATGAGCCTCCCCGCTCCCATAATTAAGTATGTGCTCGGGATAATAAATATGTGACCTGACTAGAATCCACAGCAACGGACAGTCCTCAATCGACACGGACAGGGAAAACAGTGCAACCAAGCCATGCCGCATGGGCGCGGAACACAACCTGTTACACCCACCAATACTCATACCATATCTCTGCCCGGTCACCATTTTTTGTTCCATTATTTTATCATGAGAGTTATAATAATAACCACCTATTACGAGTAACGACAGGTTACTCACGCTACCGATAAACCTAAGCAAAGCAACTACGCGATCCTGCACTAGTAAGACTCATAGGTATATATATATATGCATGTGGATATCATAAAATCCCTGCAACGTAAATGCATAACATATATATATCATGATCATAAAAAATATGGGTTATGCACCGGGGCTTGCCTTGGGTAAGCGTAGTGTCAAAAACGGTGTCAGTCACGGGTGGCTCCGGAACTCCCTCTGGCACAAGGATCTCCTCATCGTACTCTTCGACGATCTCCTCGTACTCCCAATCTTTGACGGTCATAATCTCCACCAGATCGTTCTCTACATGCATGCAAGGATGATGATGTAACAATTTAGCATTTCGGCAACATCAACTCTTAAAACAAGAACATATATGTTAAGCTACTAAGCTAGCTCTAATGACTAAGATAGTGAGCTATCTATCATCTTCATCAAGCAAGGAACCAAACTCATCTTACAAGTGCTTCATTTTACAAATCAATATTATGCTTTTATTCATATTAGTTTTGGTGGACATTTAGTTACCCTAACAAACAGTCTAATTTAGGGCTACAAAAATTACAGAGAGCACATAATAATACAATGAAGCTACTGTAAAAGTTTCAAAGCTAAAGCCATCACAGATTTGCCATAAAAATTCCTACAAGATTTATCCTAATAATATTAAGCATTTTCAATTGATTTAATGGACCTTAGCATCATCACAGATATATATATATAAACTAATTACACTAACTGATAGAGCATGAATTTAGGAACCTAACAAAATTGGTTTCACGATTTTTAGATGCCTATATGAATTTATATTAATTATCAAAGATCAGCTCAACAACTAAATTATAAACCGTTTCTAATTTCTAATAAAAAGGAAAACTAAATCCTCAGCATGGCCCACAACCACACAGGCGCGGCCCATGCGAGCCGGCCCACGGCGGGTAGCCCGGAGTGCGATGGCGTTTTAGCGAAAACACCCCCGCTCTATCTGCCATTGATGTGACTTCCCATAGTTAGAGACTTTGCAACAAGACCCTCACACTCTCTCATCTTCGCATTCGAGAGGTCCCCGACGCCTCCCTGCTCACTGGCGCGGCGCTGGACGGCACGGAGCTGCTACACCGGCCAACCTAGGCCCGCGCAAACCTAGCTAGGGGACCGATTCTCACTTATGGACCGACGTGCGACGATGGGTAGCGGTAATGAGATCGGAGATGGAGTAGGGTGGCTCCTCCACGGCGGCGGCCAACCACAGACCCCGCTGTGGTGATGGCTCGGCCGGAGACGTCCCGAACGAAGATGGCCAGGTGCGCCCGAACGGCGCGGCAGCGCACCGCGGCGGCACGGCCGCGTTAGCGACATCCCTGGGGCGGGTAGCGGTTCAGCGGTGGTGCACAGGGTGGAGGGAAGGTGAAGGCGAAGCTCGTGATGTGGTTGGTTGAACGCGAGCAGGTCAGGGTTGGGTGCTTGCCCTCGACATTTGCCGATGTGACCTTATCGGCCTGGCGGCGAGCCACTCCAAAAATGGAGCTGGTCACGGCGTGGATCAAGGCAGGGAGAGGACAGGTGGCTCAGAGGCTTAAAGGCAGAGTTAGTGCCGCGGTGAATCAGGCGATGGTGACTCCACCCTGCCGCCATGATGATGCGGGTCCGACGGCCATGGTGGCAGAGGAACAGGGGAAAGGGCAAGTCTAGGCTTGGCTTGTCCGCGTCTTGGCGGGATGCGGCCGATGCGACTGGGGCGACACACGCGCAGGCGCAACATCCAGCGTGACCAGAGGGACCACGTGCGCGCAGTGCCATAACTGGCTAGGCGACGACCACGGCAGCGGGACGAGGCGCAGGCGAACGCGACGTCGAGGTGATGGCGACGCAGTGGCCGAGCCAAGCCCCACTCACGCGCGATTGTGAGCAGCAGCAGCGCAGCGCAGTCGTAGGTAGGGTAGCAGTAGCGGGACGGCAGCGAGGTCGACGGGGCGTAGAGGTCCACGCGACAGCAGAGCCGCGACAGCGACGTAGCGAGCAGCAACCAGGACCCAGCAAGGCCAAGCCGGCCTTGGCCAGCCAGCGGGCGGCAGTGCGGTGCAGGGCACGGCCGCATGTGGGGACACGGGGGGCAGCCGCGCGTGGTGACCGCGCGCCCCGCCAACGGCCCGAGATATGTGTCATGCACGATTTTTAAAGCTCTCACCGTGACTAAACCGGTGTTCCTAAACTTAAACGGTCCTCACTACGCTCAAGATGGTATATGAGGCTACTAGATCGAGCTACATGCTACATCACCCCAAAACCCGATTCCTCAAAATAATTTGCTAAACATGGCAATGTCTAGTCGGCCTCGCACTTGGAAATTGTTCTAAGTCTTGAGCTGAACCCTATTTCCAATTGCATTTTTAGGCTAATAAAAATATTAGTTAGCAATATCATTTCTCAACAGCAAGCCTTTCATGGTCATCTACAAAGTTTGTAGATCAAACTTTTTTAAAGTGCCATATATATGTTCTATAAGATTTTTGTTCATGAAAATTTGGTTTTCAACCTTACTTGACATAACATGTAACTTTGTATCGCTTTTCATTTAACATCGTTGTTGATTATTTTAAGTTACAAAACTTTATCCACATAATAGATCACATGCAATATCAAATAAATATGATGCTCATGAATGGTTTTGTGAGTTGTTTTACGTGGTAACACCGAGGGTGTTACAGTTTGGAATCCACCAATGCATAAAAGGGTACATTTCATATTATTCTTGCACTAAATGTTCACATATATTGTAGATTGCTAATTATCTATCACACGTAGAACCCAAAACAAAATGGCTAAGCTATAGTAGTCTATCCAATTGTCTTCCAAAAATCTACAAATGTCTAACCCGCCATCTATATTCTGTTTAAGCGATCTTTACTTACCCAGGGAACCCTTTTCCAAATTTGTGAACTACTATTGTTCTATACAAGTGAAAGTGATAGGAGTATTTGTATTTATAGAAACTACTATAGGATATATTTCCAAACTTAAGGCTCTTTTGCAGTTGTCATGCGAGGTCTTACCTTCTCAAGCTATCTTGTGCTATCTCATTAGATCACCTTAAAACATACCTTCTCTGTCCCAGAATAACGGTCATTTTAAAGTTCAATATTTGTTTCTTATAGAGGCCCTGTTTAGTTTCCCAAAACACCCAAATTTTTTTTTGCACAGTACTCGTCGCATCGAATCTTTAGACGTATGCATAGAGCATTAAATGTAGGTAAAAAAAATAACTAATTACATAGTTTGTTCGTAAATGTCGAGATGAATCTTTTGAGCCTAGTTAATCTATAGTTAAATAAATTTTGCCAAATAATAACGAAAGTGCTCCAGAGCGTCGCTGCCTGCTCCCACACCAACCACTGTACTACTCCCACTGCCTAGCCAGTCAGGCGCAGCAGCAACTTGCCCCTCCACAGGTTCATCCGCTCGGCACTCACCCACTCTGTCAATTCGCAGCGGCCTTTGTTCATATAATCCCCATGTTCGGCTGAGCTTATTAGCACGGCTTATCAGCCGTGGAACAGTGTTTTTCTCTCACAGTAAATCAGCCACAGCCGGCTTATAAGCCAAAAAAACAGCCTGCCGAACAAGGCAAATGATTGCAAGTACAGGACATCCATGGTCATTTGTTCACTTCCTTGCTACTCCCCAGCTCCTAGAACGACCGTTATTCCGAGTACATGGCTATAGACATATAGGCCCTGTTCGGCAGGCTGTTTTTTTTGACTTATAAGCCGGCTGTGGCTGATTTGCTGTGAGAGAAAAACACTGTTCCACGGCTGATAAGCCGTGCTGATAAGCTCAGCCGAACAGGGGGATAATATCGATCAATGAGTTTTTTCTGGCACGGGAGATAACAATTACGATTCTGAGTATATCATATAGAAGCAACAATAGATCAGGTTAGCTCAAGTCTCATGGTTAAAAGGTTAAAAGGAACAGATCATGGCGTATGGTGGCGACTTGCGTGACATTTTGCATTGCACACAGAAAAGCAAGGACGCTGTTGACTCCACAGTTGACCCATCTTCCCCGCCCGGCTGCATCTGCAAACGGCAGGAACCCAGCCGGCCAGCCCGAGTCGGGCGAGTCAGGCCGTCGTCAGGCGGCAAGCGTTCTGCTCTTCTCGTAAACAGGAAACTCGCGAGCCCCGACCAATAGGAAGCCGAGGTCCAGCCGTAGTGACGTCGATTTCGATTAACCC
The DNA here is from genome assembly GCA_022457205.1 of Saccharum spontaneum. Classification (NCBI taxonomy): domain Eukaryota; kingdom Viridiplantae; phylum Streptophyta; class Magnoliopsida; order Poales; family Poaceae; genus Saccharum; species Saccharum spontaneum. The sequence goes on along the minus strand of CM039589.1, from coordinate 26,289,061 downwards.
GAGCAGAGCAGGCGCAAATCCGGTGTCACCGGAAGCCCATCTCCCATCTCCAGCAAATTAACTCTTCTTCCACCTCGTCGCATTCCTCGTCCGGATCTCCAATTCTCCCGTCCCGTGCGCCTCCGCCCCGGTCTCGTCCCTCCGCTCCAGATCTGCGCGCCGCCACCGGATCCGCAGCCGGTATGGAGGAGACGCCGCCGGGGCAGCGGCTGCAGCCGCCGCCGGCGCACGCGTCTCCTCCGTTCGCCCCGGCGCCCTTCACACCGCCGCCGCGCGTCTTCTCGCCCGGCCTCGCCGCCGCGCGGGGCACGCCCAGCCCCGGCTCGGGGCCCGGCCCCGCGACGGCGCACCTCAGCACGCCACCCGGCCCGCCCGTCTTCTCCTCGCCGCTGCGCCCCGCGGCCGTGCCCTTCCGCGCCACCCCGGCCTCGCCCCACCCCGTGCCCTTCGCTGCCTCGGGGGGCTACTCCTCGTCCTCCTCCGCCACTGCCGCCACCACCGCCTCCCTCCCCACCTCATCGGCGCCGCACTTCCTCAACGGCGCTGCCACGCCTCACGGGGACCATGCCCCCGCGCCGTCACCGCTCCAGGGGGACGGCCTCGACAACCCCTATGTACAGTTCTCCGCAAACAAGGTACAGTTAGCCGCCCCGATGCAGCCATGATCGCCCTTCCTTCTCCTACACCTCAACTGTGGTGTGTACAAATAAGCACATCGGATCGCGAATCCATCCCCGTTCATGGATACAATACAAAGCATGCCTCCACCCGCGCACCCATTCACAAGGTTTTGAAAGCTAGCGCTGATTCTGGTTTGCCTTTTGCTATTGTAGGTGCTGAAGCAGAAGAAGCTGCTCAATGCCCCTAGCTTGGGGTTTGGAGCTCTGGTTTCTCCAGGGAAGGAGGTGTCGCCTGGCCCAGAGGTCGTGGAGCGTGATCCACGCCGTTGCTTGAACTGCGGGGCCTATGTGAACTTGTACTGTGATGTCCAGGTCGGCTCCGGGCAGTGGCAGTGTGTCATTTGCAAGAAGCTCAGTGGCAGCGAGGGGGAATTTGTGGTCTCCAGCAAGCAGGACCTGCTCCATTGGCCAGAGCTCGCATCCACGACTGTGGATTATGTGCAGGTGGGGAACAGGCGGCCAGGCTTTGTCCCAGTGTCCGACACAAGGGTGTCCGGCCCCATTTTTATCCTCATAGATGAATGCCTCGATGAGGCACACCTGCAGCATCTCCAGGGCTCCTTGCATGCCTTTGTGGATTCGCTCCCTCCTACCGCAAAGATTGGAATAATCACCTATGGGAGAACTGTCTCAGTGTATGATTTCTCAGAGGGGGCAGCAGTGTCAGCGGATGTGCTACCCGGAAACAAGTCGCCTACCCATGAGTCTTTGAAGGCTCTAATCTATGGGACAGGTGTTTATCTGTCTCCTATACATGCTTCGCTACCTGTTGCACACACAATATTCTCCTCTCTGAGACCCTATCAGCTGAGCGTGCCAGAAGTGTCAAGGGATCGGTGTGTTGGAGCAGCAGTAGAGGTTGCCCTTGGTATTATTCAAGGGCCATCAGTGGAGTTGTCTCGTGGAATCATCAAGAGATCAGGTGGCAACTGCAGGATCTTGGTGTGTGCTGGTGGCCCTAGCACCTTTGGACCTGGATCAGTGCCTCATTCGGTTAAACATCCAAACTATGCTTATCTGGAGAAGACAGCTATGAAGTGGATGGAGAGTCTTGGTCATGAAGCACAGAGACACAGTACTGTTGTTGATATCTTTTGTGCTGGACAATGTCCTGTGAGGGTCCCTGTTCTGCAACCATTGGCAAAGTGTTCTGGAGGTGTGCTCTTAGTTCATGATGACTTTGGAGAGGCCTTTGGGGTCAATTTGCAAAGAGCATCAACTAGAGCAGCTGGTTCCCATGGTTTATTTGAGATCAGGTGTTCAGATAACATGCTTGTTACTCAAGTTATTGGCCCTGGTGAAGAGGCGTCTCCTGATTCTCATGAAACATTCAAGCATGATAGTTCTTTTTGTATCCAGATGCATAGTGTTGAGGAGAACCAGAGTTTTTCTGTGTCTATGGAGACAAAGGGTGATATCAAAAGTGATTTTGTTTTCTTTCAGTTTGCAGTCCATTATTCCAATATATATCAAACAGAAATCACTCGGGTGATCACTATGAGGCTGCAGACTGTTGATGGTTTGTCTGCATATCTGGCAAGTGTGCAGGAGGATGTTGCGTCAGTTATCATCGGTAAAAGAACCGTATTACGTGCGAGGACTGCCTCTGATGCTATTGATATGAGGCTCTCAATTGATGAAAGAGTAAAGGACATAGCCCTCAAATTTGGTACTCAGGCCCCAAAATCAAAGCTTTACCGCCTCCCAAAAGAACTAGCATCACTCCCGGAGTGCTTGTTTCATCTGAAAAGGGGACCACTTTTAGGTAGCATAGTCGGGCATGAAGATGAAAGATCTGTACTTAGGAATTTGTTCCTGAATGCTTCGTTTGACCTTTCGCTCCGTATGCTGGCACCTCGGTGCATGATGCATCGTGAAGGTGGTACATTTGAGGAGTTGCCAGCGTATGATCTTGTCATGCAATCTAATGCTGCAGTGGTACTGGACCATGGAACAGATATTTTCATTTGGTTGGTATGTTACTTACTCCTTTCACAGTTGACTTCAACTCTTCCACAGTTATCTTTTATGAATCTCGATCCTCATTTTTCCCTGCATGCACTGTATCTGTTAGGATGCCTTTGTTCTGATTGTCATATTTGAACCATTTACATGTCCTGTAAGATGAACAAAAATGAAAATGGGAACTTGCGTCAGGGTTATGTGGTTTATGCAACAAGTACTTAAGAATCTGAAGTTCCGGACCACAGTGTGTGAATGTAATATAAAAATGAAGGAACTGAAATTATTGAATTATTACCGATAGATACCCAAAACATAGGAAACTAGTTCATACTTAGAAACTAAAAAAAATGTATATGAGTTTATCTGAGACTTGGACTTATCAAAGATTTATTTTTGAATCTTTTTTGACATTTCCTTTATAGCTTGTTTGTTTATTGCCAAAGAACAATATTTTTATATAAACACCATTGCTTTGTCTTTTCAGGGTGCTGAGCTAGCAGCCCAAGAAGGACAAAGTGCAGCAGCTTTAGCAGCATGCCGTACTCTGGCAGAAGAGCTCAGCGAGCAACGTTTTCCAGCTCCCAGGATACTATCATTCAAAGTCAGTTTGCTTGTTCTCATTCTTCATTGTTACTTCTAGCTATTTTTTCTCATGATATCTGGGCAAATTTGGATGTGAGCTCACTTTTATAGTGCCCTAACCAGAATACATCTAATATTTACTATTTCAGCAATAGATTTATTGTCTTAACTAGTGTAGGCCATGTCTGGTGGATTGCGTCTTATGATTATAAATTTTGGTGCTAGACTATTGCTACGTATGTTGACTTCCATTTGATTCTTTAGTTTGCTTTGTAGTGCTTAATAATTTTTGCTTTGAAGTGCTTAATAGTTTATATGACATTGGACTGAAGATAACTGTGGCATGGGAGTTTTCTTAGTACCAATGTGGAAAAATCTTTCAAATTATTGAGCCTTATAATACTTTCTCAATCAAGTAAACTAGAGTGAAAGATCACTTGCACAGAGCATGTTTTCCTTTTATAATTGACTGTTCGTTCTTATATTTTGGCACAGCAAGGAAGCTCTCAGGCTAGATATTTTGTCTCACGCCTGATCCCAGCTCACAAGGACCCTACATATGAGCAGGTATTTTCTTCCTGTGAACCTTACAATTTGGTTCATCTGAATTCCCCGCACCTATGTGGTCTAAATGGAAATGGGTTGTCCTGCTGCAGCCCAGTTTGTTGACAGATGAACTTTTGTGTGTTTCAGGAGTCAAGGTTTCCACAATTACGGACGCTTACTCCTGAGCAAAGGGCTAGGCTAAAGAGCAGCTTCATCCAGTTCGACGACCATAGTTTTTGCGAGTGGATGCGCAGCCTCAAATTGGTCCCGCCAGAGCCAAGCTAACACATGTAGTCTGAGCAGTACATTTTCGAACGGTGGATAGCAACAGAAGATATGGCATGGCATCTGATAGAATTTTGCCCAAACGATAGCTGAGATCTTTATGAGCCAAATTGTGGCGTCGCCAGACATGCCCGTGATGATCACACATTTGGTTTGGTGAACAGCCATTTAGGTGCGGTGGAATTGTATGATTTTGCATAATTCTTTTTTTTCCTTCAACTTTTGACCCTGATGTGGTAGAGTAATTTCATAAACAGTCCCTTGTCAACTGTCATACAGGCGGAGAAATTTACACGATAAGATTGTCGCTGATGTTACATGTATACAAACCTTTTTTTGCAGATGGTCTCATTATATATTATTTGAGATCCATTCATTTCTCAGGGGAAGCCGCAGCCCTTGTCTTCCTGGGAGGATCAAAGCCTTTGCAGCATAACTCTGCCATTAGTATTTACATGCTACCAATTCCATTCTGTTTATATGTTAAAAAAAAATCCATTTCTGTTTATAAATAGATGCTACAGCGGTACCTAGACGCGAGGCTTTTTTTTTAAAAAAAGTCCATTCTGTTTGCCTTTTTGAAGCACGGGGCAGTTTTGCTTGGTCCATTCATCCACCTTTCGGAACGAGCCCATAGTACGCTAGTAGAATTTTTTTTTGGGCTCCGTCGACGGCCCACCCAGTTCCTTTATCCATCGTCTCCTTCACCTCCATCCACACTCCACAGCCACGCCACAGCCGTTGCCCACCACCCAGAGCACGCGGCGGCTTGTCGCCGTGCGGGCCGGCGCCACCACCACACGAGGCGCCGGAGGAAGCCATCAAGCGCACGCGCACGCCCGTGCCCATGGCGCCTCACGCCTCGGCGGTCACCGCAGCCGCTACCCCGGCGCTGCGCTTTCCCCACACTTTGTCCGCCACGGGCCTCTCCTCGTCGCCTCTCGCTGGGGGCTGCAGCGGCTGCCGGGCTCGGTTCCGCCCCAGCCGGCGCGGCCCGGGTATGCAGGGGCGGCGAGAAGGTGGCTCCCACGTGGCGCGCGTGGGGGGCCTGCTGGGCAGCGTATTCGGCGGGGGCGGCCGCGACGATGGGGAGGCCACGCGGAAGAAGTACGCCGACACCGTGGCGCGCATCAACTCCATGGAGCCCGAGGTCTCCGCGCTCTCAGACGCCGACTTGCGCGCACGCACCGCCGCGCTCCAGGATCGTGCTCGCTCCGGGGAATCCCTGGATTCCCTTCTCCCCGTACGTACCCAAATATAACGGGCACTCGTATGCTTTCTGTACAATGTGTCGAACGTCGAATCTAAAATGGACTTTACTAGTGACTACACTGGTTACAGTCTGTGATCATGAGAATAATGTTTCGAGGAAGAATTAGGAAAACCATAGCCTTCTATTAACTAAAAGCAACATTTTAATTTGATTATCTGAGTGACTAGAGTATATTTGTATCAAAACAACTTCACCTTCAATTTATTCTCGGATCAGATTGCAGAAAATAGGAACAAGGCTGTAAACATTCCGTTTTGCATTTGGATAATGCTTATAACATGTATAATTTTGGAGCTTCATCTGAGAAGAATCAATTCACTGTCCAGAGTGTATGTACAATTAGTGAACCAAGCAAAAATTGAAATCCTTCATCAAAATTATGAAAGATATCTATGATATACCAAGAGATAAACAAATAGACCAACTCATTGTTCCTTTTCATTAGCCACTTTAAGATGATCTAAGATATGTTAAATCATGACTCCTGTAGAATGATATCTCAACTTCTCAATGTGGAATCTTTGTCATTATTTGTGCAGGAAGCATTTGCTGTTGTGAGGGAGGCTTCCAAGAGAGTTCTAGGTCTCCGTCCCTTTGATGTGCAGTTGATTGGTGGCATGGTTCTGCACAAGGGGGAAATTGCAGAAATGAAGACTGGAGAGGGGAAGACTCTTGTGGCCATTCTGCCAGCATACTTAAATGCTTTGAGTGGGAAAGGAGTGCATGTTGTCACTGTAAATGATTATCTTGCAAGACGTGATTGTGAGTGGGTTGGTCAAGTTCCCCGATTTCTAGGACTGCAGGTTGGCTTAATTCAACGTATGTCATCACATCACATTATTCATTCCTGTTGGCTGTGCCATCTCCAGTTGCGCATATTCCTCAGTTTCCACATTAATATTGAAAATATTAATTGGCCTTATTTACCAATTTAAGCTCTAGCACCTGCACCTGAATGATTCAAAGTACTGATATGTATCTGAAAATAATGTTACATAAGCCTAAGAGGATGGCTTGCTGAACTACTGAACCATGAATAAACTGACAGCTCCTACTATGAATGTTTAGCTGAACCATAGCATATGCTTCCATGCCTTATCACACCTCAGCTTCATGTGTCCTACAGTCCTAGCCCAACTAGCATTTTGATTATTTTTTCTTTGTGCAGGCATTATTTATAGGTTCTGTTTCTTTGTTGCTAGTGATAGTTTGTTAAACAGAGTTTTTATTTTGACAGAGAACATGACACCTGAGCAAAGGAGGGAAAATTACTCATGCGATATTACTTATGTCACAAACAGTGAGCTTGGTTTTGATTATCTAAGAGATAACCTTGCAATGGTATGCATTTCTTATGTTGGAAATACTTTGTTATTAGTTGCTCCCTCCATTTCAAATTGTAAGTCGTTCTGTCTTTTCTATATACATTATGTCTAGATACATAATAAAAGTTATGAATCTAGAAAAGCCATAACATCTTACAATTTGGAACGGAGAGTAATATCTAAGGCTCCGTTTGGATGTAGATATTGAGCTTCTAGAATTGAATTGGGTTCCAATACCAAATCAGACTAGCATTGGAAATGAGTTACAAAACCAATTCCATTGTTTGGATGCAGCTGATATTGCTAGTTGGAATCTAATGACATGGCAAATACCGATTCATGTTTGGATGGTTCATACGATGGTATTGGCAAATACACCGCATTTCTCCACCGCACCTGCAATCCAGCCCTCACGCCGCTCCTCCCATCGCCGGCGGTAGCTGTGCTGACCACAGCACGACCGGGCTGAGAAGGAGCTCCCAACATCGTAGACCCTGGTGGAGCTGAGGAAGAAGTAGAAGCTCCCTCGATGCAGGCCTTTGTGGATCTGACGGGGGGAGAAAGGAACTCGATGGGGGAAAAGGAAGGACGGAGCTCGGCGAGGACCTGCACACCTGGTCCGCTGGTTGCCGCCGCTGCTAGTCCTTGCCATCACGCCTGGGCGTTGCTCCCTGGCTGCGCCGCACCTTGGCTTGGCCTCGCAGTCGCGCCTAGCCCGCTGGACGCCGCCGCCGCCGCCGCTTGGTGGATGCGCTGCTCCCCGCCGGCCATCCCCCGAGCAGATGCACTGCTCCACGCCCCCGTGCTGCCGTGCAGAGGAGCCGCCTCCGCCACTGCTAGGGTTAGGGGCCGCCGCCGTGGTGCTGGGGCTTCGCCCGTGTGCTGCGTGCGGGAGGGGGGAAGTGTTGCCCCCTGCGGAGGAGCTCCGGCGAGGAGGATGGAGGGGTTGGCTGCGAGGGGACGGAGGGACCGGCGCCGGACATGGAGACGACGAGCGGAACTAGAGTTGGAGACGACGAGCGGAGCTGGAGGGGATGCGATTCCAGCCAATACAGAGGGTCTGGGCTCGGCATCGCTTCGGACTTGCGCTAGGTGAAAGGAACGCCGAGTGGAAACGAGCCCAGTTTCCAGATTCCAATGCCATGACCATCCAAACACGTGGAATTCGGGTCTGCCACTTCCAATTCCAATGCCATGGCCTCAATGCAGACATCCAAACGGGGTATAAGTGTTATTTCCTCTACATGGATCATTGCATCTCCTGCAATTGACTGAGTCTTCATTATTGCAGACTGTAGATGAACTTGTCTTGAGGAACTTCAATTACTGTGTGATAGATGAAGTTGATTCAATCCTTATTGATGAAGCAAGAACACCTCTTATAATATCAGGCCTAGCTGAAAAGCCAAGCGACCGGTATTACAAAGCAGCAAAAATAGCTGACGCTTTTGAGCGAGACATTCATTACACGGTGAGCAATAAGCTTCTGTATGGATATTTGATCTGTTATTATGGGTTGATTATACAATAAAATATACCCTCATGCTCAATGTATTCGCCTCCTGATTTCTGAAACTTTTAATCGCCCTTCTGTTTCGAGATAAAAAATTACATGTCAAATATTCTATTACCATTTTCTAGAAATGTAAAAGATATAATAGTACTTATGTGTGTCTATCGCCTAGCCATAATTTGTGTTTATTTGTATCTTCAATTAACTTAATATAAATTGCCATCTAAAATGACTATTTCTTCAGGTGGATGAAAAGCAAAGAAATGTTTTACTTACAGAAGAAGGTTACGCTGATGCTGAAGAAATACTGGACATAAATGATCTATATGATCCTCGTGAACAGTGGGCTTCGTATGTTCTAAATGCAATCAAGGCTAAGGAGCTCTTCCTTAAAGATGTCAATTACATTGTTCGTAGCAAGGAAGTGCTTATTGTAGATGAGTTTACTGGCAGAGTTATGCCGGTGAGTATATTTTAATTTTATCATTATTCTCAGTAGCACAAGACATGTTACTGTCCATAGGATCCAAAATCCTAAAACAGTTAGTACATACCTTTGCCATTCTAGTAAATGGATGACAGGCTCGGTGATACATGTAAAGTAATAGTTTTCTGGTTGGTTTTTATGGCAAACCTTGACTTGTATACTTGAACTAATATTACATCATGCAAGTGCACTCTGGCCAAGGTTCATACATACCAAGTTTGTGCATAGGCATATGTGTAATAACAAACATGCAGTTCATAAATGTTAACATTCATACACGGTATATGAACATAAGAAGGAATGAAAGCAAGAGGGGGAGAGGCACATGATGAATTTTTAAATGCCATCCCGTTGTATGCCCTGGATGGCAGGGCTTTTTTGTCCACATCACTTTTTGTAGCATGAAGACAGATGTTTGAGTAGGAATCTCATTATTCTAGTTTTCACATTTGAGGTTTTGATGCTTTTGGCAGGGCAGGCGATGGAGTGATGGTCTCCATCAAGCAATTGAAGCAAAAGAAGGTGTAACTATACAAAATGAAACCATAACTCTTGCATCAATAAGTTACCAAAACTTCTTTCTTCAGGCAAGTGCCGAACTCTTCTGTCTGGAGCTTCTGTTGCTTAAAAATTACTGGAATCCACCAACAAAATCTTTTCTGGTGCTTTTTAATGCTAATGTCCAGTAACCCTTGTTGAGCATTTTGGTTGATAGTGGTAGAGACTAATGAACAAATAAATGGCTCAGGCTGGATGAATAGCTTCCTCCTAATCTTTTCTCTGTTTTATGTTAAATCTATTACTTCATCAATAAAGTAACAGACTTTTGTGACAGTTTCCCAAACTCTGTGGCATGACTGGAACTGCAGCTACAGAGACCCAAGAGTTTGAGAGCATATATAAACTTAAAGTTACTGTTGTTCCAACAAACAAGCCAATGATACGGAAGGTACTTGCACTTGCTAGAGTTAGGGTTGGATAATTCTCTATTGATTTGGGCTAACCCTAGAAGGGTAGCTATATAGGTTCCTTACATGGGCCACATGGGCCTAAGCCTCATGGGCTTACATATACTCCAACACCCCCCCGCAGTCTGAACTACCGTCGCAGCGGAGTTCGAGGCTGAACAAGAAAGAACACACACACAACCCCCCCACAGACGCAACTAGCCACCGGTGATGTTGAGGCTGGAGCGAAACTCGGCGAAGGTCGAGGACGGGAGGCCCTTGGTGAAGATGTCCGCGAACTGGGAGGTCGTCGGAACATGAAGAACCCGCACCTCGCCCATGGCCACCCGATCACGGACAAAGTGGAGGTCGATCTCTACATGCTTCGTCCGCTGGTGCTGAATGGGATTGGTGGAGAGGTAGACCGCACTGACATTGTCGCAGTAGATCAGTGTGCTCCGGGAGGGAGGAGTGTGCAACTCAGCGAGGAGCTGCCGGAGCCAGGCGGCCTCTGCCACACCGTTAGCAACGGCGCGGTACTCCGCCTCGGCGCTGGACCGGGAGACCACCGGCTGACGCTTGGACGACCAAGACACCAGGTTGCCGCCCAGGAAGACGGCGTAGCCGGAGGTGGAGCGGCGAGTGTCCGGGCACCCGGCCCAGTCCGCGTCAGTGTAGACGACGAGGTCGGTGGAGGAAGCCCGGTGTAGGAGGAGGCCGTAGTCGAGGGTGCCCCGGAGGTAGCGGAGGAGACGCTTGAGAGCCGTGAGGTGAGGCTCCCGGGGATCATGCATGTGGAGGCAGACCTGCTGAACTGCATAGGTGATGTCCGGCCGGGTGAAGGTGAGGTACTGAAGGGCCCCGGCAAGACTCCTGTACGCAGTGGGGTCGGCCACCGGAGGGCCCTCAGTCTCCGACAGCTTGCCCTGAGTGTCGACCGGAGTGGAGCAGGGCTTGCAGTCAGACATCCCAGCCCGCTCCAGGATATCCCGAGTGTACTGCTGCTGATGAAGAAGAAGCCCAGCAGGACGGTGCTCAACAGTGACACCGAGGAAGTGGTGGAGCTCACCCAGGTCCTTCATCGCAAACTCCTGCTGGAGAGCTGCAATGATCCGCCGGAGGAGGGGCTCGCTGGAGGCGGTGAGGACAATGTCATCCACATATAGCAACAAGTATGCAGTGTCGGCCCCATGGTGGTAGACGAACAGGGACGTATCAGACTTGGCCTCCACGAACCCCTGGGTCATCAAGAAAGTAGCAAACCGATGGTTCCACGCCCGAGGTGCCTGCTTGAGGCCATAGAGGGACCTGTTGAGCCGGCAGACCATGTCAGGACGGGTGGTGTCGACGAACCCCGCCGGCTGACTGCAGTACACCGTCTCGGTAAGAAGGCCGTGAAGGAAGGCGTTCTTGACGTCCAGCTGGTGGATGGGCCACGACCGAGCAAGTGCCAGCGAGAGCACTGTACGGACCGTGGCCGGCTTGACCACCGGGCTGAAGGTCTCATCGTAGTCGACGCCAGGGCGCTGAGTGAAACCCCGGAGGACCCATCGAGCCTTGTAGCGCTCGAGAGAGCCGTCTGCTCGGCGCTTGTGTGTCCAAATCCACTTGCCGGTGACGACATTGGCGCCCGGCGGCCGGGGCACCAACTCCCATGTCTGGTTGGCGAGGAGCGCGGCGTACTCCTCTTCCATCGCGCGGCGCCAGTGAGGGTCCAGCAGGGCATCGCGGACAGAAGAGGGTACCGGAGAGACCACCGCGTCGTCGGTCGAAGCCGCCAGGACACGAGGCGGCAAGGTGCCAGCCGCGTGTCGTGTCACCATCGGGTGAACATGCCGCGGGTGTCGGTGAAGCAGCGGCGGATGGTAGACCGGCGAGGGACCACGGGCCGGTGGAGACAGTGGCGGCGGTGTCGGTGTCCCCGGTGGAGAAGGGACCGCGATCGGCGGAGGCCGCGGCCTGCGCTGGTAGACCCGTACCGGCGCGGCGAACCTCGACGGAGGCGCCGGTGCGGGTGCCGAGACGGGATCCGGCGTCGGCAGTCGGCATGACCCCCCCGGGGCAGAGGCAGGGGACGGAGGCCCCGGGTCTGCACCAGCTGAAGTAGACGGGGCCACGCCGGAGGACGAGGGGCCCGGACTCGCAGGGGAGCCGGGACCGGTGGCCGGCGCGGAGCGCGGTGAAACGGTACCTGCAGGAGACCACAAGAAAGGTGGCTGGACCACCGGGTCAGTGGGAAGCAGGGTGGGTGGGTCAGGGACCGGAGAAGTAGAGGTGCCGGAAAAGGGAAAGACGGACTCATCGAACACCACATGGCGCGAGATGAGAACACGTCGGGAGGCAAGATCGAAGCAGCGGTACCCCTTGTGATCAGGGGAGTAACCGAGGAAGACACAGAGCGTGGATCGAGGATCCAGCTTGTGAGAGGAGGTGGCGGCAGTGTTGGGGTAACAGGCACACCCAAACACGCGGAGGTGATCGTACCGAGGCGGGGTACCGAAGAGGGCGTGGTGAGGGGTGGAAGCGGGACAGGCAGCGGAAGGAAGGCGGTTAAGAAGGTAGGTGGAGGTGTGCAGGCCCTCAGCCCAGAAGCGAGCAGGAAGAGAGGCCTGAAACAGTAGAGTCCGCACGGTGTCGTTGGTAGTGCGAATCATCCGCTCTGCCTTGCCATTCTGCGAAGAAGTGTACGGGCAAGACATGCGCAACTGAACACCGTGAGAGAGGAAGAAAGCTCGGAGGTGGAGTTGTCAAACTCGCGACCATTGTCACACTGGACGGCCTTGATAGTGAGACCGAACTGAGTCGACACCCAAGCAAAGAAATGACGGAGCGTGGTGAACGTATCCGACTTCGCACGTAGGGGAAAAGTCCACGAATAATGCGAAAAATCATCAACAACCACAAGATAGTACTTATAACCAGAAATACTGATGACAGGAGAGGTCCATAGGTCGCAATGTACAAGATCAAAAATGCGGGCCGCATGAGAAGAAGAACTAGAAAAAGGAAGACGAACATGTCGGCCCAATTGGCACGCATGACACAGTTGCTCATCATGAGCTCGAGTACATGGAAGACCAGAGCTACGACTGAGCTGTATCAGGACATCACGTCCAGGATGGCCGAGACGCCGGTGCCAGGTAGTAGAGGAAGTAGAAGCGGCGAAGGCAGCTGACAAAAAGGACGGCGAGGAAGACGACTGCGCCGCCGGAAAGCGAAGGGTGTAAAGGGGCCCGGAGCTGTCACATCGGAGCAGAGGACGCCGGGAAGCCAAATCCTTGACAGTAAGACCAGAAGAGTCAAATTCAACAGAACAAGAATTGTCAGCTGTAAAACGACGAATAGAAAGGAGGTTATGAACCATAGAAGGAGCAACAAGAACATCAGGAAGACGAA